>JAJOZX010000610.1:842500-922500 GCA_023014485.1 Bathynomus jamesi
AGGTCAAACTCGTCACTCAACTGTAGACCTACAGTTTAACGTGGAATCCGAACCAAATCCCACCAGCAACCAAAAGGCTACCCAGGGTATCCATTTATCTACCAATCAATTTTGTTTTTTATTGTGAGGAAGGGTGAACAGCTGGGATTTGCCGCGCGCCGCCTTCTGTCATAGGGTCTCGATCCCGGGGCCGATGGATTCATAGTCAGCGATGCTAATCACTACACCATGGAGTACATATAAGGGGTTCCAAAAAACCTTAGCCCCCACATTTGCAGCTTACATGTTTACTTGTATCGAAATAGTTTTTAGTGATTATAAAAATATATAAAATTCTTTATTTATTGCAGGTATTAAAATTACTCTAGCTGATAAAGTGATAATATAATGGCTTCTCAATTAATTGGTGATTCGGAGCGGCAACGTGTGATAGATCGCATACGAGCAATAACATTTCGGGAAGCTCGTGATGCTGGAGCCACTTTTATAACACGTACATGGGTTGCCAAAAAGTTGCGAAGAAGTGAGGACTTCGTCAAAAGAAACTGGAATAAAACTTTGGATGAATGTGAAATGGATACAACCAAATCTGGGCGCCCAAATTTGCCACTCTCTCAGGGAACAAAGGACATCATTCATTGAAAGCGGTACGCGTAAGCGGAAAAACAGCTGTGCTAAACTTTCTAGAGAGATCGAAGTGTTGAGAGGAAAGATCGTTAGTGGTGAGATCATTCGACTGTACCGTCATAGGCAAGGTTTAAAGCCTTGGCATGAACTTCCAAAGCCAAGAAAAACTCAACTTAACATCGATGACAGAATGTGGTTTGCCCATTATCTTGAAGATTGGTATGTGGATGATTTCATGCATTTAGCTGTCTCCGATGATTTTTTTCTTTACGCAACACGTCGGCCTAACTACCAAAATGATCGAGTGTGGGCCACAACACCAAATGAAATCGATGACAATGAACATTATCGTAAATTATTAAAAAGTCCAGACTGTGTTGGTGTGTTTGTGTTGTTCACTGCAAAGAAGCTCATGTGGGTGCTGAAGCCAAATGGTCAGAGTTGGGATGGACAGTATTTTCGTGATATTATTCTATCCCAGCATGTCATTCCCTTTCTAAGAAACCCAAACAATGTTATGGATGTCGATCAGGTCACACTTCTGCACAATAAGGCCCCCTGCTTTAAGGCATTAGCCACTCAACAGTTGTTGCGGAACCATGAGATCGATTTCTTTGGAAATGAAGAATGGCCAGGAAATTCTCCTGACCTGAACGTCTGTGAACACATTGGATCAGTTATAAAGGACAAGGTTGAATGTCTCTTGTTTCAAGAACCTGCAGCAAATCGATTTTCGAAGGATACAATGACGCAACACATTGAAACTGTTTTAGCAAATTTGCGTAACGATCAAGATCTATTCACGTCACTTTTGGCAAGCTATCCAAAGCGAATTCAGGCTGTCTTGGAAGCCAATGGCGGTAACACCAAGTTTTAATTGTTTCTCATTAAATGTAGGATTAAATTCTCTTTTGTAAGGTATGTTTAATTTTACTGTACCTCTAATGGTTTAGGCCATGGGTGGGGGGGATAAGTTTTATTGGAGCCCCGTACTGTATATTAAAGTGGTCCGAAAATGAAAATGAGAATTATATTTCTCCTGATATTTGCCCATATTTCAAAACATTACCGATATAGGAAAAAAAAACTGAGTCGATTTGTGCATATTTAGAGGTGGCGCAACTCGAAGCATTAGTATCATGTTACAGTTTGGGGGTAGCAAATTTCTTCAATTTGCGGAACCCTTAAATATTAATGGACTTAGCTCAAAATTCGGTCTGAGGTCTTTTTCCATATAAGGAATGAAAAAAATGCATCGCGGGCTCTTATTTGTGCATTTTCATTTTTATTTTAATGGTAAAAAATTAAAATATATATGTGGGATATATCCCATATATATATATATATATATATATATATATATATATATATATATATATACACACACACACAAACACACACCTATTATATATATATATATATATATATATATATATATATAATTTTATTATGCAAGAATTTTCAAGAAATAAACGATGATATAAACTATAATAAATTATGACCTTGGTCCGGTAGTAACGGTACTTACCAAATCTGAATGATGGGGTGAGTAGTATGGGCGAAAAATGGACGAGTGCAATGCAATTGTAAATGTTGATCAATGTTGCATAAGTTATGCAACGATGGGGTATGTTGCAAGATGTTATGCAACAAGGGGAGGGGGAATGTTGCACTTTATTATGCAACAAAGGGGAATGTTGCAATATGTTATGCAATAAAGGGGCAGTGGGAATGTTGCAAGAGCAACAAGGTGTTACGCAACTTGGAGGCGGAGTTATCCCCCAAGAGAAAGAGAGAGGAGAAGGAGAGAAAGGAAGAGAGGTGTTCGCCTGGAAGGAGCCAAGCGCATATTAAGACTTCAGCCGAGCGGCCGTTGTCTTAATGTGTTCCTAATAAGCCACCTTGCTTAATCAGCCAGTTGGCTTATCTGGCTGAGTTGCCAGATTGTGCTATTTATTTAATTAAAGCATATATTCTGGCTTAATCCGCCAGTTGGCTTATAAGGCTGAGTTGCCAGTTTGCACTATTTATTTAATTAAAGCATATATTCTGGCTTAATCTGCCAGTTGGCGTATCTGGGTGAGTTACCAGTTTGAGCTATTTAATTAATTAAAGCATATATTCTGATTTAACCCGCCAGTTGGAGTATCTGGCTGAGTTGCCAGACTGCGCTACTTATTTAATTAAAGCATATATTCTGCCTAAATCCGCCACTTGACTTACAAGGCGTAAATGGCTTGTTCAGGTGTACAGGTTGAGTTGTCAGATATCGATATTTATTTAATTAATGCATATATTCTGGTTTACAAATCCGCTTTAAAAGCCAGCCAATTGATATAATTAAATACCATGTACAACCAAAAAGAATTAAATAGAACACCATTACATCATTCTGTTTATTTAGGCGAATTAATGGAAATATATAGAAAATAAATATACAATGGAATATATATGATAAAAAATAATAATAGCATACGGACGATGAATATATAATAATTATACACTGGAATATATATATGAGCAAAAAATAATAATAGCATATGAAACACGAACGGGAAATATATAATCAAAAATATACAAAACGTTGTATTATCAATATATTAGTACAGGAAATATATATATAGATATATATGATGAATAAAACCACGAAGGAAAGGAAACACAGAATGGTGCTCAAGCGCTTTCGTCTAATGACATCCTCAGGAACACTGAAGTACATAAAGAGTTACAGCCTATATATAGGTTACAGAAAAAAAAAATATATATATATACACAATAAACGGAGAAACAAAATTAAAGGATTGTGGGAGGGGCACACAAATTTATAAGGAAAAATAATTAAATATATTGAAAATAATAATATACGAAACGTATAATCAAATGCATATTAGTACAGGAAATATATATATATATATATATATATATATATATATATATATATATATTAGTATATACACAATTAAATAAATAAATATACATCCTTTATGTTCTACGGGGTATATTAAATATTTAAAAATAATAATATATACACACAATTAAATAACTAAATATACATCTTTTATGTTCTACGGTGCAAAACGCTAAACTCACACGTAATCGAGTCTACATTCACATCAATATTACTTTGTACTACGCGGTAAAACCGTCCAAGCAACACTTCACCGTTTAACTGATACGGATGCCTATACTCGAGATAAATGGCTTTCGTATCGTTCAATACTATTTTTGTGCCCACTTTACTTTCGGTTGGCAAGTAATAATCTTCCAAGTCGTAACGACAGCTATTCATTATATAGAGGTACAGCTCTTCAGGGTGAACAGTGTAGGCAAGCTCTGCCCTGTACCGCTCAAGTGCTTTGTACCAAAGTTCAGGATATTTCGAAGAATCTAAACCTTTTAAATATGCATCCAGCTCTAGACCATTCTCGCCTTGTTCATTCCTACATTCGATAAATCCGTCGAGCAGAGCGGTGGATGCGTATTCAAGAACCGTGTCAAAATAAATCATAACCGTAACACGGACGTCTAATATAGGCTTCAGCTTGCGGAATCCGACGATTTCAAACATTCTGTCGAGGAAGAAACGGTTTCGTGTAGAGACAAGAACATTATTATTAGATGCATTCTTCCACATCAATCGTATATCAATGCATGGCTGATCGTTACTTATACACAACGTGCAAACAACGGCATATGAGGGGGCGTCACTAATCTGCTCTCTTCTTGTACCTACACCTGCAGGTATTTTATAACGGTCCTCACCCCACTTCTCAACTATCACGAAGACTCTATTCTTCTCAACACTTAAATAAATAACATTACGTTTACCAGAGTTTGGTTGCCTGCAAATCGTTTCAAGTACATAGTTAATGGTGCCAGTTTCACGCCTGAACACCTGCAATGACTTCGTCACGGAGACATCGTACGAGGCGTTGAGAATGTTTCTCAAAGGAAGTTCCATCGTATTCGCACGTCCACACGGTTCAAGCTCTGAGATGACTATGAGCCACAGGTGGACGGATCGGGTCGACGTGCGGAGCGAGTCACGCTGGTGGAAGAGTACGGGTTTGTTCGAACTCGTGTGTTTCGTGAGGTACACGGGTGGGCGGCTCGCTGGGGGGAGCGAGTCACACCATAAACTGCTGAAGCGTGTACAGGCTTGTTCGAACACTTGTGCTCTTGGACAAACAGAATTTTCCGCTACATGAAACAATACCTGCTTTAATGTTTTATCACTCATCAGACGTTCATTTCCACAAACTAAACATCTTCACAATCCGGTGCACTATTTGAGAGAAACATATGCCCATATTTATCCTTTTTGTTTAACAAGGATACTCGTCTCTAAAGTCTGTTAAAAACTCACACAGCCCATTAGCCACAACCTCACTACAAACCTCGTCATGATATATATTAATATAGTGGTAAAAATACTTAAGATTCTCCATGATAACAAGATTTACATTCTCAAACGTAGGGTACGAGTAGTCGGTATGGTGTAACATGACATAATATCGCATGTCATACCACTCATCAACAAGACTCACTATCCATAACCGTTCCTTATCTTCTGAACGTGTTGCTTCTTCTATTTCGCGGTATATGTGAGCCTTTATAAAGGTTAGGTCTATAACATACTTCAATACATCGTTTGTACTACGGAATCGAACAATGCCCTCGCCAGAATACCCGTAGAGTATTTGAACATCTTGGTCCTTCGCACGTCTCAATGTAGCCTTAAAAGTATCAAAGAAGAGGGGAATAGGGAGTTTTTCAGTATCCACCACATCTTGGCACTTTGCCGAATACCACTTCATAAATGTTGAACACGCAATATTAAAGGTAGCCATTACTCTTTCTCTTCTACGCGGGAGAATACACGTCTGAGCTCAAGGGTATGCAGAGGTCAACTGAGCACGCAGGGATAGAGATATGCTCAGGTAGCGGCATGACTCACGTTGCCGATCTTACAGTTGGCGGGGCTTAGCTTTCGCACGCAAAGGTGAAAATGAAACCTTAATTGGAACAAATATACGTGATAAATAAACATATCAATACACACATGTATAAATACGATCAAGGATTAAAGTAGCCAAAGGGTACGGTATCATAGGTACCAGGCACCTGGTAACGTTTCCTATAGGTATTACGGCATACCTTCGTGCCCCTAAGTTGATTCACACACCCCAGTTTCTGCGCCCGAAAATTGTGCGTCCTCACAGTCAGTTGGGGTAGCTGGTCACCCTCATCTTCGAAGCACACTAGTTCCTTTAACGAATCAAAGTTAACGACTCGACGGTTCGCATGGTTAAGCGTGATACCCTAGCCTTCTCGATATACTTCGTATCATCCCCTACCCTCACCCGTACCCCATAGGTTTTTGGCCCTGTTGACACAAACGAGTCTGCGTATGCACCATCACCATACTCATCCTTGATCTCGTCAGTTATCTCTCCGAGGAACTCCCCAATAGCGGGCATGTATTCACCCTCCCTCGCTGTGAATATCACGCTATCTGTGTCAGCGTGCAACACCCTCCGTCCAAGAGAGTGCAATAGGCCCCAAAGTTTGATGCGGGCGTAGGCGGTCGTGAAACTGGCTACAGGTATGTTTGTAACTCGTGAGGTATCTGCGGCCAGCTCGGTGATGTTGTACTTTATTATGTAAGTATTACCTACATTCACGATCTCCATAACCTCTTTATCGGAAGCGTTGGCATGAACCCAGACTTCACTATAACTTTATGCCAAATGGACGTTCCCCTTGCCGGTATTCTGCGCAAACTTTCCCAAATGACTGTTTAGACACAACTTTGCACTAAAGCGCTTGCCAGGATTCTTAACAATTCGGGATTGGTCAAGCTGTATACCCTCATGAGCACTAGGGCATATCATAATCTGGGTTCAGGGTTGAAATTTTGGAAAAACAAAGTGGTTAATATGTATTCCTATGTAAAAATTAATTCTAAGATGGGTTTATTATTTGCAACTTTTCCGAAACATCTCATTTTCATGGTCAAAATCGCGATTTTCTGATTTGAAGGCTGCCTAACGCAGCCTCAGGGCACCCAAACCAAAGCGCGCAGCTGTTCTGCATATGATTTAGTCTAGAAGCTGCTTTTCTGACCTCATCCTTGCTTTCTTGCGTGTTTCAACACCTCTGGGTGCTGAAAAAATGTTTAGATTTCACGTAAAACTTAAGAATTTTAAGTGTTTCTTCAAAGAATAGGCGCGGCTCACCAGCTCTACTCTGATCGAGTAGCGGGAGACTTGCCACCTCCACGTGTAGGTTTACACGCCTGTTCTTCCTGGATCCCTGAAAAGCGTGGCCTCATAAGATCTTATATTATGATCTTATGAGGATTTTCAGCTCTTATGAGCATTAACGATGGCTTCAGCCTCTTCATCAGCCACTCGAACCTGAAAAGCCCTTAAGTATGTCCTGCTTCGATCTGAACGCTGGGAGCATTTCTCGATGGTCTATCCTGGCTCTCACTCACCCATCTCTCCTCTCGTGACCGTACACAGCTTGGGAAGCAGTTGAGACTTCCTGTACAGCTCTCTCGCAGGAATGAGTATGAACAGAGAAAACGTCCACTTTGAGTGGATTTTTCCTGAGATCCTCGAGCTCAGTCATGGTCATCTTGCAGGTGAAAATAGGCTCGTAAATATTCCCTATTTCCCAGTTGATGAGATCCTCAGGCTTGTAAATTGACTTTGGGATTTTTATGGGGCCTCACTGTCGTATCACCAAAGTCTCTTCCTTCTCTGATCTTCTCTATCTGACTCACAGCAAAAGCTCTCTGATGCTCATCCTCACTGCACAGAAATGAAGCCAGGATGTTCTCAGGATGTGCGTGGTAAGCTCCTCTTTTCACTGCAGCAGAGATGATGTTCCTGACCTCGGTAGTCTGGTTCCTCAGCAGCCTCAGGCTTGAAAAAACGTGTGCATGACCAAATTTGAGGTGGTGCTTCACTTTGATGTGGTAGTACATTTTGACGTAGAAGTTAAGGAAGAACTTCACGAGGAACTCGAGCCTCCTCAACACCTCCCCCTTCAGTCCGTGCTCCCTCATCCACAACAGCAAGGTGGCCTGTGCAGTAGTGAGCCACCTGGATTGGTTCAGAGGTCCGCACTTGAGACCAGCCAACTGTGGACTGAGACTTCCAGACTTGATGGCTTTGATCAGAAGATAGCAGTTGTGCTGGTCTGTGGAGAGAGATTTGACTATCTCTACTGGCAGCTCTATGATATCTTCAGTTCCTTCCACTGGTTTGAAGTTGAAGTTGACCTCAAGTTCATTCACTTTCTCAAGAAGTTTTCCAATAGGCCCACTGAAGCCTGACCGGGGAATTACAGGGCCGTCCAGCTTGATGATTAAGTGCTCCAGGGGAAGCTCGTTCACATGGAACTGACAGATCATCCAGTGGCACTTGCGACCCAGCATCTTCTCCAATAGGGCTATTGCGCCTCCAGACCACCCCGTGTTGCTGTTGGTAGAGTATCCTCCAATCATTACAAGGCTCTCGTCAGCTCCGTGATCCAGAAGCCACTCATGCAGGCCCTGAGCGATCTTATGAGCAGGCTTTTCTCCTTCCTCAGGTTCCTCGGGAGTGAAATGGAAGAGGTACTTTCCTTGAGGCTCCCACGTGATAGTGTAATGCTCATCGATCACTTTGCCAGGATGAAATCTCCCTGTCACTTCGTCATATTTCAACACCTTTGTGTTCCTACCCTGCTTCCCATCAAAGAATATCCCAGAGACCTTCTCCTCCTCTGACCTCTGCGTGAGAGCTTCAACTGATGAGGCCATTACTTCCTCCTTGGCCCTCCAGACTTTCATGCCATCTATGGCCAAGTAAGCCTTGTCTTTGGAAAGATGACCGGCCTTGATGAGGTCGTTCAGGAAGCCAGTGGCAACTGCAGCTGCCGGAACATTTGCCACCCTGTACCTCAAAGCTGCTGAAGCTGTCCCTTGGATTTTCATGTAGTTTCGTGTAGCAGAAGTTGGAGTTTCGGTAGGTACTTCAGCGGGAACGTCCATAGGAGCTTCAGTAACCTCAGCATTGCCAGAGGCTTCTTTTGCAGCTTCTTCCATGTTTGGCTCTTCGTCCTCCTCAAAGTCTTTCATGAGAAGCTCCTCATTAGTAGCCTCCTCTTTCTTCTTCCTCTTCACAGCAGAAGCTTCTTCAGCCTCCTTCCTCTTCGCTACTTTGATCTGTCTCCTGCTGTCTTGGAAGTCTACAGAAGACATCTGTATTCCTGAAGCTTCGGAAGTCTTCACTCTCTGGTAGTACAGCCACTGAAGGTCCAGTTTAGGAATCTTCACCTCCAAAGGACAGTTACAGTTTACATGGGCCTTGAGGGAGCATCCTGAGCATCCACTCCCCTCTGATCCGCACAAGAAGATCTGATGCTTGCAAACGCAGACTTCACAGAATTTATCTAGATCAGCCATCCTCTTCTCCTGGGTAGCAGACTTAACTCTCCCGCTCACAACGTCTGTCATCTCCTTCCATTTCATCTCCTTCCATTTCATTCGTCATCCAGACTCTGTACTGAACGGACGCATTTCCTGAGCTCTCTGATATTGCATCTACTTTTGCATATTGCTGAGAATTTTACTTTTGGACAGTTTTGAATTTTACATACTTGCGTTTATATTCACGTTGTTATAGTTCAGTAATTGAATATTAGTGGTTTTTAGCAATTTAGAAGTTTTCTTAGCGTGCCGGCTTAATTTAACTTACACTTGTGACGGTTTAAACTAATTTTTAACTGCGCGATTTCGTCGCAGAAAGCGTCGTGTGTTAGGTGTAGGGTAAACTGGTGGTATTCAGAATTTAAGGATTATATCGTTGGTCCTATGGCGATTACCGAGAGATCAGTTTGTTTCTTTTGCGAGTTAATGGAGGAATTAGTTGACATAAAACGCAGTGTACGTGAGGTTACCAAAAGACTTGCAATGCTTGATGAGGGCAGGGGTAGGGCTACGGTTGACGGAAGCCGAACCAATACTAACGTTGAAGACGTTAGTAATTTGAAGGGTGAGGTGCGTAACCTAGTTTCTAGTTTAGGTAGCTTGTCGGGAAGGTTGGATAGAGTTGAGGAAGAGGTTAAGGTTAGTCCGAGAGTAGTAGATGGGGAGGGATTTAGGGAAGTTAAGGGTGGAGCTAGGCCGCGTACGTTAGGTGATAGGAATCCCCACCCCCTATCGAGGTTTCGAACCCTTATGCCCATTTGGAAAGGGACGTGAATGAGGGGGAAACCATTTTAATTGGGGACTCTTTAGTGCGCCACATGGACAAAGAGTTCGTTGAACGGCATCCAACCAAGAGGAGGAGGGTCTGTCTCCCAGGGGCCAGGGTTGACAGAGTTAGAGACGAAATGGATAGGATTGACGTTGCCTCCCGTCACTCGATGTTGGTGACGATGGTAGGCAGTGGCGGTTCCTCATATGGGCAATATGGGCAGCCGCACAGGGCGGCATTTGTGGAGGGGCGGCATGAGCGCCTGCAAAAAAAATAAAAATAAAAATAAGAATAAATAAATAAAGAAATAAATAAATAAAAATAAAATAAAATAATAATAAAAGATCAATGACTTTGCATCAAGGAAGGTAAGAAGAGTCAGGCTTTAGATGGCAGTTGTGCTGTGGTGCAATTTATTTTGTTTCTTGTTCAAAGTGTAGCATAATAATTACCCTCTCTTAAGTGTCTTATTCTATTTATGTGATAGAGCATTTGTACAATTTAGAAATTTGATTCTCTAGTTTATTTATGGCAGTTGTGCAATTTAATTTGTATTTTTCCTGTTCATAGTATCATAATTACATTCTCTTAAGTGAGTTATTCTATTTACGTGATGAAGGATTTGTAAAATTCAGAAATTTGAGTCTTTGTTTTGGTTCTGAAGTTCCAACAATTAGTCCAATAAAAAGTTATTTTGTGAAAGAGTTATGTCTGTCCTTTATTTTGGGGGGATTCGAATGTGTGTGTGTTGGCGAACAGGGGGGGGGGGCGCTGAAGGTGAGGTTCGCCCAGGGCGTCATGTAAGCTAGGACCGCCACTGATGGTAGGAGGCAACGACTCGTATAGGCCCGATACGAGAGTGCCTGACCTTTTGGAGAGATATAGGGGGTTAATTAGGTCCCTGAAGGCGAGGTCAGATATATCTTTAGTTCTAGGTATTACCCCTAGGCACGGGTTGGGTCTTAGGATTACGTCAAAAACAATATTTTTTAATAATAAATTAGAAGAGATTTGAGCTGAGGAAAATGTTCCCTTCGTAAAGCTGTGGTCCGAATTCAGTGATCCTAGCCTTTTTATAAAAGATGGGGGTGCATTTTAATGAAATAGGTAATGCTAGGCTAGGTAGGTTAATAGACGAAAACGTGCAAAAGCTGTATAGGTCGAAGCCTTCTTTAAACGTTGTGGGTCCGGAGAACGCGGGCCCGACGTGAAAAATAGTTTAAAACGCGGGCCCGTGGTAAAAAATAACTTAAACGTCTTTTATTGTAACGCGCGTAGTATTAGAAATAAATTAAATGAATTTAAGGCGATAATTTATTCCGGCAACTACGATATAGTTGCTATCACTGAAACTTGGTTAAATACCGTGACTCGGGACTTGTTGGGGGAACTTGATATACCGGATTTTAAACTCTCTACTAATGATAGGTTACATAGGTTTGGTGGTGGCGTTTTGCTGTACATTCGTAGTTCCCTTAGGGCTATCGAGGTTAAATTAGATTTTCCGGCAGCAATTAATGCGATATGTGCTGAAGTTAGGGCGCGTCGTATTAGTTTTTATTTTGTTTATAGACCACCCGTTCAACCCCTCGATACAGATACTAGATTTTACTCAGTTTTTGGTAACTTTATTGACAATCGGAATAGTATAATTGTCGGAGACTAACTGCCCAAATGTTAATTATGAGACTTTTACTGGTAATGATGAAGGTTTGAGATTGATTGATTTTTACGACAGATGGTTACCGAACCAACGCGCGGTGATAATATTTTAGATTTGGTGATGACGAACGGCGAGAATGTAGTCGAAGGTTTAGAAGTAGGCGAGAGTTTAGGATGTAGTGATCACCAAATTCTTAGGTTTAAGTTATTGATAGAAAACACTAAGGATAGTAACGTAATAGAAGTCCCTGATTTTCTTAGGGCTAATTTTGATAGTTTTGCGGATAGGATGAGAGTAGTGGACTGGGATAACTTATTTATGGGCAATGACACAAATTTGCATTTGGTGGCGTTTAAAGAAAGTTTTAGGAATATTGAAAGGGAGTTTATTCCTCGTAGGCCCAAGCGCGCTAGAAATCATGGTAGGCCCAAGTGGTGGACTAGGGAAATAGACGAGTTCATAAACGAGCGTAATAGAGCGTATAGACTTAGTAAGCGCAATGGCACGGCAGCTAACTTTAATAGATATATCGAGCTTAGACGTCAGGTTAAAAGATTAGTTAGGAATGCCAAGCGTAATTTAGAGAATAATAATAGCTGAGGATAGTAAACATAATCCAAAAAAGTTTTTTGAATACGTTAATAATCGTAAGCCGATAAAAGTTAACATAGGCCCTCTAGTGGATGTTAATGGCGCTTTGGCTTCTGACGCTCAGGCGATAGCGGGTATTTTCAATAACTTTTTTGCGACAGTTTTTACCGTAGAAGACGTAAATAATGACCCCGACGTGGAGGATATCGTTCCATTTAGTAGCGAGACTATTTTGGATGAAATAACTGTTTACGAGGGTGAGATTGCGCATTATATCGGTAGGCTAAAAGTTAGCAAGGCTCCAGGCCCTGACGCTTTTTATCCCAGACATTTGAAAGATATTATCGTAGGCCCCTTAACGAAGATTTTTAATCAGTCACTCGAAACGGGTATTATTCCTGAAGACTTCAAATTAGCTAATGTCACGCCTATTTTTAAAAAAGGCGACCGCGCAGTAGCTAGCAATTATAGGCCCATTAGCTTAACATCAATTGTCGATAAACTTTTGGAATCCGTAGTTAGGGATCGTATCATCGATCACTTAGAAAGTAGAGATTTGATTAATAGTAGTCAGCTTGGGTTTCGACGCCATAGGTCTTGTTTAACTAATTTGTTAGAATTTTATAACGAAATAGTGCGCGAATACGATAGGCATAGAGCAGCTGACGTTATTTATTTAGATTTTAAAAAGGCGTTCGATACAGTTCCGCATAGGAGACTAATTCCGAAGGTCAAAGCGCACGGTATACGCGGTCAAGTAGCTAACTGGTTAGAAGAATGGCTTCGTGCTATGAGACAGAGGGTCGTAGTTAATGGTAGTGAATCGGGGTGGTTAGATGTAGGTAGCGGTGTCCCACAGGGTTCAGTGTTAGGCCCATTGCTATTCGTAATTTACATTAACGACATAGATGTAGGATTGACTAGTAACGTGTCAAAATTCGCGGACGATACTAAAATAGGCGGTAAGGTTGTTAACGAGGAAGATAGTAATAGGCTCCAAGACGATGTAAATAGGATTATGGAGTGGACAGATAAGTGGCAGATGCAATTTAACGTAGATAAATGTAAAGTTTTGCATGTAGGTTCTCGCAACAACAATTACACATACACGATGGATGATAGGGAGTTAGCGAGCGTTGACGAGGAAGTAGATTTAGGCGTACGCATATCTAAGGATTTAAAGGTTAGGAACCAGTGCCTGGAGTCTTGCGGAAAAGCTAATAGGATGTTAGGCTTCATAGCGCGTAATTTCGAATTTAAATCTAGGGATATTATATTGCCCCTTCACAAGTCCCTAGTCAGGTCTCATTTAGAATATGCCGTTCAGTTTTGGTGCCCGTATTTACGCGAGGATGTTGATAGGTTAGAAAGGGTTGAACGTCGTGCCACGAAACTGATTCCGTCATTGCGCAACAAGCCTTGTGAAGATAGGATTAAAGAGTTAGACCTGTATTCACTCGAAACTAGGAGATTAAGGGGGGAGCTTATTGAAGTTTTAAAGTAATTGATAAATGGAATAATCTTCCCGCGTCAGTCGTTCATTCTACCAGCGTTAATATGTTTAAGAACCGTCTTGACAGACATTTTAAAAATATTAACGTTGTTTAAAATAAAAAAACAAAGTTAGCAACAGGAGCTCTGGTGGTGGTGCTCGAGGATGAGTCTGTTGACGATAAATGCCAACTTGTGTGATGCCAGCAATAAAATTATTAAAAAAAAAAAAAAAAAAAAAAAAAATCGACTAACACGAACGTAGATGTAGTTCGTAGCGTAAACTAACCCACTTTTTGTTTAACTTTACCTACTTTTTTTTACTTTGCATGTCTGTAACTCTCTCTTCTTGCATGTTTGTAGTTTGCATGGTATGACAGTGAGTTAAGACTGTGTTTGCATGGTTTGTAAGCGTTCTTATTTTACTTCTTTTCATCTTTCACCCCTCTCCTATTCTCTCCGACTACTTTTCTGACTTGTCGGCAGTGGCCGGCGGATGATGATGGCGAGTCTTTTTTCTCTTTTTCTGAATGAATGTTAACCCATGAGTGATAGGTGTTCCTCCTTACTTAACCCTTTATTCTCTTCTCTTCTCTTAACCCCCTACTCTCTCCTTTCTCTCGGGCTAACCTTAGAGTGGATCTTAGGGTCTTTGTTAGCCTTAGCTTCTGTAGATCTGTAGATCTTATATGAGAGCGATTTTTTCGTGATTGTCACAGGCGGGGAGAACTTTACATTCGACTTCCTCCACTGAGTCATCACGAGTGAAGCCAGCTCGTCAGTCATCTCTCGGATAGGGTATTTAGACCTTTGAATGTCATGAATGAGGAACTTTTCCTCCTGCAGACGAATCGCTCTCTGAAGAACGGCTCTCCAAGTCGGCACCTCGCTGGGAATGAACTCCTTCCCCGGGCCCACAACATCCGAGAGCTTTGAACCTGAGATTTTCCTGGTTTTGGGGGCAGATTAGGCCATCACGTCTAGTCGGTGCTTATTCTCGCTCTTGTCCAATCTGTAACAAATTCATATCAGTATGTTTGTTTAGTGTTCTTTCGCCATAAATATAGACAAGGAATATAATTTTCGGTTATAATCAGGGTTGTCAACCGGCATTTTTAATTACCAAATTAACCTAAATTTGGTGATGAATATTTATTTTGGTAATAGAAAACTGAATTTGGAACTGCAAATTTAATTTAAAATTCGTAATAATGGTGTAACATAAGTTTAACCCCTTGTCATTCAGTACCATTTAATTTTAGCGTAGGTTCATTTTTTTTACTTGAAGTATGCATAGGAGGTATATATAAGCATTTTTAGCAATCTTTTTTTAGTAAGAACACTTCTAAATGAAATAATTTGTCCATTAGTCAACGAAGGTCTAATTAGGTAATTAGTGGGTGCTCTCTCTCTCTCTTCCTCTCTCTCTCTTTCTCTCTCTCTCTCTCTCTCTCTCTCTCTCTTTCTTTGACCATTTGGATTCCTACAAGCTGCTTGGGGACTCCGAACATGGGTTTAGACAGCATAGGTCGTGTCTCACCAACTTGCTCGAGTTTTTCCACGTCATGTTGAGTGAGTATGATAAGAGTAGGGCGATTGATATACTTTATCTCGACTTTCAGAAAGCCTTTGATAAGGTACCTCACCGCCGGCTAATGACGAAAGTGCGCGCGCTGGGTATCGGTGGGGAAATAGGTAGGTGGATTGAAAACTGGCTGAGGAATAGGCGGCAGAGGGTGGTAATTAAAGGGGCTAGTTCGGGTTGGGCCTCGGTCACTAGTGGGATTCCTCAGGGTTCCGTTTTGGGGACACTGTTGTTTATCATTTACATAAATGATATCGACGGTGGCATCGTCAGTCGGATCGCCAAATTCGCTGATGACACCAAGCTTGGGGTCAATGTTGGGACGCCCGAAGCGATCGAGCAATTGCGTGCGGACCTAGGTAGGATAGGAGAGTGGTCCGAATAATGGCAAATGCCGTTTAACTTGGGTAAATGCAAAGTGATGCACATTGGCTACGCCAATCCCAAGTCGGACTACTCGATGTTGGGTAGTAATATCGAGGTGACTGATTTAGAAAAGGACTTGGGTGGGCTAATTAGCAGCGACCTTAAGTTTACGAAACAGTGTGTAGAGGTGGAAAAGAAAGCCCAGAAACTATTGGGTTATATCAGGAGGCAATTTCAGTTTCGGAACAAGGAGATTGTGCTCTCACTGTACAATTCCCTTGTTCGGCCGCACTTGGAGTATGCTGTGCAGTTCTGGTCGCCCACCCTCAGGAAAGATATTGAGAGGCTTGAGCGAGTGCAGGCGAGGGCCACAAAGTTAATCCCTTCCGTTAGGCATATGGGCTACACTCGACGGTTACGCGCCCTGAACTTGTTTTCGCTGGAAACTCGGAGGCTGCGCGATCAACTGATCGAGGTTTTCAAGCTCTTACGCGGGTTCAACGATGTCGATTTTAGAAGTATGTTTAGTTTAAATGATAACCCAACTCGCAACAATGGTTGGAAGTTGGATTTGAAACGGTTTAGGACTAATGTGTGTGGGAATTACTTTACGTATAAGATCTGTGACACATGGAACAGGTTACCTTCGGAAGTTTTGAACAGTTCCTCTGTGGATCAGTTCAAGAAAAGGTTAGACCAAATCTGGCACACTATTTGAGTGTATACAAAATTTTCCGTGGCACCCGTTGCCATTGGTACCTCCTCGGTATGGGCCGCAAGGCCTTTTGAGGTACTTCTTTTCATTGTAACTCCTTGTAACTCTCTCTCTCTCTCTCTCTCTCTCTCTCTCTCTCTCTCTCTCTTTGGGTGTTATAAACTTTATACTTGGGGTGTGACAGCCCTCCGGTCTCGAGTCGTGGGATTCTAGAGAAATTGGCTGCCAATTCCTTTAGGTTCTCTCTCTTTCGGGAGGGCGGGTGAAGTCTGTTGTACAAACCTGTCCCTGTGGGTTACTAGGACCCCTTCCCATCCCTACTCTGTCCTTTTAGCTTAGGTTAAGGATGCTCTCCTCTGACTAAATACTAAATTTTTTTTTTTTTCACCTACTCACTATTAGGACCCTACTGCTACCTCATGCGTGGGAAGAGAGGCTTTGGAACCTCTATAAACACCACCATTTCACTTCAGTTGTAGGTAAATAATTAGAGGGGATAATAGCGGGTAGGACTGTTGACCATTTGGATTCCTACAAGCTACTTGGGGACTCCAACATGGGTTTAGATGGCATAGGTCATGTCTCACTAACTTGCTCGAATTTTTCCACGTCATGTTGAGCGAGTATGATAAGAGTAGGGCAATTGATGAGAAAGCCTTTGATAAAGTACCTCACCACCGGGTAATGGCCAAAGTGCGCGCGCTGGGTATGGTGGGGAAGTAGGTAGGTTGATTGAAAACGGCTGAAGAATGCCACAAAGTTAATCCCTTCCGTTAGGCATATGGGCTACAATCGACACTTACGTGACGCGGGTTCAAAGATGTCGATTTTAGAAGCATGTTTAGTTTAAATGATAACCCAACTCGTAACAATGGTTGGAAGTTGGATTTGAAACGGTTTAGGACTAGTGTGTGTGGGAATTACTTTACCTATAAGATCTGTGACACGTGGAACAGGTTACCTTCAGGAGTTGTGAACAGTTCCTCTGTGGATCATTTCAAGAAAAGGTTAGACCAAATCCTGCACACTATTTAAGTGTGTAGAAAATTTTCCCCTTATTTTCATTGGTACCTCCTCGGTATGGGCCGCAAGGCCTTTTGAGGTACTTCTTTTCCTTGTAACTCTCTCTCTCTCTCTCTCTCTCTCTCTCTCCGCAGGGGGTATAAAGGTTATGCACATTTCTTCTGGATGTAGTAAACTTTATACTTGGGGTGTGGCAGTCCTCCGGTCCCGTGTCGTGGGATTCTAGAGGAACTGGCTGCCAGTTCCTTTAGGTTCTCTCTCTCTCTCTTTCGGGAGGGCGGGTGAAGTATTTTGCACAATCCCGTCCCGTGGGTTACTAGGACCCCATCCCATCCCTACTCTGTCCTTTTAGCTTACGTTAAAGTTGTTCTCCTCTGACTGCAAAAAAAAAAAAAAAAACTTTTAGTATTAAGTCTTTCTCTTCTTTTACTATTAGGACCCTACTGCTACCTCATGCGTGGGAAGAGAGGCTTTGGAACCTCTATAAATAACACCATTTAACGCTCGTAGGTTGTGAGAGACTGGGATGGAGGGGTCCCAGGCGTAGGGGCGCGATGAATGGAGTGTGGCTAGTGCCTCGTTAAGCCCACTCCTAACGCGTAATGGCCTGACCAGCCCCCTGCGACCGTTCTTTGGTGACCAATTGATGGTGCTTGGCTGTACTGCTCTGAGGTGAGAGAGCTTTACTGCCCAGCTGGCTGCCAGACCAGCGTAAAGTCTCGGGCGTAGCCTCTGGGTCTGGTGGGATATCCCTTGAACACTGGATTCTAAGAGTCTGGCCGCTTGTGAGTGACTAGTAAGACTTAGTAAGGGGCTGCATCTCGCTGTCGCTCCTGGCGGAAAATCCGTGACGCCTGCGTCGCGAGTGTTTGTCAGTTGGTAGCTGCGACACGTTTGGGACTGTCCGGCCCTGGGGAGACCTTTGGTCGGTGCGGCAGCAGGAGAGGTGTAGTCTTCTGGAAGGGATGAACGTCACTTGCAAATAGGTGGATGCGTCTACGCGCGGGTGGAATCCCCCCCCCCCCTTTTTATATACTGGTCAGAACGTTTTTGGATAGTTTTCATTGCTAGAACGCTTTATCTTATTCAGAGTATTCAGAAAAAAAAAAATTAAAAAGAGAAAATATGGCAGGGCCAGCTAAATTGAAAGCAGAATGCTTTAAATGTAAAGTTAATCATTGGTGCGTTGACTTCCCCGAAGGTAGTATCAGCGATATCACATCCCTTAGTGTATGTTTGTTTTGTAAACTTAGAGACAACCACGAAAAGGAAGTTAAAGAGCTAAAGGAATCAGTAAAAAAGCTTGAAGCTAGGGTCGTAGCACTGGAAATCCAACCCAGTGGACAAGATCAAATTAAAAACACACCAGCAGATTTAAACTGTAAGATTAAGTATCTAGAACAAAGGGAGGGCGCAAAGAAGGGGCTGATAGAGAAGGGTGGGAAGGGATCGATAGAGAAGGGTGGGAAGGGGCCAATGAAGAAAAAGGGTGGGAAGGGCCTACTGATGGCACAAAGAAACCGAAGGATGTAGCTACCAGTCGGGGTGGGTCGGGTGGTGTAACTGCGTGTATGGGTTGCGACGGGTTTCGAAAGGTCTCGGGCAAGAAGGCTGCGAAGCCGAAGCCTGAGATCCCAGTTGCCCCTGTCAAGACCTCTAACCGCTTTAGTCTCCTGTGCTCGAGGGAGGAAGACACCGTTTTGATTGGGGACTCGCAGATCAGGGGCCAGGAGAAGTACTTTGCTTCTGCAAACCGGGATGGGAGGAAGGTAAGGTGCTTACCTGGGCGGGGAACGGCGCACTTAAGGAAGGAGGTAGAGAAGGTACGCGTGGCTAGTCGGAGGACTGCGATCGTTGTCCACGCTGGTGGCAATGACCTGTTCCTCAAAGGCGGTGGGGTAGGTCTTACAGAAGGGATCATCACCGAGATCATGTCTCTTGCGGATGATCTAAAACTGAAGACAGACAGGGGAATGTTAATGGGTATTTTACCGCGAATGAATGCCAGTGACCACGCGCTCAGTAAGGTCATTGGCATCAATGAGAGGGTACAAGACTTGTGCGTTCCGCTGGGCGTGAAGTTTATTGACCCTTTCGATGCATTTTCGGGTAGGTGGGACCTTTACCAGAGGGATGGTGTCCACCTCAATAACAAGGGTAAAGGTGTGCTAGGCGCGCTGTTCGACCGGCACCTATACAGAATGGTGAGGTCGAGTCCGGGGAGAGATGATGGGCCCCCACCGGGAGAGATGAGGATGAGCCGGTGGCGGACGTACCTTCAACTGAAGGGTGCGTCGAAGTACAGGTGGGTGACCCTCCTCCTACGTTGGAGGGGGCTCAGTCTCCTGCGGAAGTTGCCCCCTCGTTAGTGAGGGGCTCTTCAACTCCCGACAGCCCTGGTTGTTCGGGAAACGGGTCGTGCTAGGGGGCGGTCAGAATAGGGAAGGCTCCCTCCGTGCAATGCTTTTTAATGCTAGGTCAATTAGGAACAAGTTTTGCGAGCTACGGGCGCTCTTAGCATCAGAATACCAGGATATCGTTGCTATCACCGAGTCCTGGATTCATACTGATCGTAGGGACTACGTTGGAGAGTTCGAAATTCCCGGGTATAGAATGTTTCGCAAAGACCGCACCCGTGGGGAGGGGGGTGAGGTACTAATATACGTCAGGGACACGTTGAGTCCGGTTGACTGCCAGTTCCGATCGGAACGGGAGCTGCTTGGTGTCGATCTGAACGTGGGGGGGACGAACTATAGGTTAATCTTGGTGTACAGACCTCCGCATCTCCTCCTCGAGGAGGATACAGCCCTGTACACCGAACTCAGTAGCCTGCTAGGTGATAGGGTGTGTGTAGTTTTAGGAGACTTCAACTGTCGCGGCATAAAGTGGGAAGACAGGACTGCTGATGCTGAAGGGAGGAGGCTAGTTGTCTTTGCTGATGAGAACTTCCTCACTCAGTGGGTCAACGAGCCTACACGAGGCGAAAGCGTTCTAGACTTAGTATTCACGACCGAAGACAACCTCGTCACTGGCCTCACCGTTGACGAATCGTTGGGCGGGAGTGATCACGGTCTGATTAGGTTCCGTGTGCGCGTCCCTCGGTGAAGCGTAGTAACTCGAGAGGCAGTAAGCTCGATCTCCGGCGGGCGAACTTTGTTAGCCTCAGGGATAGCGTAGGTGAGATGGGGTTAGAGGTCGGCGGCGATGTTGAGCGGGTGTGGAGTGCATTCCGGGACGAGTTTATGGTGCTGCAGTCTGCTGCCATACCCTCAAAACCGGTCACACCTGCTTCAACGCAGCCTAAGTGGTTCAATCGTGACATCGCTTTGGCTATCCGAAATAGGAAAGTAGCGTATAGGAGGGCGAAGGCCAATCGTTCCCACGAGAACACTGAAGCGTATGTCCGCCTGTGTAGGGAAGTAAAGGCAAAGGTTAGACTAGCGAAACGTAACGAAGAACTACGGGTGGCAAGCCTCTGCAAGGGGAACCCTAAGGAGTTCTTCAGTTATGTTAATAGTAGAAAGCCCATTAGAAGCATGATAGGTCCTTTAAAGGACGGAAGCGACGTTCTGCGGACCTCCGACGCGGACATCGCTAATGTGCTTAATGGCTACTTTGCGGGAGTGTTCACCAGGGAGGATACCCGCGTCATCCCCGAGCCAGCTGTGAGGCACGAAGGTGCTGGCCTGGATAGTGTTAGATGTACCGCGACAGTCGTTGCTCATAGAATAGACAAACTGAGCGCGTTTAAGGCTCCTGGGCCAGACCAGTTTCTCCCCAGTGTTTTGCGAGAAGTGCGCGACCAGGTGGCTCCCCACCTGGCTACAGTCTTCAACAAATCGTTGGTGATGGGCCAGGTGCCTGGTGACTGGAGGGAGGCCAACGTGACCCCTATCTTTAAGAAATGGGATCACGAAAGTCCAGGGAACTATCTTCCTATTAGTCTCACTTCAGTTGTAGGTAAATTATTAGAAAGGATAATAGCTGATAGAATCGTTGACCATTTGGATTCCTACAAGCTGCTTGGGGACTCCCAACATGGGTTTAGACGGCATAGGTCGTGTCTCACCAACTTGCTCGAGTTTTTCCACGTCATGTTGAGTGAGTACGATAAGAGTAGGGCGATTGACATACTTTATCTCGACTTTCAGAAAGCCTTTGATAAGGTACCTCACCGCCGGCTAATGGCGAAAGTGCGCGCGCTGGGTATCGGTGGGGAAATAGGTAGGTGGATTGAAAACTGGCTGAGGAATAGGCGGCAGAGGGTGGTAATTAAAGGGGCTAGTTCGGGTTGGGCTTCGGTCACTAGTGGGGTTCCTCAGGGTTCCGTTTTGGGGCCACTGTTGTTTACCATTTACATAAATGATATCGACGGTGGCATCGTCAGTCGGATCGCCAAATTCGCTGATGACACCAAGCTTGGGGCCAATGTTGGGACGCCCGAAGCGATCGAGGAACTGCGTGCGGACCTAGGTAGGATAGGAGAGTGGTCCGAAAAATGGCAAATGCCGTTTAACTTGGGTAAATGCAAAGTGATGCACATTGGCTACGCCAATCCCAAGTCTGACTACTCGATGTTGGGCAGTAATATCGAGGTGACTGATTTAGAAAAGGACTTGGGTGTGCTAATTAGCAGCGACCTTAAGTTTACGAAACAGTGTGTAGAGGTGGAAAAGAAAGCCCAGAAACTATTGGGTTATATCAGGAGGCAATTTCAGTTTCGGAACAAGGAGATTGTGCTCTCACTGTACAATTCCCTTGTTCGGCCGTACCTGGAGTATGCTGTGCAGTTCTGGTCGCCCACCCTCAGGAAAGATATTGAGAGGCTTGAGCGAGTGCAGGCGAGGGCCACAAAGTTAATCCCTTCCGTTAGGCATATGGGCTACACTCGACGGTTACGCGCCCTGAACTTGTTTTCGCTGGAAACTCGGAGGCTGCGCGGTCAACTGATCGAGGTTTTCAAGCTCTTACGAGGGTTCAACGATGTCGATTTTAGAAGTATGTTTAGTTTAAATGATAACCCAACTCGCAACAATGGTTGGAAGTTGGATTTGAAACGGTTTAGGACTAGTGTGTGTGGGAATTACTTTACGTATAAGATCTGTGACACATGGAACAGGTTACCTTCGGAAGTTGTGAACAGTTCCTCTGTGGATCAGTTCAAGAAAAGGGTAGACGAAATCTTGCACACTATTTGAGTGTGTAAAGACATTTAGGACCTCAGTCTGCGGAAATTTCTTTTCCTATAAAATAGTTAATATCTGGAACCAACTTCCCTCAGAGGTTGTTTCCAGTCAGTGTAAATCTGTTTAAAAATAGGCTAGACAAAGTACTGAACACACTCATAGTTTAAGATTAAAACCTCAGAAAACTCTGCAGGAGTTCGCTTGCTCGGTGTCTCTGTGAGCAAGCTAAATATAGAGCTATTTATATATTCTCCACTTTCCTGTAAAATTTCCTTGGCTACTTTTCCAGGGTCAAGGTATTTTCTTCAACCTTTTTCCGTACCTGCCTCTGGCAGGGAGCGGAGGGTGGGGAGAGAGCCTTCTACTTTTCTATCCAGTTTTCTACTACTGCTAGGATAGTTGAAAGAAAAATAAACTTGTTTTATAACAGGAACCTCCCAGAGTGGACCGAAAGGTCTTTGAGGCTTCCTCTTGTCCTTGTCCTTGTAACTCTCTCTCTCTCACTATATATATATATATATATATATGAATAACAGTACATAAAAACAATCGTAATGAAAAATTCATTTCATGTATCCAATTGGACACACGTGTTATCATAGACAGAAATTTACACGATGAAAACTTTGTATCTATTTCGAAACGAACTTTGAATAAAGTCTTTTCTTCACAGTTATTAAAAATATTACTTAAAGTAAAGAGGGAGCTTCCTTAATACTTCTAGAATGAAATTATAGTCAAAACAAATATAATAATGGTGATTAAACTTAGGAAAATTACAAAAAACACTTGCCGAAATAAATGGCGTCCACTCACTTCTACTTCACAATTATAACTGGCGTAATTGCTCAGAGCCATCTATTGAGAGAATGTTGAACTTCGCCTTCTGCGTCCAAATGGTTACAAAGATTCAAAAGGAGTAGATTTTTTCTTATGTACAGTGCCCGCGAAAAGTATCCGATCACTCAAGAAAATACAATATTTTCCCTTGATATTCAGAGACACGTAATTCACTTTCTATTTGTTCTAGCGACATCTGGTAACTTTGAGGTTGCTCGCTGATATGAGAGCTATCCAACGCATTCTCAAATTAGTGTTCTGGTAGCCTTCGTTGCGGGTGGCTGTGTCTCAAATTTGTCAGATTTCACTGTTTGTGTAAATTTCTTGATTTTTTTTTTTTTTACAGAAAGTGGTGTAAATAAAATTTATATATAATGTGTGCTAAAAAACAACTTAAGAGTGATTGTCGAGGTGCTATTGTTGCTTTGCATGCATGTGGGAAATCACAGAGACAGATAGCTAAGGAATTAAACATATCCCAAAGTACCGTTAATTTATGGGTTTCACGGGCTAAGAACAATGGTGGCCTAACCACGCCAGTCCCTAAAAAACGATCTGGCAGACCGAGAAAAACAAATTCGCGAACAGACAAACTTATGAAACGTTTAGTATTGAAAAACCCAACAATAACTGCGAAAGAAATAAAATTTAATATGAATAATTTGTTATCTGGTGTTTCTGAACGAACTATCCAGGAGCGGCTCCAAAAAGAACTCGGATTACCATCTCGCCATGCTGCTAAGAAACCGTTCATTAATGAAAAAATGCGTAAAAAACGTGTCGCATTTTGTAAAAAATACATTCATTGGACTGTTGATGACTGGAAGAAGGTTTTATTTAGCGATGAGTCGACATTTTTGACATTCAGAAGTTGTCCAAAAAAGGTTCGCCGGCCTATTGGCTCAAATAGGATGGACCCTAAATACACCCTAAAGACAATGAAACACCCTCCAAGTGTGATGGTTTGGGGTTGTTTCGGTTACTATGGGCGTGGAAACTTATATTTTCTTCCGAAGAACACAACTATGAATGGTGCACGGTATTTAGCAATGCTACAGGATAAACTTCCAATGGCAATGGCAATCCAAAGGACAAAAACATACATGCATGATGGTGCACCATTTCACAGGGCCAAAATAGTGACAAAATGGATTACTGACAATAAATTTGATATTTTGGATTGGCCTGGTAATAGTCCAGATCTCAATCCGATAGAAAATCTGTGGCTAATAATAAAAAATAAGGTTGAATGCCACGACACTGGCTCAGTCGAAAAATTACAAGAGGCCATCAAAAAGGTATGGTGCAAGGAAATATCAGTGGAAGTTTGTCAAAACTTGATTAAACCCATGCCAAAACGTCTAGAACAAGTCATCCAAACCAAAGGACAGATGACAAAATACTAATATAAGGTTAGTATACATTTAAACATTGTTTTTTATGTAAAAAATACAAATTTCAAGGGTGATCGGATACTTTTCGCGGGCACTGTATGTATGTATTAAACCTGTGTACGAGTTAAGCAAAGTTAATGTGTCTGAATGGCAACAAATTACGACAAAGGGTTAAAAATATGAGGTTGTGTACAATTGAATATTTGGTATTTCAACATAGAACAAAAAACCGCAATTTTGAACATGATAACGCGATTTTTGGGAAAAGTTGCAGAAAAGAAACCCCTCTTAGAATTAAATTGTACATAAAAATACATATTAGCCAGAGTGAAATTCGGACTCGGAAAAGTATATGCCCTAATGGGCACGGTAACGCTGAATATAAGCCGTTTTTTCAACTTCTGTATCAACCCCTCGCGGATATCCTGACGCCTCAACCTTATCCTGCAAAAAGAAGCAACGTCTCTGAAGAGGAGAAAGGTGAGAACAAACGGCCAACCTTATCCACGTGTCTCTAAAATATGCAAAGGGCTAACATATTAAGTATACGCTATTATGACATTTCTAACCCCGTCTCCTATGATGGCGTTAATAGACTGTACAGAGGTGTTTACGGTGTAAAGAAAAAAGATGTTGAGCGGTTTTTGCGGGAACAGGATGCTTATACACTTCATAAACCGGTGAGAAAAAGGTTTAAAACGGCGGAGACAACAGCGGATTCGATTGCCTCTATTTGGCAAGCAGATTTAACAGACATGCAAAGATATTCAGTGTATAATGACGGATACCGCTACTAGGATAGTGATTTTACCGGATAACCGGATACCGGGTGGGGGGTTATCAGGGGGGTCATCAAGGGGGGGGGGTCCCAGTCATTATTGACTCCATTGATTCCGCAGGTGAAATGATGGCTTTGGATGCAGAGCCTTTTGCACTTGTAGATCGAGAGGGTTTCAAAAGGTTACTTGCAACTATTGCGCCCCGATACCCTCTTCCCTGCCGTACACATTTCTCTCGTAAAGTACTGCCAGAGATGTGTGATGATCTGAAGATGAAAATACGGGCAAAACTATCAAGTGCTACAACAGTCTCGTTCACAACAGACATCTGGACGAACAGTGGGAATAATGAGGCTTTTATTAGTCTAACTGCGCACTTCATAACAACAGAAGACATGAAGCAACAGGTTTTTACCTTAGCGACAAGACATTTTCCTGAGTCTCACACAGAAAGTAATATTTCTGAAATGCTCAACCAGATCTTAGAAGAATGGGGGTTACAACCTGACCAACTCCACCTGATACTGAGAGACAATGCTGCTAATATTGTAATTGGTACAGGTAAGACTAACAAACTTGATTTTCTCCAGGTATACGATAACTACTAAGTTTGAATTATATTTTACAAATATCGGATTATCACGTAGGTATTTGTAAAATATAATTCTCAAACTTAATAAGTATTATATTCCTGGAAATATCTAGTTATTATTTACTACGGTAGCTATTCCATTCTAAATTCTAAATGAGCATTTTTCTGAAACGCACGTTTTAGTTAATATTGTAAATGCGTGCAATATTTCTCATTCTGATTTTCTGATACAAATAAGTGAAATAATACTAAATAATTGGGATAACTACTATTAGCTAGGTCTTTACAGCGCTTTATTTATACTAATTGCTGAAATTAATTACCTAATTGACTTGATTTTTGGTGTTTATTTTGCAGGAATGACTGCAGCTACTGGAATCAGTTGTTTTATCCACACACTTCAATTAGTGATAAATGACGCCATTTTATCACGAAGAGCAGTGTCAGACATAGTTGCAAAATGCCGCAAGATCGTGACTCACTTCAGCCATTCAGCCATCGCTTGCGCTAAACTCAAGACTATACAAGAATCACTAAAGTTGCCCACTCATAAACTAATACAGGATGTTCAAACCAGATAGAACTCGACGTATTACATGTTAGAACGTCTGCATGAACAAAGGCAGGTAGTGACAGCATATGCTGCAGAACAAGACATTCCAACACTCACCGCTTATAACTGGGGTTTGGTGGAAAATATTATTCGAGTGCTACAACCATTTGAAGAATTGACCAAACAAGCAAGTAAAGACAGCGAACTGATCAGTTTTGTAATTCCAGCAGTAGCTACACTACATTCTTATCTTACAAAAAGATTGTGGGATCCAAACTGTCAAGCAAAACTTGAAAGAAGCGCTGGAAGACCGTTTCATGAAACCGACATGCAGTAAATCTGTAAACCTGGAGCAAAACTGCTTTACGGTGGCTACCCTTTTAGATCCCCGCTACAAGTCGCACTTTCTGAAAGATGCCAATGGGGTGAAACAGCAGCTTGTGGCAGAATTAGTTGAGCACGAAAAACTGCAGAAGAAACATTCTACTAGCCGGGCTGAAGCAGAAGTCGAGGAAGCAGAAGTAGCAGAGGTCGGTTTACCAATGAACTTGGCTGAAGAAACTCATGAGGACATATGGGCTTGCTTCGACCAACTTGTGAAAAAAACTTCAGTGGATCAAGAAGACAGCAGCAGTGCAGACGAATCATGCCAGCTACCGATGTTTCTCAAACTTCAGACTCATCCAATGTAAAGTGTCCTCTGCTTCATAGGCATTCAAAGGCTAAAAAACTCTTCCTCTTCTACACTTCAGAAATAGATAAGTATCTGTCGCTACCAAACATACACAGGACTGACAACCCAATGAAATGGTGGTGCAACAATGTCAATCAATTTGAAACATTGAAACCAATGGTCCTTAAATATTTAAGTACACCACCAAGTTCAGTTGCCTCTGAACGGTTATTCAGTACAGCGGGTCAGGTATATGCAGACAACCGAAGCAAATTATTGCCAGCTAATGCTGAAGAACTGATCTTCTTGATGAAAAATATGAAATATAGTGAATCGTAAATACGTACATTAAGTCTATTTTCATTTATTTTTCAACACATATTGCCATACTATTGATTGCTTGTCTTCATTTTTTCTATAATGTGTGATATCATGATATGTCAATGTTACAGATGTATTTAAATTTTTGATCTGTTTAGCTCAATTAGATCAATTTAATTCTCAGTTTCTGTTTATTATTATTGTGTTAGGGTGGTTGTCATAACCACTTCTTTGGATCCCTTGATTATTAAACTTATTTCTTCTCTCTTTGGGTCGCCATTGTTGTAGATAGAGAGGTTAAAACTAACTAATATAGCTAATAATAAATAATAATACTAATAATAATGCTATTACTTTGTAGCTACCTATAAAAAAGTTTATTAAGGATTCATCATCTAAGATATTAATTAAAATTAAAAGTGCCGGATATCCGACCGGATAGTGCCACTATCTGGCCGGATACCGGAGAGTGCAAAAGGTGCCGGATATCCGGAAAAGCATCTTGGCAGGAACGGGGTATTATCACCTACGAGCCTATCTGGAAAGTGTCCTCAACTTTTCAAAAGAAGCGAAGGACACCTTTTTAACCGCCGATGGGTATTACCATACTAAAGATGAAAATGGAATAAAGGATAAATTTAAAAATTCTAAAAAAAAGATATACGAATGTTTTGGACGTCTTCATACAGATTTCACATTCCAGGAGAAACTGCTTATGAACAGGGTGGATATGAAGTTGAAGCGTTCCCGCACGATTCCTGAGATTTGCATAAATCTGGTGTCTGATCAAGAAGAGGGCGCGAAACCCGTTGTGATTCACATCATGGAGACGTATTTGCGTATACGCCGAGTGAAATTAAGTTCCCCGAAACAAATAGAAATTGAGAAAGACTTAATACACGCCACAGTAAAATACCCAATTAACAGGGTACAGATCAAACTATACACGGTCCCCGCCGGGTTGGCCTCGAAGCAACTAGAAATCGTGGCCCTTGGAGTCCTACCTAAAAGGATATTAATTGGAATGCAGGACCACGCCTCGACGAATGGAAAATATAAAAAGAGTGCCTTTAAATTCGAGAATTTAGGCCTTAAAAATATTACTCTATACGTAAATGGCATCGCTTTGGGAGGGACCATGATTACGGACTACTCATCAGAAGCTGTATTCCGCTCTGCGCGAGAGCATATAGTAGTCTGGCTCATAATACAGGCGCCTGTGACGAACTTGGTTTTGGTGTAACGCAGAAGGAATTGTGGAAGAATTTAACATTTATTCATTTGATATCACGCATGACTTGTCTGCTGGGGCAAATACGCATTTACCTCCACAGCAGAGTGGGAATATTTCAGTCAGGTTGGAATTTGCCAAGCCTATAGACGCGCCTATAAGTGTACTCGTGTACCTCGAATCACAAGCACTAATAGAAGTTGATCTTTTCAGGAACATGGTCAAAGACTTTTAAAATGGACTCCAGAGAGTAATGAAAAGTGACCGTTTCACACGCTCAAAATTTATCGGTGTGTTTGCGAAGAATGAAATATTGAAGCAGCCAAGTACGAGAAACTGGTACGGGATTATCGTTAACACCGACATTGTGGGGGGTGAGGGGATTCATTGGTTTGCAATCTATTGTAAAAATAGGGAAAGAATGTACTATTTTGATTCACTCGGCTTTCATCCCTGAAATGATTCGGTGATTGTACAGTTTATTGCGCAGTTACATATACCTGAGATTGTTTGGAACCCATACCGTTTTCAAGGATATTATAGCGAAACGTGCAGCTTGTATTGCATTTCATTTCTCCTGCACATGTCATGTGGGAAGGGATTTATAAATTTTTTAAAATTATTCGATTTGAGCGACGGAGAGATGAATGATAAAAGTGAATGCAGAAAGATAAAAAAAATGTTCCCATATGTTAACATCCGCTGTATTGTGTAAAGGTGTATATCTATATTGTGTAAAGTTGTATATACATTTGTAACTGTAAAATGTAGCCATTAAGACTTATTTAACGGACACTGTTTCCGCTTTGTACTTGACTTCTGCCATTTAATAAATGAAAATACAATGTGTTTTGTTCTTAACCTCAAAAATACTTACATTAGTTCCTCGATGATCTGACACTCGCTGGACCGGATGTGAGCCAATACCTCGACTTCTGTTTTCAGGTCACTGGGTTGGCTGTGCGGAGAAGCATCTATATCATTTATTCCCCTTTCATCAAAAGTAGCTATAACACGATCAAGTTCTGCATCAGTCCTATAAGGTTAAGTAAAAATAAAGAGCTACAACAAGAGAAATGCCACGAATTTAAACGCAGATAATTCTTAAAAGTATTGGTAATTTAAAAATCCTATTGCGGTGCTGAATTATCGAGAAAAATATTATTAAAACTACACCATATATATATATATATATATATATATATATATATATATATATATATATATATATATGCCGAAATAATCACTATGGAAACAGGCAATAATTAAAAGCATAATGGGCTTAATTTTTACGTTGTGGAAAAATTCAGAATAAAGCTAGGTTAGACTAACAGCAAATTGTAACCATAAGCAGATATCCTGACAGTTTTCAAAAGTAAGATTAGCTGGGTGTGCTATGCTCCCTCTGCCTGCAACGGGTTTCGAACCCGCAGCCAAATCTTAATAGTTTTTAATATTTCTATTGTAAGTTTTTAATATTTCTAAAATCGTACCTGTACAAGAAATGTACAAATAAAAACACATCATCATATATATATATATACCGAAATAACACGAAGGAAACAGAATTAAAAGTATTTTTGAAAACGCGTTTATTGCGGCCTTTTACGGTTAGGTTATTTTGTTATAAACGAGAAACAGTCCTGGGGTTAATTTTTCTTTGTAGGAAAACTCAGAATAAAGCTAGTTTAGACACTTATAAGTTACTTACAATTTAACAGCGTCTTCATTGAACGGTTCTTCATTTCGTCACAATTTTCCGTAACACTCTGAGTAGATAAAAGTTCCCCCCGATCTATAGCTCTGCAAATTAGAAGCGTTGCGTGAACATAAAAGTCTTTATCTTCAATCAATTCAGGAGAATTGTAGGACGATAACTGACTCATAGTGTATATTTGGAAAGCACTAAGCGAAAAAACATACGAACTGAGGCTTTGAGATGAACTGCTCCTTTTTATAAAGGGGGCTTGTGACCAACTCACAAAACACAATCGTTAGCTTCCTATTGGCTAGCGGTGAATTTTGGGCGGGGCTTGACGCGTAGGCCTGCATAGCGGCCAAACAGAGGTCCTGGGATCCGCCTACAGGGCTGTGGTTGGCTGCCTCGTGAAATCTGGAGCGTGTCAGATATCCCCATTCGTGGAGAGACGAGAAACGCTTTGTTTTTTGATCTTGTATTCGACCGAGAGAGAGAGAGAGAGTTGAGGTTGGAATGTGAAACGTTTTATGGTGTATGATACTCGCCTGTACTTTCTCGTTTGTCGGGAAAGGAAGGGTTTTCGTAATATTGGAAGATATATTCGGAACAATTCGCGTATGTTTGAGAGAAACGCTAAACTACGGTTTATTGTGCCTTGAAACATAAAAGTGGAGGATATTTAATTACCCATGAAGTCTGCCGCTGTAAAATTTCCGCGATACAATAGATAAATTTAAAAAAACAAAGACATGTGATGTAGTGTTTCAATAAACACCACAGTTCACGATCTCGAGCGAGTGGAAATAAGATTGACCCGACGCTGTGTAGTATAATTTAAAAATGCGTTCCTTATCTCCAATCTTGGAAACCAGACAAGCGACAATAAAGAATTAAACAACTTGTGTATGTATATATATATATATATATATATATATATATATATATATATGAGAAAAGTTCAGAATGGAAGGACGTTTATAGACCCGTAATTAAATTATTCGCGTATGTTTGAGAGATACACTAAACGACGAATCAATTGCTGATGAAGTTTTAATCTTTATGATCTCGAAATAAACTCCTGCGGAAAGTTTATTTATTGGAATTTTAAATCGAAATTATCTATCGCTTCCGCCAAACTCCGCAATTTTCAGAACGATGTTTAATATAATTATATATATATATATATATATATTATTTTCCATAAATATTTATGTCCTTATATTGTTCAGCTAATTACATCGTCTAATTAGATGTTTGCTTATATCGCTTTCGCCTTTCTTCATTTCACTACTTTATATAGGTACGCCTTTTCTTTCCGTCCGAATTGTTCATTCTGGTGAAGATCAAGCTTTACACTCCACCTTAGACCTATTTTAAACGGGGATATATATATATATATATATGAGAGAGAGAGAGAAACGTGGAAAGATGTTTACACGATTTTTTAGATGAACTTTTTTCCGGAAATGTACATATATAGGCTCGCCTTTGCTTTCCGTCCGAATTGTTCATTTTGGCGAAGGTCAAGCTTTACACTCCATTTAAGACCTACTTTTAGACAGGGACGTGTGTGTGTGTGTGTGTATATATATATATATATATATATATGTGTGTGTGTGTGTGTGTATGTGTGTGTGTGTATGAGAGAGAGAGAGAGAGAGATCCCTGCTAGGGCGCTCTGGGTACCCCTACCAACCGTGGAAAGATGTTTACACGAATTTTTAGGTGAACTTTTTCCGGAATTGTACATATATAGGCACGCCTTTGCTTTCCATCCGAATTGTTCATTCTGGTGAAGGTCAAGCCTTACACTCTACCTTAGACCTACTTTTAAACGGGAATATATATACGAGAGAGAGAAACGTGGAAAGATGTTTACACGAATTTCTAGATGAACTTTTTTCCGGAAATGTACATATATAGGCACGCCTCTGCTTTCCTTTCCGTCCGAATTGTTCATTCTGGTGAAGGTCAAGCTTTACACTCCACCTTAGACCTACTTTTAAACGGGGAAGTGTATATATGGTTTTAATTGTACCTTTCTTTTTTTTCCCAAGTTTCCTTGTAAGTTCCAGAAATTTTGTACACAAGTAATTACATACCTTTTTCACAAGTTTTTATTTTTCCACATAGTGTCCATCCTTTTCTACGGCTTTCCTCCACCTCGAAACAAGGGCCTTTATTCCTTGCTGGTAAAAGTCCGCTGGGTTCCGCTGGAACCACCTCTTAACCTCCTCAACAACCTCATCGTCACTCTGAAACTTTCTTCCACGAATAGCATCCTTCATTGGCCCAAACAAATGGAATTCTGAAGGTGCCAGATCCGGGCTGTATGGAGGGTGGGGTAACACAGTCAAGCGCATTTTTGTGATGGCCTCTCTTGTTTGCAAACTGTTATGTGGTCTTGCGTTATTGTGCGAAAGAAGGACGTCTTCCAGTTTTCTCTCCGGTCGAACTCGCTTTGTCCGTCTCTGGAGTCTCTGTAGGGTAGCAATATATGCCTCTGAGTTGATTGTTTGTCCTTTCTTCATAATGTCCACCAGAATCACCTCTTTCATGTCCCAGAAGATGGTGGCCATAACCTTTCCTGCAGAGGGAGCCATTTTGAACTTTTTCTTGCGTGGGGAGTCTGCGTGATGCCACTCCATGGATTGACGTTTTGTTTCAGGTTCAAAGTGGTGTACCCAAGTCTCATTCCCAGTCACAATTCGTGAAAGGAAATCATCCCCTTCTGTATCGTATCGAACCAACGACTCAGAAGCAATTTCTTTTCTTTGGGCTTTGTGAGCTTCAGTCATTTTGCGAGGAACAAATCGTGAACACACTTTTGAGTATCCCAGCTGCTGAATTATCGTATTCACACTTCCTTCACTAATTCCTAGCTCCAGTGATAGCTCCTTGTATGTGACGTGCCGATTTGATCGAATGATGTTGTTAGCACGTTGCACAGTGTGAGATGTCACAGCCGATGCCGGGTGACCACTGCGTGGTTCATCATCGAGGCTGGCTCTCCCTCTCTCCGATGATCTCACACGTTTCGACCAGCGTTCAACTGTGCCTCGATCAACAACAGCATCTCCGTAAATGTTTTGCAGACGTTTGTGAATATTTCCAACTATTTCCTTTTCTGCGGTTAAGAACTCGATAACAGCTCTCTGTTTACAAAGCACATCACTGTCAGACGCCATTTTCGAAACTGCGTTAACCATCGGTTTTATACAAGGGCGTTTAAAAGCGGTTTTATACAAGGAGGGGAGATTCAAACTGGAAAAATCAGGTTATGTGAAGCGCAGAAAGTTGAAGCTTACGGTTTAAAAGACACTTCAGCCCCATGGCCTATTATTTAGCTAAGAAAAAAGGGTGGTAACGGTTCAGAATAGGGGCGCCACCTCAATTTTTGTGTTTTTTCCACCAAAACATGCTAAAACCATTGGTTTCCTGTTGTTTAGGATGAATGTGACCATCGCCATTACAGTAAATTATTGCTTGAAGTGATTTCACCCCCAACCCCTACTACAATCTGGGGGGACCACCGAGGGAACCGGGTGGTTTTGGGTGGGGGAACACAGCACAAGCAATAATTTACTGTAATAGCGATGGTCATATTTATCCCAAACAACAGGAAACCAATGGTTTTAGCATGTTTTGGAGGAAAAAACACGTGTCATGAAACGCATCAAAAACCATGAGAAAAACCTAGGTTTCATGGAAAACCTAACCTAACTAACCTAAAAAATATAAAACCCTATACCGATGAATTTGTGATATGTGATCTTTACGGGAGCTCCGCCCCCGTACCCCCGAGACCTAAATTATAAAAATTGGACACACTACATTTAAAGGGAGAACACCATGCGAGCTCCACTAGCGTCACCGCACATCTGTCATAGACCGAAGCCATTTTCAAACTGAAGTGAATGAACGATACGATAGTAGGGTTGCCAACTCAAAATTTCCTAGATTCATACCCAAAAATATGTTTTTCGTAATTTTCTAACTTCGTTTTTTTGACTATGCGACACATGCAATCAACGTATTTTAATGAGAGAAACAACTTTGTCTCTATGTATTTTTCGAAATTTTGCTTAATTAAGTGGCGCCCGTATTCCGAACCATTACCAAAAGGGTGGGGCAAAATATATTGAGTGCCCCTAGTATATACAGGGTGCGGCCTAATTCGCTTTACCGAGAACAATGAAATCACCTTGTGAAGAATAATATTTATTATTTATTACAGAAATTGTTCAGCGTGTCCTCCATCTTGAACTTAGGTTGGCCCACTTTTCAATTTTTTTTGAAAAGTATAGGTGATCGTGGTTTTTCCCATTATTTGGCACTATACAAGCACATTGGTACCATTTTTACAAAAATTGATCAATATTTAGGGGTCTCGCATCGACCTTGAAATTACTAGTTTTTTTAAAATGCATACTTTTTAACTTTTTACTGAATCAAGATAAATCATTAAGTATGGATGTTTTCTGAATCCTCTCAATGAGAGAAGTCGTTTGGTGTGCCTGCCAATGCCATACGACTAACGGTTTAAAGGTTGTGCCTGTATACAGGTAATACCAATGTGCTAGTATAGTGCCAAATAATGGGAATAACCACGATCACCTATACTTTTCAAAAAAATGAGTCACCATACCCGGACGGAATGTATAATGTATATAGGTAATTAGAAAATGCACTATGCCTGTGCCAGGTACCTAACCTATTTCTTTTTTTGCAGATCATAACATTTTGAAATTCTGTCTGAGTTCCTCATCCTTTGTCATGGACAAATCGATGGCAACCATAACTGGAAGAACTCTTGAAGCTACAAATAGAGAGTCATCAAAAGGAAAGGCGAAAATAACATCGCTACCTTCTCTAAGATCGGCCTCGGAAATATTTTTAGTTGGCCAACCGTCGTCCTCCATCAGTGGTAGCAAATTGCCAAGAACACGGCAGGTTTTGCAATACTTCTTCAGTGTTATCCAGTACACTGCTAACAGGAAAGACACATTCAAAGAAACCGTTCTTAAAGTTTTGGAACATGGCTCGCATTAAAACAATCACAAAGCTCAACTGCGAACGGAAGCTAGAGGCATTGTGGAAAGAGTGGCACTTACTCCAAAAGAGCAGAAAACGAGAAACTGACGCCGGAGGAAAACGGCAGAAGTTTTCGGACAGTGTGGCCAAGCTGTGGGATATCGGAGCATCTGACGCTGTCGAAGATATAAAGAAGAATCGACTGCTATCCGACAAGGTCAAGAAAGAAGACATTGATTTCTACCTCGATCAACGTGGTCCTCGGGTGGCAACGATGAGCGGGAACGATAAAGTTTTCGCTGTAAAAAGAAAGCTACAGGAAGGAAGAAAACGTCCTCGCCAGGAGCCGCAAACCTCAAAGTGTGCATACGAAACCGATGAGGCCATGGAGAATGATGATTCATCATTCTCCATGGCTTCCTTCCTGTAGCTTTCTTTTTACAGCGAAAACTTTATCGTTCCCGCTCATCGTTGCCACCCGAGGACCACGTTGATCGAGGTAGAAGTCAATGTCTTCTTTCTTGTCCTTGTCGGACAGCAGTCGATTCTTCTTTATATCTTCGACAGCGTCAGATGCTCCGATATCCTACAGCTTGTCCACACTGTCCGAAAACTTCTGCCGTTTTCCTCCGGCGTCAGTTTCTCGTTTTCTGCTCTTTTGGAGTAAGTGCCACTCTTTCCACAATGCCTCTAGCTTCCGTTCGCAGTTGAGCTTTGTGATTGTTTTAATGCGGGCCATGTTCCAAAACTTTAAGACGTTGTTTACGGTTTCTTTGAATGATGATTCATCATTCTCCATGGCCTCATCTCCGGTTTCGTATGCACACTTTGAGGTTTGCGGCTCCTGGCGAGGACGTTTTCTTCCTTCCTGTAGCTTTCTTTTTACAGCGAAAACTTTATCGTTCCCGCTCATCGTTGCCACCCGAGGACCACGTTGATCGAGGTAGAAGTCAATGTCTTCTTTCTTGTCCTTGTCGGATAGCAGTCGATTCTTCTTTATATCTTCGACAGCGTCAGATGCTCCGATATCCCACAGCTTGGCCACACTGTCCGAAAACTTCTGCCGTTTTCCTCCGGCGTCAGTTTCTCGTTTTCTGCTCTTTTGGAGTAAGTGCCACTCTTTCCACAATGCCTCTAGTTTCCGTTCGCAGTTGAGCTTTGTGATTGTTTTAATGCGAGCCATGTTCCAAAACTTTAAGACGTTGTTTACGGTTTCTTTGAATGCGTCTTTCCTGTTAGCAGTGTACTGGATAACACTGAAGAAGTATTGCAAAACCTGCCGTGTTGTTGGCAATTTGCTACCACTGATGGAGGACGACGGTTGGCCAACTAAAAAAATTTCAGAGGCCGATCTTAGAGAAGGTAGCGATGTTATTTTCGCCTTTCCTTTTGATGACTCTCTATTTGTAGCTTCAAGAGTTCTTCCAGTTATGGTTGCCATCGATTTGTCCATGACAAAGGATGAGGAACTCAGACAGAATTTCAAAATGTTATGATCTGCAAAAAAAGAAATAGGTTAGGTACCTGGCACAGGCATAGTGCATTTTCTAATTACCTATATACATTATACATTCCGCCCGGGTATGGTGACTCATTTTTTTGAAAAGTATAGGTGATCGTGATTATTCCCATTATTTGGCACTATACTAGCACATTGGTATTACCTGTATACAGGCACAACCTTTAAACCGTTAGTCGTATGACATTGGCAGGCACACCAAACGACTTCTCTCATTGAGAGGATTCAGAAAACATCCCTACTTAATGATTTATCTTGATTCAGTAAAAAGTTAAAAAGTACGCATTTTAAAAAAAAAACTAGTAATTTCAAGGTCGATGCGAGACCCCTAAATATTGATCAATTTTTGTAAAAATGGTACCAATGTGCTAGTATAGTGCCAAATAATGGGAAAAACCACGATCACCTATACTTTTCAAAAAAAATTGAAAAGTGGGCCACCCTAAATTTGTTCAACCACTGAACAACAAATAGCACGTCACAGTTCTTTGTTATTATTCAACATCTCGAACTCTTGGCGTATCAAAGTCTTCATGTGATCGAAGTTCCACGATTTCTGGTCGTAGACTCTATCATTGATTATACCCGACATTGAATAATCACATTACATTGTTTATTCAATGTGGGGTATAATCAAAGATAGTCTACGACCAGAAACCGTGGGACTACGATCACACGAAGACTTTGATACGCCAAGAGTTCAAGACGTTGAATAATAACAAAGAACTGTGTTGTGCTATTTGTGGTTCAGTGGTTCAAAGATGTAACATGTGTATTGACCATGATGGAGGACACTGAACAATTTCTGTTATAAATAATAAGTATTATTCTTCGCAAGGTGATTTCATTATACTTGGTAAAGCGACTTATGCCGCACCTGTATATACAATTAAAACCAACTATGAACTTAAAACACTTTAAATATTCACAAATATCACAGCAAAAATAAAGATTAAAACATGAAATTATACATTTAATACAATTAAAATATAAAATATTGTAAAAGGAACTATAAAAAGGGGGCTTACCTTTAAAAGAGGAAAAGAATAAATGTAAGTAAAACCATTATAATTAATTTAAGGGAACATTATGGAAAAGTTTAAAATGTAAAACATTAAAATCTATAAAATTTTGAGATCTTAAAAGGAACAAATCAAGTACAAGTTATTCAATCACAGAGACAGCGAAGAATGGGAAAGAATGAAAAAAATTTTGTTAACGGGCACTAACTTGGTTGGTTGGTTGGTAGGTAGGCAACCTACCAACCAACCAACGAAGTTAGTGGTTGTCTCTAAGTCTGCTTTAAATCATGCGAAGCTGGCGAAACAGGATATTCAACTATTTTACGGTTATTCTGGTGAGAGCAACACAAGCTTTCGTAATGTTAAAATGTAATGGACTATGTCGCGAGTTTAAGATGCGTCAAAGAATACAACCATTGTAAAATGAAGCAGTCAACGTTTACTGAAGAGAAACAGAAACTTTGGATTATGAAACTCATTGACGAATGGTACGACAAGAGCTATTACTTCATGTTTCATCTCACCGAATACACACCTATGTTAAAAAACGCTAATCAAGTGTTTATGGACAACTTAAAATATTTCTACCACTACACCCATATACAGGGTGTACATAAAGTCAGGATCTATTTTTGTGAAGCACTCGGAAATTATATGGAATTCAATCATAAAATGATAAAGTGGTAACATTTATTAAATAATTAAGAGTAGGATTCGACGTGACGCCCATCAGTATCCTTGCACAGCTCAAATCGTTCCGCAGCATTTCTAAACACATTCTGGAGCATTTGCGGGGTTATGTTATCTGCAGCAGTTCGTATACGTGTACGTAAGTTTTCAAGACTCGTAATCTTCGTCTGATAGACGTGCGATTTGATAAAGCCCCATGCAAAGAAATCTAAAGGGGTTAAATCTGGTGATCTCGCTGGCCAAGGTCTGTGGCTTCCGCGTCCGATCCAGCGATTTGGAAAACGTCCATTTAGATAATCCTGAACAATTTTGGCATAGTGACAAGGAGCACCATCATGTTGATAGACGACGGTACTAACAATCCTATCCCCGTTTATCCCCCAAAGCAGAACAGTATGGGCACGACTATTTCTCAAATAGAGCCCCTCAGTGTTAATTGGATTACGCTGAACCTACGTTTTCTCATGTTGGTATATATCCCTTCATGTTTCGCATCATCTCCCTAGCCACATCTGCCACGTAGGATCTAAGACGTATAACTCACCATCCCCGGGCTCACGAGCCGTGGTAAACATTGTGTACCGCCTCACAACGGGTTGAGTTTGAAATAAACATGGGGCTACCTCTAAGCAGCATTCTTAACACACAATCTGATGTAACCTTTTACAAATCGGTGAAGGTGTTTAAACGTAGCAGTGGTGCAATTAATTACGTGCTTGAAACAAAATATTATATAGTATGTCTGAACACTGAAGAAATGGGTAAAATCTTTATGACAGTTGAGAAGTGGACGGAGGAGAATTATAAAATACCAGCAAGTACGAGTGCAAAAAGAGTGGTAATTAGTGAGACGCCCTCATACTCTATTAATTGTATGCTAAGTGCGAACCGTTATACAGCTCAACGATGAGTCGACAAACGTCTGATGTGAAAGAGTAGAGTTAACAACACCCTTGTTCCTACTCGACATCGTTTCATCCTTGACAGAATATATGAAATAGCCATGTTCCGTGAACTGGAGCCTTTATTAAACGCTCGTGTTAGGGACATACACTATTTTGATACGATCCTCGAATATGCTTACACGGTTCTACTCGACGATTTTACGAAGTGCAGAGACGAACAAGGTGAGAACGGTTTGGAACTGAGAACATATTTAGACAGGGTTCATACACACCTGCAAAAATATCAGGATTTTTTAGATTTTTTGAGAATATCAGGGGAATATAAAATATTTATGAAATATTTAGGACTTAATTATTTGTAAATATTTTACAAATAATTTAACTATAAATTAATTTAAAATGTTAATATTAAATAATTTAACAAAAACAAGCACTATTTGTTTTACATTATATAAAACTCATGCATTTTGTTATCTATGATAGTATTAATTTTTTCAGCCTGCCATGTGATTTTTGCATACGTTTTTTAAGAGTAGTTAGAATAAAAATTAGGTTTTAATTGTGTTATATGAAATGTGAATTTTTTTTACACCTTTTATGCAATTTTTATATAATTTTTATATATATTTATATATCAGAGGATCAGATCTGAAATATCAGGGGCTTATCAGGAAACTTTATTCTTGGACCTGTGTATGAACCCTGTTAGAAGATACAGCTCCAGAGAAGTACCATTTGCTTTGGTAGGAAGGTTCAGAACGCTACAAGCCCTCCCTCGCCTTTACAGTGCATCCGGAAGAATTATATCTTTATATAAGATACAACTGTCGACACGATTTAGAAGATTTCCTGAACCATCGATATGAACTGTAAAGAAGGGTAGTGTATAAACTCGAGTTTAATGACGATGATGTTATAATAAACGACAGCGTGTTCGAGCATGCTTTTGACGCTATTCTAACCATGCTTAAAGTGCATAAGTGTGTTACATCCAGTTGTAAGGTAGGCTCTAAGGTAACACTAAACGAGTTTAAAGGCCTATATATTGAATATAGATACCCGCATACATTAAACAGAGATTTATTTCTGAAGCAACTCTACTCTGTCGTTCAGAGTAATAATGATGTAAATATTTCTGAGATAACGTGTGAATTTGTTATATTCACAAAGAGGTAGGTGAAAATAGAGATTGTATTCTAATTTTATAGTGCATGTATAAAATAAAAATAACTGTAATTATTTAATGATGGTTTGTTCTGCGTATATTCTACTATAAATATACTGAAAAAAGTATTGTGTTGAATCTTGTTTGTATTTTTTTATTTCTATTTTATGTTGATGTGTTATATAATCTATGTAATATGGAATTAAATTATAATTTATTGCTTAAAAAAATATTATTAATAAACAAAAGGGTGCTACTATAGCGTGATTCCTACCGGTGACTTCGATACTATAGGGTGATTCCTACCCGTTTTGGTTCGAAACTACAGTACTGTAGAGTGTGATTCCTATCCAAGGTATAAATAAAAATATAATAAATATAAAATGCTATTTATTATTCAATTTTATTTATTTAAAAAATAGTTTCGGTGCTACTATAGTATGTGGTCTACCTACGATTGGTTAGGTTTAGTCACGATATTTTCGTTAAAACTAACGAAAATATCATGACTAAACCTAACCAATCGTCAAAGGCGATGGACATTGGAATGTAAACAAGCAATTAGTAAACAAGGTAAGAAGCTATAATTAAAAGGTAGACGGCCGAATCGAGGTAGGAATCACGCTATAGTAGCACCAACAAAAGTGTATATGTGCGTTTTATTACCCTTTATACAATTATTTTAAAAATCATGTTTATATAAAAATGTAATAATACAAATGAAATAAATGAATGTGTACAGAAAAAAAACGAGTACTGAATTATAAAAAGGAAAAGATGAATGGAAAAACACCGTTAAAATCCTACATCAAAATAGGACGACACACTGAAAATTTTGAAAACGTTTCTCGCTAAAGTTCGTAATGAGGTGGGGCTTTTCTGGGTGAGCTACGTTCCTCTATTTGTTTAATTTTAAGGTTTTGCAACCCCCATAGCCGCCCTACCACCCTTCCCTAGCCCTTGCGCATCTTTTCCAGCAATGGTGCAAAATGTTGAAATTATACAATAAGCTCTATCCCAGTGGTTCCCAACCTTATTTAGGTGACGGCCCACTAGAGCTGATTTGAATGACTTATAGCCCACTTTCCATGTTGCTAAGCTGGTACCATGTTTACATAAGGTTTAATAAGTACGTTTTTGTTATTAACACTTATTAACATAGTGCTAAAAGACAAGCAATTGGACCGTGGCCCACTGGTTGGGAACCATTGCTCTATTCCATTTATTTAAGGGTTTTAAACCCCCTAACCCCCTAACCCTTTTGCAGACCTATGCACATCCTTTTCTTCAATGTTTCAATGTTGCAAGACCATGTTGTATGTAATGTTGCATTGCACTCATACTGTTTGCGCCCATACTACTTAAGTATCCCACACATTGCAAGCTGTATAATGTTCACGGAGGGAGAAAAGTTTTTAAGGATTTTATACACAAACAAAATTTTGGAAATTTTCCGTTAATCTTTTTTTTTTTTTTTTAATGAATTTGGGTATGCTCATTACGAAAATGATATTGGTTTCGTTTTTGCATTCCTTGATTTTTCACAAAACCAAAAATAAGATTTTGCATGTAAAGATACCACTTATGCTACATTTTAATTTATTATGAAAGTTTTAGCATGATCAACAGAAAGAAAAAACATCCCTTTATCAAATTAAGTCAATACATCATCTTAGAACAGCAATTATTTAATTAGAACGGCTTGTCTCATGTATTAGGATATATTAATTGGGTCATTTAGAAATGAATTTTTGATCGGCTTTTTCCTTTATGATCACCATCATTACTTCGAAGCAAACACCAGATGTAGTCACCCATCATTGATGCATCCCACCTTCCCTGATACCTCTTCTCCATAGTTTGAATGTTCTGATGGAACCGTTCACCATGTTCTTCACTCACGTCACCTAAATTTGCTCTGAAGAAGTCCAAGTGAGAATGTAAATAGTGAGGCTTCAATGACATTCTACAGCCCTCTTTCAAAATTTTCAATCAAATTTCCAACAAGCCCTTTGTAGTTTTCACTTTTGGTATTCCCGAGAAACCCATGTACTACAAGCCGAAATGCTTGTCATGCATTCTTTTCAACAGCAGTCATTTTGTCTTCTAACTCTTTGCTTGCCAGCATCCACCTCACTTGTGGTCCAACAAATATCCCTCCTTTGACTGTAGCTTCAGAGAGTTTTGGGAACCTTCATCGTATATGTTGGAAGGCATCACCATGAGTATCCAAGGCTTTCACAAACTGTTTCATAAGCCCGAGTTTAATATGTAAAGGTGGCAGTAAGACCTTGTCTGTTTGAACAAGAGCATTGTTTATGACATTGTGAGCAGGCCCACCGAGAGGGTGGGAATACCGTGGAAAAATCTTCTGGGCCCGGACCTCTAGGGGGCCAGGAAAGAGGGGGGATAAAATCTAAAAATATTAATAAAGCAATTGATTAAATAACAGAGAGGAAGTATAATTAATGAACATACATTTTATAGAGATTATCATAGTCAAACTGAAACATAAAATATTATCTGCGTCCACCAATGCCCAAGACTGACTGACAGATCTGGGAACCATTGTAATTGAAAGCCAGTTAGCCCGTACTTTAAATTTCATCAGAATCATTTACCACTTTGCTAGAGAGAAGGCAAAGAAAGTACACTTCTAATTATGAAAATCTTGCAGTAAACAATTGTCTTGCTTGCATGGACTGGTACTGCATTTGTAAATTGTATGGTGATATAATTAATATAATTGATTCGAAAAATAAAATGGTCATTTTCTTCTGAGTTGTTAGTCATACTGTATGTTTTGAATAGTGACTTGAAGATATAATCAGTTTGCTTGTTATGTACACAAAAAACATTCATAATAAAATACTAAGTAAACAGGGGGGCCCATATACCAATCCTTCCCCGGGGCAGCTCTCGGCCGCCCTGATTGTGAGTACCAGGGTTTAAATGCTCTTCTCACATAGTGCTGGCGTGTTGCTCTGCTGTCCCATAAACAAAGGAAGCATGAAAACTTTGTATAGCCATCTTGCAGTCCGAGTAGGAAACCCAGCATTTTAAAGTCTCCACAGACATCCCATTTGTATCTTTCATAGTTGATCTTCTCCAGTGAATGCTTTACGTTTTGAATGCAAAACACCTGAGGAGGATGCCAGTGGGCGTCGAAACTGTTGTGGAAATAAACTCTGTCTATTAGAGTGGGTTTTTATTTTCGCTTTACGTTTTCATAGTCTTCTTTAAGTGAACTGAGTGAGCTACAGGAATTGATGGATATTTATTGCCATTGTGTAGCACATCAGAACAATAACGCAAAGACTCATGAACTGCGTAGAAAAATGCAAAAGTCAGATGCCTTTTCCTGTCGCTTGAAGCCTTGCAGCTAGTATCTAATAAATTCCACTCTTGGAGACGTGATATTAACAATTCTGCATTGGATTTAGTAAAACCTAGCTTTCTTACTACAGATCTACAGATCTGCAGAAGCTAAGTCTAACAAAGACCCTAAGATCCACTCTAAGGTTAGCCCGAGAGAAAGAAGAGAGTAGAGGGTTAAAAGAAGAGAATAAGGGGTTAAGTAAGTAGCAAAACCTATCATTCGTGGGTTAACATTCATTCAGAAAAAGAGAGAGAAAGACTCACCATCATCATCCGCCTGCCACTGCCGACAAGTCGGAAACATAGTCGAAGAGAGTAGGAAAGGGATGAAAGATGAAAAGAAGTAAAATAAGAACGCTTTCAAACCATGCAAACATAGTCTTAACTTAAACACTGCCATACCATGCAAACTACAGACATGCAAGTAAAGAGAGGAAAAGAAAAAAAAGTATGAAGAGTATAACAAAAAGTGGGTTAGTTGACGCTACGAGCTACATCTAAGTTCGTGTTAGTCTAATTTTTTTTAATATAATTTTGTTGCTGGCATATCACACGCTGGCATGTCACAATTTGGCATTACTCGTCAACAGACTCAAACCTCGACCATTACCCCCAGAGCTCCTGTTGCTAATTGTTTTCTTATTTTAAACGACCTTAATATTTTTAAAATACCTATATCTCAACGGTTTTTAAACATGTTAACGCTGGTAGTAAAACATATTAACGCTGGTAGTAAAACATATTAAACATATTATTTATTTTTTGTTGATTTGGAAGTGTGGAGACTTATTTCATGATGCTCATTTGAAGTCAACCTCGTCATCCTGCTCACCAGATGATTCCACTGTGTGGAACTGGAGCAATAGCTTTCTTGTACTTTGCAATGTCAACCATGCAAAAGTAGTGGTCATCATGGTGGTTAGTGGGCTCTCTCCAAACTCGACGAATTGCAAATGGCACAGACTTGCGAATACCACGTAACCATCCTTCCAATGTTGATCGACAGCTACCACAGCAGAAGTGAGGTGCCCATGATTTGTCTTGGTCACCCATAGGCATTCCAAAATAAGTTTCATATGCAAAGTAAAATTTAGCACCAACAACAATCTTTTGCTTCACCTGGTTTAGGCCAATGCAATATCCGCAAACATAGCAAAATGAGTCTGGACAAAGCTTACAAGCCCTAGTGCTAGCCTTGAAAATCTGAAAAATTCAATAAGAATTAAAAATTATTATTAAAACATTGAAATATACGTACATACAATAACAAAATGAAAGTTGAGAAAACCTTCAGTATATTTAATATGTGCAAATATGAAAATTCACAATTTGTATTTCTATAAAAATCGAGTGACAGTAGAGAAAAACGAATGCCAAAGTTAAAATCATCTTACCTAAATAATTACAGAAACTTTGAAAACTCAACATAAAGAATTTTTTGTTACACGGTGTAATTTGTTAATAATAAATAAATTCCAGGAATGACCCGAAGCTAGAACAGGAAGGCCCTAGGCATTAGCCGCAGTCAACACTATGTCAGTAAGGATGGAATACAGCAATGAGGAAAAAGTGTATCGTGGGCTATTTCCTATAATAATTGTGAAGAAAGTTTGCGTTTATTTCAAGAAAAATATAATGAACTACCACCAAATGCCACCACTCTTCGATACTGGAAGCTCAAACATTTAGAAACAGAGAGCCTGGTAAAAGATCGTCCAGTCCAAGAAGCGGAAGGCCAGTAATGACAACAGGAGACAACAACAAAGAAAATTATCCCACCAGTTTTGAAGTCGATCCAACAACTTTAACGAGAAAGGATGCACAGGAATTGGGTATTTCGATATTTTCAGTAGGAAAAATATTGAAAACACAGGGGTACCAAGGTTACAAACTCATTTATAGATATCCCTTGTTTAACGATTGGGTTACGTTCCTGAAAAATTGATCGTTAAGTGAACGATCGCTAAACGAGGACGTTATAACATGGGTTAATAGGGGATACGTTCCAAGAGGTGGTGCTTGTGGACTCGCGGTAGCGAGTTTGATCCTCGATCCAGATCTGGAGTAACTTCTTCATGTTCTCCATCACTGGATCACGTGCCCTAGTTATCCTCGTGGCGCTGCTAGAAGTCACATTTTCCGCCGAGACCTTCAACTCAGGAGCCTTCGTGATGATGGTCGAGAAGGTCGACTGGGCTTGGCCAAGCGCTCTCGCGATGGAGTTCGCCCCTTCACCACTCTCGTGGCGCTTAATAATGTCCAGCTTAAGCTCCAAAATCAAAGACTTACGAGAGACCTTAGCCTAACCCGACGATGCAGGGGAAGCAGCCACACGCTTACCCGTCATTTTCAACGTTCATAATCGCTTAACACAGTCCAAATTAGCACCAAACATTCTGCACAATGTTGCTTTGCTCTCCACAAAGGCGGCGAATAACACAACGCTCACAATCGCGCGCAATCTTACACAACGATGCGGAGCGATGCAGAAGCACAGGCGACTGAAAACACTAATGGGGCGAGAAGGAAGTGCAGGGGGTGGCCGCTTAGGCTCGCGCGGGTCGGGCAAGCTGCGCAGAGGAGGATAAATCCATTTTGATTAGATAAGTGAAGTTAGAGATGCGCCCATGGAGTACCAGAAACCAAAACGTTGCCCATCGTAGCGATCGCTAAACCCAATTTTGGCCAATCGTTGTACGAGAAAAGGTGTTAAAAAATAGATCGCTAAGCGAGTTATCGATGAGTAAATGATCGTTAAACGAGGGATACCTGTACTCTCAACTCATATACGACGATGATTCTGATAGAGAAACAATGAGACAGAAGTTCAACAGTGATCCAGATTTCCTTTGAACGATCAAATTTTCAGATGAATCTGTCTTCGGTTTAACGAGTAAAGGAAACAAACACGACATTCACAACTGGGCAAAAAAATCCCAAAATCCGATTGGATAAACTCGTTAAAACGGCACACTAACATTTTGGGCGTGTATTGTTTACACTGCCCTGCGAATTCAAATTTTTTGCGAGTTGTTTTAATGAAAATGGGTGATTCTAGGCAATAAAGGCATGCTCTTTTCAGTTGTATATTTAGTTTTTCCCTATCACATCTAGATATTCCACAATCATACGTAACGTACAGATAACAAAATGTTACCAATTTTATAAGAAAACAGACGAATCATATGGCATATGTCATTCAATTCAAACATTTTACAATAGTAATGCATGGCCAGAAACACATATACACACTAGCGACGCGACACGGCGTTGAACGCTATATATATATATATATATATGACCTCAGTAGTACGACCGAAAAATGGCAGAGTGCAATTGCAATGTTGATCAATGTTGCAAGACCCCTCCCCTTTCCCCTTGTTGCATTCCCCACCACCCAGGGTGCCAAAAAAAAGAAGAAAAGAAACAAGGTGGATTCCCCCACAGCTGCCACAAGCTAGGGGGAATGAACCTAACCTAAAAGAGAGAGGAGAAGGAGAAGGAGAGAGACCATCCTTCGCCTGGCTCCGCCAGGCGCATAATAAAGTTCTTGGTGTTGCACTTGGCTTAGAAGGTCCAAATTCGCCAGTTGGCTTAATCAGTCAGTTGGTTTAAACCGCCAGTTGGCTTAATCAGTTAGTTGGTTTAAACCGCCAGTTGGCTTAGAAGGCTTAATCTGGCTTAGAAGGCGTAAATGTATACTATTTTATTTTTTGAGTTGCCAGATTGCGCTATTTATTTAATTAAAACAGATATTCTTGACAGCTGGCTTAGAAATCCGCCAATTGTCTTAAGTAGGCAGTCGGCTTAGAATGCGTAACCAGCCTTTTGGCATACATAGTTATATATATTTATTTAATTAAATAATATCGTTTATATATACATACAACCAAAAGAATTAAATAAAACACCATTACATCATTCTGTTTATTTAGACGAATTATTGGAATTAATTTCATGAAATATATAAAAAATAAATACACAATGAAACTAGTTCATTCTATACACAGTTTGAATGAAGAATATACGTATATATACACATATATATATATTTTATACATATATAGAGGGTGTCCATAAATTATTCACCCCCATTATAAGCCTTAATAAATTCGTTATTATAGGAGCTATCTTAAAACGGTTTGCTGCAATTAATAACACAACTCAAGAAATTTTTTCTTTATTTCGCAGAACATCCACTAGGGGCACAATGGCGATAGTGAAGGAGAAAGCAATATGTGTGCTGTGGATGTGGGAAACCAAATCTCCAATTACTGTACAGAGACGTTTTCGGGAGGAATATCAGAAAACTCCACCAACAAAGCAATCACTCAAGCGATGGCTGAAACAATTTCAAGAAACTGGCAGTGTGCTACATCAGAAAGGAGCTGGTAGGCCTAGTGTGTCTGAAGATAAGATAGCAGGAATTCAGGAGGCGTTTATCCGAAGTCCTACAAAATCCATCAGCCGAGCAAGCCGAGAACTGCAAATACCGCGTTCAACAGTGCATAGAGTGGTTCACAATAGGTTGAAACTTTATGCCTACAAATTGCAAACCTTACAGAAACTTCTACCAAATGACAAACCCAAACGGTTACAGTTTGCTGTTGACAAGATAAGCATTTTTTGAACAATGTCGTTTTCAGTGATGAAGCGACATTCCATCTGTCTGGTAAAGTCAACAGACACAATTGCCGTATATGGGGATCAGAAAATCCGCATGAATTTATTGAACACAAACGCAACAGTCCCAAGATAAACGTTTGGTGTGCTCTCTCCCATAACCGTGATTGGACCATTTTTCTTCCATGAGAACATTGTGAAGGCTACAAATTACCTAGATATGCTTGAATGGTATGCTGCACCTCAGCTTGAGGATATGCAGCCCCGTGTCCCGTGTGTTCTTTCAGCAAGATGGGGCACCGCTACACTGGGGATTAGAAGTGCGGAGGTTCCTTATGAAAAGTTCCCTTCTCGTTGGATCGGGCGAGATGGCCCTATTCCATGGCCTCCTCGTTCCCCGGATATCACGCCTCTGGATTTCTTTTTATGGGGCTACACAAAGGACAGAGTGTATGCAAAGAAGGTTAATAACATCGCAGAATTAAGACACCGGATTGAAGAGACATTAACTTCCATCACGCAAGACATGCTTCTTAATGTTTGGAAAGAAATCATCTATCGCCTTGGTGTTCTGCGTGCTACCAATGGGGCTCACGTGGAGGTTTACTGAATTAAAACAAAAATTTCTTGAGTTGTGTTATTAATTGTCGCAAACCGTTTTAAGATAGCTCCTATAATAACGAATATATTAAGGCTTATAATGGGGTGAATAATTTATGGACACCCTGTATATATATATATATATAATAGTATAAAAAATACACAAGTTGAACGAGGAATATATATACATTCAAAAAATAATAATAGTATAAGAAATACACAGTTTAAACGAAGAATATAATATATATATATATATATATACAATAAAAAATAATAATAGTAGAAGAAACACAAGTTGAACGAAGAATATATATACAATCAAACAATAATAATAGTATAAGAAATACACAAGTTGAACGAAGAGTATATATATAATCAAAAAATAATATGTAAACACCAAAATACATACACTTTATGTTCTACTGCGTTTAACTAAAATACTAAAATCGCACATCATCGAGCATACAGTTACATCATTGTTGCTTTGGACAACACAATAAATACGATTTAACATTATTTCACCGCTCAAGTTATAGGGATGCCTATACTCGATGTAAAGGGTCTTCATATTGTTCAATACTATTTTCGTGCCCACTTTACATTCGGTTTGCAAGTTATCTTTAAACACGGACAGAATACAATGAAAAGCACGCACGTCGCACAAAGAGGGCATTGTTCGCCACATCATTATTAAATTCAAGTTTATAAACACTCCTTTCCAATCGAGGGTTTATTCTTACTGATCCGTGCTTTTCAATGGTGAACTCTTCTTCACAATGCATATCGGCAGTTGAAATAATCTTCTAAGTCGTAGCAACAGCTGCTCATTATATAAAGAAACAATTCTTCAGGGTGAACGGTGTTGGTGAGTTCAGCTCTGTCCCACTCAAGTCCTTTGTACGAAAGTTCATGATATTTCGAAGTCTAAACCTTTAAAATAAGCATCCAGTTGTAGACCATTCTCACCTTGTTTCAGTCTTGCACTCGGTAAACTCGTCGAGCAGAGCTGTGTATGCGTATTCAAGAACCGTATCAAAATAAAGCATATCCGTAACACGCGCGTCAAATATAGGCTTCAGCTAGCGGAAACCGACGATTTCAAACAGTCTGTCGAGAATGAAACGGTTTCACATTGGGACAAGGACGTTATTATCAGACGCATTCTTCCACATCAGTCGTCTATCAATGCATGGCTATTCGCTATTTAAACAACGTACAAACAATGGTCATATGAGGGGATATCACTAATCTGTTCTCTTCTTGTACCTACACCTGCAGGTATTTTATGACGATCCTCACTCCACTTCTCAAGTACCACGAACACTCTATTCATCTCCTCAACACTTAAATAAATAACATTCCGTTTAAAGGAGTTTTTGTCTACAAGTTGTTTCAAGTACATAGTTAACGGCACCGGTTTTACGCCAGAACACACGCAATGACTTCGTCACGGACACATCGTATACAGTATTGAGAATGCTGCTGAACGGAAACTCCATCGTATTCTATTGTGAGGAGTGCACGTCCAGTCGGTTCAAGCTCTGAGATGACTATGAGCAGCCGGTGAGCGGATCGGCTGACGGGAGGTGTGGAGGAGTGAGTCACACCATAAGTTAATGAATCGTGTACGGTGTTGTTCCAACGTGAAAGAATCATATGAATACCTATACCCCATTATACTGGGAAATCGGTTAGAGAATTTTTCAATCTGCGAAAAATGAAGCAACATCGGCTTTAATGTTTCATCACCCCCACTCCCCAGAATGCGCACCAGACATTTTTGTTCAGGGGGATTTTCACGAACTAAACACATTTTATTCACACTCCGGCGCACTATTTAAGAGAAACATGTGCCCAAATTTTTACTTTTTGCTTAGGAGGCGAGACTCGTCTCTAAATTCTATTAAAAACTAACTCAAGCCTTTAGCCACAACCTTACTGCAAACCTCGTCATAATATATATTAATGTAGTGGGAAAAATACTTCAGATTCTCCATTATGACAAGATTTACGTTCTCAGCCGCAGGGTACGAGTACTTGGTATGATGCAACATAACATAATACTACTTGTCACACCACTCATCAACAAGACTCACTAAACATAACCGTTGCTTCTCTTCTGCACGTGTTGTTTCTTCCACTTCACGGTATATGTAAGCTTTTATAAAGTTTAATCCTACAACATAGTTCAATACATCGTTGGTACCACGAAATACTGCAATGCTCTCGCCAGAATAGCCGTACAGTATTTGAACCTCTTGTTCCTCAAGCTTCGCACGGTTCAATGTAGCCTTAAAAGTATCAAAGGAGGGAGGGATAGGGAGTCTTTCAGTATCCACCACATCTTCACATTTTATCGAATACCACTTCATAAAACTCGAGCAAGCGATATTAAAGGTAGACATCACTATTTTTCGTCTACGTGATATTTCGTCAAATACACGACTGAGATCCAGGGCTTGCAGCGGTCACCTGAGCACGTAGGGATACAGATATGCCCAGGGAGTAGCAGGAGTCATATGAACATTGTTCGATCATAGAGGGGGCGGAGATAAGGAATTTTCCTGTACATACGCACACACACATACACACACACACAAAATAGAAAATGAAACGTTAATTGAAACACGATTTATTTAATAAACGTATCATGGAATTATTCAAGGTGTGGGTATATATACAAATATATATATATATATAAATATAAATATATATAATAAATAAAATAAACATATCATTAACATGTAAGTTCACACACACACACACACACACACACATATATATATATATATATATGTATGTTAACCCCTCCGTCTATGGCCCGGGTTGGTTCGAAGTTGACGGGGGTTCTAGTTAGGTGGCAGCAACGGATGTGTGACTTGCAGTAGTTTTCTTCTATATTCTCTCCGAGTTCTTCTATAGTGGCTCGGAGGACTCTGATAGACTTACTAAAAATGCTGAAGGTTCCGGATTCTTCTTATAGCGCATCCGGAAAGTTTAATGACTAAGTTCTTCTAAAGAGAGCAAGGCTCGAAGGATAAGATAAAAACTATCTTTTACTGTAATTTACTGCTAAAATGTACAGGTAGTGCTCAGCCTCTGAATTAGCTTCTGAATGACAATGGAAGATTTTTACTGGGGTTTATATACCCAAAAACTGCTAACATCATTATTATTAAATGCTAAAAAGGCTGTATTATTTTTGTACAATATTCGAAAATAAAGTAAATTTTCAGCTGTGGTAAGGCTTGAACGAGTAAACAAAATATTTGAAGACGAAACCATATTTTTATCTTAAACCGCGACTTTTCAGATCTGATGTTATCATGATCTGCCAAGTTAACTAAAAGTGGAAATCGGACTATGCATCTTTACACTAAAATATGCATATGAGTAAAATTTTAAGGTTTAAGATGTACAATTTTAATGCTTAGGCAAGACATGATCTCATCTTTTATAACGAAAGAGAATGTATACAAAATATGAACATTGCAAAGCTTAAGCAGGATTCCTTATTAAGCGAAATCTAAAAAAATGATTATGAGATTTTAAAAAACAACAGGTCACCAATTATTTAGCAAAGTAGAAAGCAAATCAAAAATTTTATCCAAACTCGCGTTGGGCGATTTTGGTCCTTATGTAAAAATGAATACACACACGTACATACATATGAGTATAGGCATTATATAAAGTTAAATATATAAGAATATACAGGATTATATAAATACATGAACCATATAACACATGAATTTTTAAAATGGATACTTTTCTTAAAATGGATACTTTTTCTTAAAATGGATACAAGAACTATATAAATGAATACAAGAATTACATGAAGAATAAGATAATATAGGAATATGGGAATTATTTATGGTTCATTTTTACCTATATATATATATATATATATATATATATATATATATATATATAAAAGATTATGGTATCTAAAGGGCACGGTATCATAGGTACCAGGCACCTGGTAATGTTTCCTATAGGTGTTACGGCATACCTTCGTACCCCTAAGTTCCTTCACGCCCCCAAGCTTCTGCACCCGAAATTTGTAGGTACCTACAGTCAGTTGGGGCGGTTGATCGCCCTCATCTTCCAAGCACACTAGATCCTTCAACAAGTCAAAGTTAACGACTCGACGGTTCGCCTCGTTAAACGTGATACCCTTAGCCTTCGCGATATATTTCATATCCTCCCCACCCTCACACGTACCCCCTAAGTTTTTGTTCCTGTTGAGACAAAAGAGTCGGCGTACGATGTCTCCATACTCATCCTTGAGCTCATCAGTCAACTCTCCGAGGAATTCCCCAATAGGCGGCATGTATTCACCCTCCCTCGCTGTGAATATCACACTATCTGCGTCGGCGTACAGAACGCTTCGCCCAAGAAAATGAAACAGACCCCAAAGTTTGATGCGCGCGTATACCGTTGTGAAGCTGGCTACAGGTATGTTTGTAAAACGTGTTGTGTCTCTGGCCAATTCGGTAATGTTGTACTTTATTATGTAAGTATTACCTACATTCACAATCTCCATGACCTCTTTATCGAGAGCATTGGCATAATCCCACACCTTTGGCCTAGATGAACGTTCCCTTTGCCTGTATTCTGTGCAATTTTTCCGCAAAGACTATTTAGACACAACTTTGCACTAAAGCGCTTGCCTGGGTTCTTTACAATTTGGGAACGGTCAAGTTGTATCCCTTCACGGTCACGGTAACGTTGAATATAGGCCGATTTTTCTTTTTCGGTATCAACTCCTCGCAGATACCCTGATGCTTCTACCTTATTCTTCAAAAAAGTGTGTATATATATATATGGCGTGAAAAGGTTGGGTAGCTTCTGAAACCTCCACACCTCATATATCTTCAATATTCCGTTGCCATGACGAACGGCTAGGGACATCTCAGGACTTGTATATACGCCTCTGATCTTCCGCTGGTTGGTTGTGTGATTACAAGCCCAATGTTCTCTGCACACTTCACGCAAAGGGGAAACATGAGTTTGTGGTCTATAATGACGGGTAAGATCGGCATCCATAAATCGTGAGGGGGGAGCACGTCTACGAAAGAAAGACCGAAATAGTTCTTGCTCAAATTTGCTGAGAACTCCCCGATACTGGGCAGGGCTGGTCCTACCAGTTTTTCAGGCGAACCTTACAGGGTACGGATTGTTCTTCATCACGTAGGGGTATAAAGGGCAAAAGTCGTAGTAATGGAGTTTTACGCACTCCCCAAGCGGAAAGTATAATTTGAAGGGATTTGTACGCCCTCCGAACAAGCTATCACCGCATTTGACAGGATCCAGCACCATTGAACGCTTGATCGTGTTTATTTCTTCACGGTACTGTCCATTTGTTTCCAACCGCACATCCTACTCATGCTCCCACAAGATCTTGTGAGTGAATTGGGTGCCTATAAGCTGATCGCGGATGCGTGTCCATGCAAGACTGTCGGCAGATCTACCGTGGAAATCTCCTGACGATTCTACACTCAGGACGGGGGCATCCATGCCACCAACAGCCGTTAAAGGAGTACACAGTCTTCTCACCGTTGGCACGGTTTTCGCTTAGACCATCAACCCAAAAAACACGACCAATAACCTTGATGGGTACTTACCCGTGTTTTGGGCATGCTTTATGTATACACATGTCTGCTGCTGTATGTGTATGAGCCAGTAAATAGCCTTGTGCCCATAACTGTAGGGATTGTTTCTGTGAATGACGGCTTGGGTGCCTTTAGGCATGAAAATGTTCTTGAACACCGTAAAGCACAATGAGGCGATCGTGGTTGCGACTTGCAACGGATCGCAGTTGAAACGGTCTATGTACATCCTTCTAAAGTCCTGGAAACATACTCTAAGCAAGCGCACATTCATACAATAACGCTCACATTCATCAGCTATATTGTAAGGATTATCTTCATTAAAACTGTTGTAGTAGCGGTCAAAATCTTCACGCTCACCTGTACTCATACATCCATAGTTAAAGTAATGTTTGGGTGTAGGTAGTCCTACGTAATTTAAAGTATCGCGAGTGAGGAAAGTGTAAGGGAAATACCCGTTTGAAACCTCGGCGGCTACGCCCATTAACTTGGGTAGCTTGGCTAATTTACAAGGTGTGAATAATAGTGTCTTTAAACTGTACATTACCTCTTAATTGCATTTGTATAAGTTTGTTTCCCCGTTTCAAGGGATCACCTGTAAATATCTCCGATAACTCGTGTTCAAGCAGAGAAGTATGGGCGCAAAAGGAGAGAGTGCAATGCAATTGAAAGTGTTGATGAATGTTGCATAAACTATGCAACAAAGATGGAGGGGAATGTTGCAAGATGTTATGCAACAAAGGGGGAGGGGGAATGTTGCAAGAGCAACAAGGGTTATGCAACTTGGAGGCGGAGTTATCCCCCAAGAGAAAGAGAGGAGAAGGAGAGAAAGGAAGAGAGGTGTTCGCCTGGCAGGAGCCAAGCGCATATTAAGACTTCAGCCCAGCGGCCGTTGTCTTAATATGTTCCTAATCAGCCAACTGGCTTATCTGGCTGAGCTGCCAGTTGCGCTATTTATTTAATTAAAGCATATATTCTGACTTAACCAGCCAGTTGACTTAGAAGGCGTAATTGGCTGGTTCAGGTGTACATTATTAGGGTTGCCAGATTGTGCTGTCCAGGTATATTTGCCATTTGGTTTAGAAATCCGTTTTAGAAGGCAGCCATTTGCTGTAATTAAATGTCGTGTACAGACAAAAGAATTAAATAAAACACCATTACATCATTCTGTTATTTAGACGAACTAATGAATTTAATTTCACGAAATACATAGAAAATAAATATACAATGGAATACATATGATCAAAAAATAATAGTAACATAAGAAATATGAACGATGAATATAAATCAAAATAAATATACAATGGAATATATATGATCAAAAAATAATAGCATAAGAAATACGAACGGGAAATATATAACAAAAAATGTATAAAACGATTGTAGTATAACCATCAATATATTAGTACAGGAAAAAAAAATATAATATTATACATACACAGTTATATTAAATAATTAAATATATTGAAAATAATAATATACAAAACGTATAATCCATTCCTTATTAGTACAAGACATATATATTATATATATATATATATATATATATATATATATATATATATACACAATTAAATAAATAAATATACATCAAAATACTTTAGGTTCTACGGCGCAAAACGCTAAACTCACACGTAATCGAGTCTACATTCACATCGTTACTACTTTGCACTACGCGGTAAAACCGTCCAAGCATTACTTCACCGGTCAAGTTATAGGGATGCCTATACTCGACATAAATGTTTTTCATATCGTTCAATACTATTATTGTGCCCACTTTACATTCAGTTGGCAAGTTATCTTTAAACACGGCTAGAATACAATCAAAAGCACGCACAAAGAGGTCATCGTTAACCACAATACCATTATTAAATACAAGTTTATAAACACTCCTTTCCAATTCAGGTTTTTTCTAACTGTCCTGAGCTTTTCAATCGTGAACTCTTCTTCACTTTTCACAGTGGCAATTGAAATAATCTTCCAAGTCGTAGCGACAGCTATTCATTATATAGAGATACAGCTCTTCAGGGTGAACAGTGTAGGCAAGCTCTGCCCTGCACCGCTCAAGTGCGTTGTACCAAAGTTAAGGATATTTCGAAGAGTCTAAACCTATTAAATATGCATCCAGCTCTAGACCATTCTCGCCTTGTTCATTCCTACATTCGATAAATCCGTCGAGCAGAGCTGTGTATGCGTACTCAAGAACCGTGTCAAAATAAATCATATCCGTAATAGGAGCGTCTAATATAGGCTTCAGCTTGCGGAATTCGACGATTTCAAACATTCTTTCGGGGATGAAATGATTTCGCGTAGGGACAAGAACGTTATTATCAGACGCATTCTTCCACATCAGTCGTCTATCAATGCATGGCTATTCGCTATTTAAACAACGTAAAAACAATGGTCATATGAGGGGATATCACTAATCTGTTCTCTTCTTGTACCTACACCTGCAGGTATTTTATGACGATCCTCACTCCACTTCTCAAGTACCACGAACACTCTATTCATCTCCTCAACACTTAAATAAATAACATTCCGTTTAAAGGAGTTTTTGTCTACAAGTTGTTTCAAGTACATAGTTAACGGCACCGGTTTTACGCCAGAACACACGCAATGACTTCGTCACGGACACATCGTATACAGTATTGAGAATGCTGCTGAACGGAAACTCCATCGTATTCTATTGTGAGGAGTGCACGTCCAGTCGGTTCAAGCTCTGAGATGACTATGAGCAGCCGGTGAGCGGATCGGCTGACGGGAGGTGTGGAGGAGTGAGTCACACCATAAGTTAATGAATCGTGTACAGTGTTGTTCCAACGTGAAAGAATCATGTGAATACCTATACCCCATTATACTGGGCAATCGGTTAGAGAATTTTTCAATCTGCGAAAAATGAAGCAACATCGGCTTTAATGTTTCATCACCCCCACTCCCCAGAATGCGCACCAGACATTTTTGTTCAGGGGGATTTTCACGAACTAAACACATTTTATTCACACTCCGGCGCACTATTTAAGAGAAACATGTGCCCAAATTTTTACTTTTTGCTTAGGAGGCGAGACTCGTCTCTAAATTCTATTAAAAACTAACTCAAGCCTTTAGCCACAACCTTACTGCAAACCTCGTCATAATATATATTAATGTAGTGGGAAAAACTTCAGATTCTCCATTATGACAAGATTTACGTTCTCAGCCGCAGGGTACGAGTACTTGGTATGATGCAACATAACATAATACTACTTGTCACACCACTCATCAACAAGACTCACTAAACATAACCGTTGCTTCTCTTCTGCACGTGTTGTTTCTTCCACTTCACGGTATATGTAAGCTTTTATAAAGTTTAATCCTACAACATAGTTCAATACATCGTTTGTACCACGAAATACTGCAATGCTCTCGCCAGAATAGCCGTAGAGTATTTGAACCTCTTGTTCCTCAAGCTTCGCACGGTTCAATGTAGCCTTAAAAGTATCAAAGGAGGGAGGGATAGGGAGTCTTTCAGTATCCACCACATCTTCACATTTTATCGAATACCACTTCATAAAACTCGAGCAAGCGATATTAAAGGTAGACATCACTATTTTTCGTCTACGTGATATTTCGTCAAATACACGACTGAGATCCAGGGCTTGCAGCGGTCACCTGAGCACGTAGGGATACAGATATGCCCAGGGAGTAGCAGGAGTCATATGAACATTGTTCGATCATAGAGGGGGCGGAGATAAGGAATTTTCCTGTACATACGCACACACACATACACACACACACAAAATAGAAAATGAAACGTTAATTGAAACACGATTTATTTAATAAACGTATCATGGAATTATTCAAGGTGTGGGTATATATACAAATATATATATATATATATAAATATAAATATATATAATAAATAAAATAAACATATCATTAACATGTAGTTCACACACACACACACACACACACATATATATATATATATATATATGTATGTTAACCCCTCCGTCTATGGCCCGGTTGGTTCGAAGTTGACGGGGGTTCTAGTTAGGTGGCAGCAACGGATGTGTGACTTGCAGTAGTTTTCTTCTATATTCTCTCCGAGTTCTTCTATAGTGGCTCGGAGGACTCTGATAGACTTACTAAAAATGCTGAAGGTTCCGGATTCTTCTTATAGCGCATCCGGAAAGTTTAATGACTAAGTTCTTCTAAAGAGAGCAAGGCTCGAAGGATAAGATAAAAACTATCTTTCACTGTAATTTACTGCTAAAATGTACAGGTAGTGCTCAGCCTCTGAATTAGCTTCTGAATGACAATGGAAGATTTTTACTGGGGTTTATATACCCAAAAACTGCTAACATCATTATTATTAAATGCTAAAAAGGCTGTATTATTTTTGTACAATATTCGAAAATAAAGTAAATTTTCAGCTGTGGTAAGGCTTGAACGAGTAAACAAAATATTTGAAGACGAAACCATATTTTTATCTTAAACCGCGACTTTTCAGATCTGATGTTATCATGATCTGCCAAGTTAACTAAAAGTGGAAATCGGACTATGCATCTTTACACTAAAATATGCATATGAGTAAAATTTTAAGGTTTAAGATGTACAATTTTAATGCTTAGGCAAGACATGATCTCATCTTTTATAACGAAAGAGAATGTATACAAAATATGAACATTGCAAAGCTTAAGCAGGATTCCTTATTAAGCGAAATCTAAAAAAATGATTATGAGATTTTAAAAAACAACAGGTCACCAATTATTTAGCAAAGTAGAAAGCAAATCAAAATTTTGTCCAAACTCGCGTTGGGCGATTTTGGTCCTTATGTAAAAATGAATACACACACGTACATACATATGAGTATAGGCATTATATAAAGTTAAATATATAAGAATATACAGGATTATATAAATACATGAACCATATAACACATGAATTTTTAAAATGGATACTTTTCTTAAAATGGATACTTTTTCTTAAAATGGATACAAGAACTATATAAATGAATACAAGAATTACATGAAGAATAAGATATATAGGAATATGGGAATTATTTATGGTTCATTTTTACCTATATATATATATATATATATATATATATATATATATAAAGATTATGGTATCTAAAGGGCACGGTATCATAGGTACCAGGCACCTGGTAATGTTTCCTATAGGTGTTACGGCATACCTTCGTACCCCTAAGTTCCTTCACGCCCCAAGCTTCTGCACCCGAAATTTGTAGGTACCTACAGTCAGTTGGGGCGGTTGATCGCCCTCATCTTCCAAGCACACTAGATCCTTCAACAAGTCAAAGTTAACGACTCGACGGTTCGCCTCGTTAAACGTGATACCCTTAGCCTTCGCGATATATTTCATATCCTCCCCACCCTCACACGTACCCCCTAAGTTTTTGTTCCTGTTGAGACAAAAGAGTCGGCGTACGATGTCTCCATACTCATCCTTGAGCTCATCAGTCAACTCTCCGAGGAATTCCCCAATAGGCGGCATGTATTCACCCTCCCTCGCTGTGAATATCACACTATCTGCGTCGGCGTACAGAACGCTTCGCCCAAGAAAATGAAACAGACCCCAAAGTTTGATGCGCGCGTATACCGTTGTGAAGCTGGCTACAGGTATGTTTGTAAAACGTGTTGTGTCTCTGGCCAATTCGGTAATGTTGTACTTTATTATGTAAGTATTACCTACATTCACAATCTCCATGACCTCTTTATCGAGAGCATTGCATAATCCCACACCTTTGGCCTAGATGAACGTTCCCTTTGCCTGTATTCTGTGCAATTTTTCCGCAAAGACTATTTAGACACAACTTTGCACTAAAGCGCTTGCCTGGGTTCTTTACAATTTGGGAACGGTCAAGTTGTATCCCTTCACGGTCACGGTAACGTTGAATATAGGCCGATTTTTCTTTTTCGGTATCAACTCCTCGCAGATACCCTGATGCTTCTACCTTATTTCTTCAAAAAAGTGTGTATATATATATATGGCGTGAAAAGTTGGGTAGCTTCTGAAACCTCCACACCTCATATATCTTCATATTCCGTTGCCATGACGAACGGCTAGGGACATCTCAGACTTGTATATACGCCTCTGATCTTCCCTGGTTGGTTGTGTGATTACAAGCCCAATGTTCTCTGCACACTTCACGCAAAGGGGAACATGAGTTTTGGTCTATAATGACGGGTAAGATCGGCATCCATAAATCGTGAGGGGGGAGCACGTCTACGAAAGAAAGACCGAAATAGTTTCTTGCTCAAATTTGCTGAGAACTCCCCGATACTGGGCAGGGCTGGTCCTACCAGTTTTTTCAGGCGAACCTTACAGGGTACGGATTGTTCTTCATCACGTAGGGTATAAGGGCAAAAGTCGTAGTAATGGAGTTTTACGCACTCCCCAAGCGGAAAGTATAATTTGAAGGGATTTGTACGCCCTCCGAACAAGCTATCACCGCATTTGACAGGATCCAGCACCATTGAACGCTTGATCGTGTTTATTCTTCACGGTACTGTCCATTTGTTTTGTTTCCAACCGCACATCCTACTCATGCTCCCACAAGATCTTGTTGAGTGAATTGGGTGCCTATAAGCTGATCGCGGATGCGTGTCCATGCAAGAATGTCGGCAGATCTACCGTGGAAATCTCCTGACGATTCTACACTCAGGACGGGGCATCCATGCCACCAACAGCCGTTAAAGGAGTACACAGTCTTCTCACCGTGGACGGTTTTCGCTTAGACCATCAACCCAAAAAACACGACCAATAACCTTGATGGGTACTTACCCGTGTTTTGGGCATGCTTTATGTATACACATGTCTGCTGCTGTATGTGTATGAGCCAGTAAATAGCCTTGTGCCCATAACTGTAGGGATTGTTTCTGTGAATGACGGCTTGGGGCCTTTAGGCATGAAAATGTTCTTGAACACCGTAAAGCACAATGAGGCGATCGTGGTTGCGACTTGCAACGGATCGCAGTTGAAACGGTCTATGTACATCCTTCTAAAGTCTGGAAACATACTCTAAGCAAGCGCACATTCATACAATAACGCTCACATTCATCAGCTATATTGTAAGGATTATCTTCATTAAAACTGTTGTAGTAGCGGTCAAAATCTTCACGCTCACCTGTACTCATACATCCATAGTTAAAGTAATGTTTGGGTGTAGGTAGTCCTACTAATTTAAAGTATCCGCGAGTGAGGAAAGTGTAAGGGAAATACCCGTTTGAAACCTCGGCGGCTACGCCATTACCTTGGGGTAGCTTGGCTAATTTACAAGGTGTGAATAATAGTGTCTTAAACTGTACATTACCTCTTAATTGCATTTGTATAAGTTTGTTTCCCGTTTCAAGGGAATCACCTGTAATATCTCCGATAACTCGTGTTCAAGGAGAAGTATGGGCGCAAAAGAGAGAGGCAATGCAATTGAAGTGTTGATGAATGTTGCATAAACTATGCAAACAAAGATGGAGGGGAATGTTGCAAGATGTTATGCAACAAAGGGGGAGGGGGAAATGGTTGCAAGAGCAACAAGGGTTATGCAACTTGGAGGCGGAGTTATCCCCCAAGAGAAAGGAGAGAGAAGGAGAGAAAGGAAGAGAGTGTTCGCCTGGCAGGAGCCAAGCGCATATTAAGACTTCAGCCCAGCGGCCGTTGTCTTAATATGTTCCTAATCAGCCAACTGGCTTATCTGGCTGAGCTGCCAGTTGCGCTATTTATTTAATTAAAGCATATATTCTGACTTAACCAGCCAGTTGACTTAGAAGGCGTAATTGGCTGGTTCAGGTGTACATTATTAGGGTTGCCAGATTGTGCTGTCCAGGTATATTTGCCATTTGGTTTAGAAATCCGTTTTAGAAGGCAGCCATTTGCTGTAATTAAATGTCGTGTACAGACAAAAGAATTAAATAAAACACCATTACATCATTCTGTTATTTAGACGAACTAATGAATTTAATTTCACGAAATACATAGAAAATAAATATACAATGGAATACATATGATCAAAAAATAATATAGTAACATAAGAAATATGAACGATGAATATAAATCAAAATAAATATACAATGGAATATATATGATCAAAAAATAATAGCATAAGAAATACGAACGGGAAATATATAACAAAAAATGTATAAAACGATTGTAGTATAACCATCAATATATTAGTACAGGAAAAAAAAAATATATATATATATACATACACAGTTATATTAAATAATTAATATATTGAAATAATAATATACAAACGTATAATCCATTCCTTATTAGTACAAAATATATATTAATATATTATATATATATATATATATATATATAACAAATTAATAAATAAATATACATCAAAATACTTTAGGTTCTACGGCGCAAAACGCTAAACTCACACGTAATCGAGTCTACATTCACATCGTTACTACTTTGCACTACGCGGTAAAACCGTCCAAGCATTACTTCACCGGTCAAGTTATAGGGATGCCTATACTCGACATAATGTTTTTCATATCGTTCAATACTATTATTGTGCCCACTTTACATTCAGTTGGCAAGTTATCTTTAAACACGGCTAGAATACAATCAAAAGCACGCACAAAGAGGTCATCGTTAACCACAATACCATTATTAAATACAAGTTTATAAACACTCCTTTCCAATTCAGGGTTTTTTCTAACTGTCCTGAGCTTTTCAATCGTGAACTCTTCTTCACTTTTCACAGTGGCAATTGAAATAATCTTCCAAGTCGTAGCGACAGCTATTCATTATAGAGATACAGCTCTTCAGGGTGAACAGTGTAGGCAAGCTCTGCCCTGCACCGCTCAAGTGCGTTGTACCAAAGTTAAGGATATTTCGAAGAGTCTAAACCTATTAAATATGCATCCAGCTCTAGACCATTCTCGCCTTGTTCATTCCTACATTCGATAAATCCGTCGAGCAGAGCTGTGTATGCGTACTCAAGAACCGTGTCAAAATAAATCATATCCGTAATAGGAGCGTCTAATATAGGCTTCAGCTTGCGGAATTCGACGATTTCAAACATTCTTTCGGGGATGAAATGATTTCGCGTAGGGACAAGAACGTTATTATCAGACGCATTCTTCCACATCAGTCGTCTATCAATGCATGGCTATTCGCTATTTAAACAACGTAAAAACAATGGTCATATGAGGGGATATCACTAATCTGTTCTCTTCTTGTACCTACACCTGCAGGTATTTTATGACGATCCTCACTCCACTTCTCAAGTACCACGAACACTCTATTCATCTCCTCAACACTTAAATAAATAACATTCCGTTTAAAGGAGTTTTTGTCTACAAGTTGTTTCAAGTACATAGTTAACGGCACCGGTTTTACGCCAGAACACACGCAATGACTTCGTCACGGACACATCGTATACAGTATTGAGAATGCTGCTGAACGGAAACTCCATCGTATTCTATTGTGAGGAGTGCACGTCCAGTCGGTTCAAGCTCTGAGATGACTATGAGCAGCCGGTGAGCGGATCGGCTGACGGGAGGTGTGGAGGAGTGAGTCACACCATAAGTTAATGAATCGTGTACAGTGTTGTTCCAACGTGAAAGAATCATGTGAATACCTATACCCCATTATACTGGGCAATCGGTTAGAGAATTTTTCAATCTGCGAAAAATGAAGCAACATCGGCTTTAATGTTTCATCACCCCCACTCCCCAGAATGCGCACCAGACATTTTTGTTCAGGGGGATTTTCACGAACTAAACACATTTTATTCACACTCCGGCGCACTATTTAAGAGAAACATGTGCCCAAATTTTTACTTTTTGCTTAGGAGGCGAGACTCGTCTCTAAATTCTATTAAAAACTAACTCAAGCCTTTAGCCACAACCTTACTGCAAACCTCGTCATAATATATATTAATGTAGTGGGAAAAATACTTCAGATTCTCCATTATGACAAGATTTACGTTCTCAGCCGCAGGGTACGAGTACTTGGTATGATGCAACATAACATAATACTACTTGTCACACCACTCATCAACAAGACTCACTAAACATAACCGTTGCTTCTCTTCTGCACGTGTTGTTTCTTCCACTTCACGGTATATGTAAGCTTTTATAAAGTTTAATCCTACAACATAGTTCAATACATCGTTTGTACCACGAAATACTGCAATGCTCTCGCCAGAATAGCCGTAGAGTATTTGAACCTCTTGTTCCTCAAGCTTCGCACGGTTCAATGTAGCCTTAAAAGTATCAAAGGAGGGAGGGATAGGGAGTCTTTCAGTATCCACCACATCTTCACATTTTATCGAATACCACTTCATAAAACTCGAGCAAGCGATATTAAAGGTAGACATCACTATTTTTCGTCTACGTGATATTTCGTCAAATACACGACTGAGATCCAGGGCTTGCAGCGGTCACCTGAGCACGTAGGGATACAGATATGCCCAGGGAGTAGCAGGAGTCATATGAACATTGTTCGATCATAGAGGGGGCGGAGATAAGGAATTTTCCTGTACATACGCACACACACATACACACACACACAAAATAGAAAATGAAACGTTAATTGAAACACGATTTATTTAATAAACGTATCATGGAATTATTCAAGGTGTGGGTATATATACAAATATATATATATATATATATAAATATATATAATAAAAAAACATAACATAACATGTAAGTTCACACACACACACACACACACACACACATATATATATATATATATATATGTATGTTAACCCCTCCGTCTATGGCCCGGGTTGGTTCGAAGTTGACGGGGGTTCTAGTTAGGTGGCAGCAACGGATGTGTGACTTGCAGTAGTTTTCTTCTATATTCTCTCCGAGTTCTTCTATAGTGGCTCGGAGGACTCTGATAGACTTACTAAAAATGCTGAAGGTTCCGGATTCTTCTTATAGCGCATCCGGAAAGTTTAATGACTAAGTTCTTCTAAAGAGAGCAAGGCTCGAAGGATAAGATAAAAACTATCTTTTACTGTAATTTACTGCTAAAATGTACAGGTAGTGCTCAGCCTCTGAATTAGCTTCTGAATGACAATGGAAGATTTTTACTGGGGTTTATATACCCAAAAACTGCTAACATCATTATTATTAAATGCTAAAAAGGCTGTATTATTTTTGTACAATATTCGAAAATAAAGTAAATTTTCAGCTGTGGTAAGGCTTGAACGAGTAAACAAAATATTTGAAGACGAAACCATATTTTTATCTTAAACCGCGACTTTTCAGATCTGATGTTATCATTATCTGCCAAGTTAACTAAAAGTGGAAATCGGACTATGCATCTTTACACTAAAATATGCATATGAGTAAAATTTTAAGGTTTAAGATGTACAATTTTAATGCTTAGGCAAGACATGATCTCATCTTTTATAACGAAAGAGGATGTATACAAAATATGAACATTGCAAAGCTTAAGCAGGATTCCTTATTAAGCGAAATCTAAAAAAATGATTATGAGATTTTAAAAAACAACAGGTCACCAATTATTTAGCAAAGTAGAAAGCAAATCAAAAATTTTATCCAAACTCGCGTTGGGCGATTTTGGTCCTTATGTAAAAATGAATACACACACGTACATACATATGAGTATAGGCATTATATAAAGTTAAATATATAAGAATATACAGGATTATATAAATACATGAACCATATAACACATGAATTTTTAAAATGGATACTTTTCTTAAAATGGATACTTTTTCTTAAAATGGATACAAGAACTATATAAATGAATACAAGAATTACATGAAGAATAAGATAATATAGGAATATGGGAATTATTTATGGTTCATTTTTACCTATATATATATATATATATATATATATATATATATATATATATAAAATTATGGTATCTAAAGGGCACGGTATCATAGGTACCAGGCACCTGGTAATGTTTCCTATAGGTGTTACGGCATACCTTCGTACCCCTAAGTTCCTTCACGCCCCCAAGCTTCTGCACCCGAAATTTGTAGGTACCTACAGTCAGTTGGGGCGGTTGATCGCCCTCATCTTCCAAGCACACTAGATCCTTCAACAAGTCAAAGTTAACGACTCGACGGTTCGCCTCGTTAAACGTGATACCCTTAGCCTTCGCGATATATTTCATATCCTCCCCACCCTCACACGTACCCCCTAAGTTTTTGTTCCTGTTGAGACAAAAGAGTCGGCGTACGATGTCTCCATACTCATCCTTGAGCTCATCAGTCAACTCTCCGAGGAATTCCCCAATAGGCGGCATGTATTCACCCTCCCTCGCTGTGAATATCACACTATCTGCGTCGGCGTACAGAACGCTTCGCCCAAGAAAATGAAACAGACCCCAAAGTTTGATGCGCGCGTATACCGTTGTGAAGCTGGCTACAGGTATGTTTGTAAAACGTGATGTGTCTCTGGCCAATTCGGTAATGTTGTACTTTATTATGTAAGTATTACCTACATTCACAATCTCCATGACCTCTTTATCGAGAGCATTGGCATAATCCCACACCTTTGGCCTAGATGAACGTTCCCTTTGCCTGTATTCTGTGCAATTTTTCCGCAAAGACGATTTAGACACAACTTTGCACTAAAGCGCTTGCCTGGGTTCTTTACAATTTGGGAACGGTCAAGTTGTATCCCTTCACGGTCACGGTAACGTTGAATATAAGCCGATTTTTCTTTTTCGGTATCAACTCCTCGCAGATACCCTGATGCTTCTACCTTATTCTTCAAAAAAGTGTGTATATATATATATATGGCGTGAAAAGGTTGGGTAGCTTCTGAAACCTCCACACCTCATATATCTTCAATATTCCGTTGCCATGACGAACGGCTAGGGACATCTCAGGACTTGTATATACGCCTCTGATCTTCCGCTGGTTGGTTGTGTGATTACAAGCCCAATGTTCTCTGCACACTTCACGCAAAGGGGAAACATGAGTTTGTGGTCTATAATGACGGGTAAGATCGGCATCCATAAATCGTGAGGGGGGAGCACGTCTACGAAAGAAAGACCGAAATAGTTCTTGCTCAAATTTGCTGAGAACTCCCCGATACTGGGCAGGGCTGGTCCTACCAGTTTTTCAGGCGAACCTTACAGGGTACGGATTGTTCTTCATCACGTAGGGGTATAAAGGGCAAAAGTCGTAGTAATGGAGTTTTACGCACTCCCCAAGCGGAAAGTATAATTTGAAGGGATTTGTACGCCCTCCGAACAAGCTATCACCGCATTTGACAGGATCCAGCACCATTGAACGCTTGATCGTGTTTATTTCTTCACGGTACTGTCCATTTGTTTCCAACCGCACATCCTACTCATGCTCCCACAAGATCTTGTGAGTGAATTGGGTGCCTATAAGCTGATCGCGGATGCGTGTCCATGCAAGACTGTCGGCAGATCTACCGTGGAAATCTCCTGACGATTCTACACTCAGGACGGGGGCATCCATGCCACCAACAGCCGTTAAAGGAGTACACAGTCTTCTCACCGTTGGCACGGTTTTCGCTTAGACCATCAACCCAAAAAACACGACCAATAACCTTGATGGGTACTTACCCGTGTTTTGGGCATGCTTTATGTATACACATGTCTGCTGCTGTATGTGTATGAGCCAGTAAATAGCCTTGTGCCCATAACTGTAGGGATTGTTTCTGTGAATGACGGCTTGGGTGCCTTTAGGCATGAAAATGTTCTTGAACACCGTAAAGCACAATGAGGCGATCGTGGTTGCGACTTGCAACGGATCGCAGTTGAAACGGTCTATGTACATCCTTCTAAAGTCCTGGAAACATACTCTAAGCAAGCGCACATTCATACAATAACGCTCACATTCATCAGCTATATTGTAAGGATTATCTTCATTAAAACTGTTGTAGTAGCGGTCAAAATCTTCACGCTCACCTGTACTCATACATCCATAGTTAAAGTAATGTTTGGGTGTAGGTAGTCCTACGTAATTTAAAGTATCGCGAGTGAGGAAAGTGTAAGGGAAATACCCGTTTGAAACCTCGGCGGCTACGCCCATTACCTTGGGTAGCTTGGCTAATTTACAAGGTGTGAATAATAGTGTCTTTAAACTGTACATTACCTCTTAATTGCATTTGTATAAGTTTGTTTCCCCGTTTCAAGGGATCACCTGTAAATATCTCCGATAACTCGTGTTCAAGCAGAGAAGTATGGGCGCAAAAGGAGAGAGTGCAATGCAATTGAAAGTGTTGATCAATGTTGCATAAACTATGCAACAAAGATGGAGGGGAATGTTGCAAGATGTTATGCAAAAAAGAGGGAGGGGGAATGTTGCAAGAGCAACAAGGGTTATGCAACTTGGAGGCGGAGTTATCCCCCAAGAGAAAGAGAGGAGAAGGAGAGAAAGGAAGAGAGGTGTTCGCCTGGCAGGAGCCAAGCGCATATTAAGACTTCAGCCCAGCGGCCGTTGTCTTAATATGTTCCTAATCAGCCAACTGGCTTATCTGGCTGAGCTGCCAGTTGCGCTATTTATTTAATTAAAGCATATATTCTGACTTAACCAGCCAGTTGACTTAGAAGGCGTAATTGGCTGGTTCAGGTGTACATTATTAGGGTTGCCAGATTGTGCTGTCCAGGTATATTTGCCATTTGGTTTAGAAATCCGTTTTAGAAGGCAGCCATTTGCTGTAATTAAATGTCGTGTACAGCCAAAAGAATTAAATAAAACACCATTACATCATTCTGTTATTTAGACGAATTAATGAATTTAATTTCACGAAATACATAGAAAATAAATATACAATGGAATACATATGATCAAAAAATAATAGTATCATAAGAAATATGAACGATGAATATAAATCAAAATAAATATACAATGGAATATATATGATCAAAAAATAATAGCATAAGAAATACGAACGGGAAATATATAACAAAAAATATATAAAATGATTGTAGTATAACCATCAATATATTAGTACAGGAAAAAAAAAATATATATTTATATACACAGTTATATTAAATAATTAAATATATTGAAAATATAATATACGAAACGTATAATCATTCATATTAGTACAGACATATATATATATATATATATATATATATATATATATATATATATATATATATACACAATTAAATAAATAAATATACATCAAAATACTTTAGTTCTACGGCGCAAAACGCTAAACTCACACGTAATCGAGTCTACATTCACATCGTTATTACTTTGCACTACACGGTAAAACCGTCCAAGCATACTTCACCGTCAAGTTATACGGATGCCTATACTCGACATAAATGGCTTTCATATCGTTCAATACTATTTTTGTGCCCACTTTACATTCGGTTGGCAAGTTATCTTTAAACACGGCTAGAATACAATCAAAAGCACGCACAAAGAGGTCATCGTTAACCACAACATCATTATTAAATACAAGTTTATAAACACTCCTTTCCAATCGAGGTTTTTTTCTTACTCCCGAGCTTTTCAATCGTGAACTCTTCTTCACTCTGCATAGCGGCAATTGAAATAATCTTCCAAGTCGTAACGACAGCTATTCATTATATAGAGATACAGCTCTTCAGGGTGAACAGTGTAGGCAAGCTCTGCCCTGTACCGCTCAAGTGCTTTGTACCAAAGTTCGGATATTTCGAAGAGTCTAAACCTTTAAATATGCATCCAGCTCTAGACCATTCTCGCCTTGTTCATTCCTACATTCGATAAATCCGTCGAGCAGAGCGGTGTATGCGTATTCAAGAACCGTGTCAAAATAAATCATATCCGTAACAGAGCGTCTAATATAGGCTTCAGCTTGCGGAATCCGACGATTTCAAACATTCTGTCGAGGATGAAACGGTTTCGCGTAGGGACAAGAACGTTATTATCAGATGCATTCTTCCACATCAGTCGTATATCAATGCATGGCTGATCGTTATTTATACACAACGTGCAAACAACGGCATATGAGGGGCATCACTAATCTGCTCTCTTCTTGTACCTACACCTGCAGGTATTTTATAACGGTCCTCTCCCCTTCTCAACTATCACGAAGACTCTATTCATCTCCTCAACACTTAAATAAATAACATTACGTTTACCAGAGTTGCTTGCCTGCAAATCGTTTCAAGTACATAGTTAATGGTGCCGGTTTCACGCCTGAACACGCGCAATGACTTCGTCACGGAGACATCGTACGAGGCGTTGAGAATGCTTCTCAAAGGAAGTTCCATCGTATTCGCACGTCTAGTCGGTTCAAGCTCTGAGATGACTATGAGCCACAGGTGGACGGATCGGCTCGACGGGCGGAGTGAGTCACGCTGATGAAACGTGTACGGGTTTGTTCGAACTCGTGTGTTTCAGGGTGAGGTACACGGGTGGGCGGCTCGCTGGGGGAGCGAGTCACACCATAAACTGCTGAAGCGTGTACAGGCTTGTTCGAAACTTGTGCCCTTATACTGGACAAACAGAATTTTCCGCTACATGAAGCAATACCGGCTTTAATGTTTTATCACTCACCAGACGTTCATTTCCACAAACTAAATATCTTCACAATCCGATACACTATTTGAGAGAAACATATGCCCATATTTATCCTTTTTGTTTAACAAGCAATACTCCTCTTTAAAGTCTGTTAAAAACTCACACAGCCCATTAGCCACAACCTCACTACAAACCTCGTCATGATATATATTAATATAGTGGTAAAAATACTTAAGATTCTCCATGATGACAAGATTTACATTCTCAACCGTAGGGTACGAGTAGTCGGTATGGGTAACATGATATAATATCGCTTGTCACACCACTCATCAACAAGACTCACTATCCATAACCGTTGCTTATCTTCTGAACGTGCTGTTTCTTCTACTTCGCGGTATATGTGAGCTTTTATAAAGGTTAGGTCTACAACATACTTCAATACATCGTTTGTACTACGAAATCCTACAATACCCTTGCCAGAATACCCGTAGAGTATTTGAACATCTTGACCCTTCGCACGGCTCAATGTAGCCTTAAAAGTATCAAAGGAGAGGAGAATAGGGAGAGTTTTTCAGTATCCACCACATCTTGGCACTTTGCCGAATACCACTTCATAAACGTTGAACACGTAATATTAAAGGTGGCCATTACTATTTTTCGTCAATGCGGAAGAATACACGTCTGAGCTCAAAGGTATGCAGAGGTCAACTGAGCACGCAGGGATAGAGATATGCTCAGCTAGTGGCAGAAGTCACGTGACCGATCTTACAGTGGGCGGAGCTTAGCTTTTTACTGTACACACACACGAACGCACGCAAAGGAGAAAGTGTAACCTTAATTATCATTATCAATACACATATACTGTATATAAATACAATCAAGGATTAAGGTATCCAAAGGGTACGGTATCATAGGTACCAGGCACCTGGTAACGCTTCCTATAGGTGATACGGCATACCCTCGTGCCCCTAAGTTTATTAACACCCCAGTTTCTGCGCTCGAAAATTGTGCGTCCCCACAATCAGTTGGGGTGGCTGGTCACCCTCATCTTCCAAGCACACTAGATCCTTCAACGAGTCAAAGTTAACGACTCGACGGTTCGCCTCGTTAAGCGTGATACCCTTAGCCTTCACGATATACTTCATATCCTCCCCCACCCTCACCCGTACCCCATAGGTTTTTGGCCCTCTTGACACAAACGAGTCTGCGTATGCACCATCACCATACTCGTCCTTGATCTCATCAGTTAGCTCTCCGAGAAATTCTCCAATAACAGGCATGTATTCACCCTCCCTCGCTGTGAATATCACGCTATCTGTGTCAGCGTACAGCACCTTCCGTCCAAGAGAGTCCAGTAGACTCCAAAGTTTGATGCGGGTGTAGGCCTTTGTGAAGCTGGCTACAGGTATGTTTGTAACCCGTGAGGTATCTGTGGCCAGTTTGGTGATGTTGTACTTTATTATGTAAGTATTACCCATATTCACGATTTCCATAACCTCTTTATCGGGAGCGTTGGCATAATCTCAGACTACACTATAACTTTGTGCCAAATGAATGTTCTCTTTGCCTGTATTCTATGCAAATTTCCCCCAAAGGCTGTTTAGACACAACTTTGCACTAAAGCGCTTAACAGGTTTCTTAACAATTTGGGATCGGTCAAGCTGTATACCTTCATGGGACGGTAACGCTGAATATAAGCCGTTTTTTCATCTTCGGAATGAACCCCTCGCGGATGTCCTGATGCTTCTACTTTATCCTTCAAAAAGCGTTTATATTTGGTGTGAAAAGGTTGGGTAGCTTCTGAAACCTCCACACCTCATGTATCTTCAATATTCTATACCCATGGCGAACGGCTAGGGCCAGCTCAGGGCTTGTATATACACCTCTGATCTTACGCTGGTTGGTTGTATGGTTACAATCACCGTTGTTCTCCTCTGCGCACTTCACGCACAGGGGAAACATGAGCTTGTGATCTATAACGACGGGTAAGATCGGCATCCATAAATCGCGAGAGGGGAGCACGTCTACGAAAGATAGTCCAAAGTAGTGCTCATTCAAGTTAGTTGAAAACTCCTCGATGGTTGGTATGGTGGGACCCACCCTTTTTTTAGGCGCACTTACGGGGTACGGATTGTTCTTCATCACGTAGGGGAATAAAGAGCAGAAGTCGCAGTAGTGGAGTTTCACGCCCTCCGTAGGCGGAAAATATATATAACTTGAATGGGTTTGTGCTCCCTCCAAACAAGCTGTCACTGCATTTGAGGGGGTCCAAAACCATTGAAAGTTTGATGGCACTTATTTCTTCACGGTACTGGGCATCTTTTTCCATACGTGCATCATACTCATGCTCCCACACGATTTTGAGTGAACTGGGAGTCTATAAGTTGATCACGGTTACGGGTCCATGCGAGGCTGTCGGCGGGGGATCTTCCATAAAGGTCCCCTGTGACGGCACATTCAGCGCGCGGGCATCCATGCCACCAGCAGCCGTTAAAGGAATACACAGTCTTCTCACCAGTGGCTGGATCCTCACTTAGGCCGTCAACCCAAAAAACACGACCATTGACCTTAACGGGTACTTCACCCGTGTTGCGGGCATGTTTTATGTATACCCCGGTCTGTTGCTGTAGATGTATGAGCGACTATATAGCCTTGTGCCCATAACTGCGCGGATTGTTTCTGTGAATGACGGCTAAGGTGTCTTTAGGCATGAAGTTATTCGTGAACACCGTAAAACATAATGAGGCGATCGTGGTTGCGACTTGCAGCGGATCGCATTTGAAACGGGTTATGTACATCCTTCTAAAGGCTTGAAAGCATACACTAAGTACAAGTCCGTCATTCACGCAATAACGTTCACATTCATCGGCTATATTGAATGGATTAGCTTCATTAAAACTGTTGTAGTAGTTCTCAAAATCTTCACGCTCATGGTGTAAAGTAATGTTTGGGGGGAGGTAGTCCTACGTAATTCAAAGTTTCGGTAGTGAGGAATTTGTAAGGAAAATACCCTTTTGAAACTTCAGCGGCTACGCCCTTGACCTTGGAGAGCTTTGCTAATTTACAAGGTGTGAACAGCAGGGTGTCTTTAAACTTCATTACCTCTTATCTGCATCTGTATTAGTTTGTTGCCTCTTTTCAAGGGATCACCTGTAAATATTGCAGTCGACTCGTGTTCAAGCAGCTCCTTATAAAGGAACTGTGCATCAAATTTGGCCCCGTTATGGGCAAGAATATACACAATCATTTTTATGAACTTGTCCGCTAATTTGACAATATAGGATACAAAGAGTTTCACAGGGCTGCCGTGTGCATTCGTTTTAAAAACGTTTTTCCGTTTTCCACATTTGTGGCACTCATCACACTCGATCTCCATGCACTCATCACAGATGGTCTGACTTACGAGTAAATGAGGAATAACCTCTTTGGTTTCAGCGTTCGTGTAAGGTTCTATATCTTAGTACACGGTTATACAAAGACTATTTTTAGGCTTAGCATCTTTCATATAACATACATGCTTCACTCCATCCGCCTTATATTTTTCATGACATGTAGAACAGTGAATTTCATCGCATTTATATTTGCAATTCCCCCAATTATACCGTGTAACAAAACAAAAATTTTTCTTTGTTTCTGGGCAATAACCTTTATTTTCTGATTCATTATGCTTCAAATCACTGTAAAAAAGCTGTCAGTGATTTTAAACTTCGGGTTTGTTGTCAGTAAAGATCGTTAGTGGTGAGATCATTCGACTGTACCGTCATAGGCAAGGTTTAAAGCCTTGGCATGAACTTCCAAAGCCAAGAAAAACTCAACTTAACATCGATGACAGAATGTGGTTTGCCCATTATCTTGAAGATTGGGATGTGGATCATTTCATGCATTTAGCTGTCTCCGATGAATTTTTTCTTTACGTAACACGTCGGCCTAAATACCAAAATGATCGAGTGTGGGCCACAACACAGATGAAATCGATGACAATGAACATTATCGCGAATTATTAAAAAGTCCAGACTGTGTTGGTGTGTTTGTTTTGTTAACTGCAAAGAAGCTCATGTGAGTGCTGAAGCCAAATGGTCAGAGTTGGGATGGACAGTATTTACGTGATATTATTCTATCCCAGCATGTCATTCCCTTTCTAAGAAATACAAACAATGTTATGGATGTCGATCAGGTCACACTTCTGCACGATAAGGCCGCCTGATTTAAGGCATTAGCCACTCAACAGTTGTTGCGGAACCATGAGATCGATTTCTTTGGAAATGAAGAATGGCCAGGAAATTCTCCTGACCTGAACGTCTGTGAACATATTGGATCAGTTATAAAGGACAAAGTTGAATGTCTCTTGTTTCAAGAACCTGCAGCAAATCGATTTTCGAAGGATACAATAACGCAACACATTGAAACTGTTTTAGCAAATTTGCATAACGATCAAGATCTATTCACGTCACTTTTGGCAAGCTACCCAAAGCGAATTCAGGCTGTCTTGGAAGCCAATTGCTGGAACACCAAGTTTTAATTGTTTCTCATTAAATGCAGGATTAAATTCTCTTTTGTAAGGTATGTTTAGTTTTACTGTACCTCTAATGGTTTAGGCCAGGGGTCCCCAACCCTGTGCCCGCGAGCACCATGGTGCCCGCCGACCCTTTTGCGTGTGCCCGCCACTGACTGACTACGATTGATAAGTTTTTATTTAAATTTTTAGTAAAATGTTAAGTATGTTACATATTTTAAATATTTAGTTAGTAAATATTTAAAATATGTAACATACTTAACATTTTATTAAATTTTAGTAGTTAATTACAGAAACAGATGCTCATTTATTTGAAAATAATTATTTCTTTAGAAATAAATTAAGTTATCGTTTTGATCATTTTTCTAAGATTCTTAGTTAGCCCATCCTTGGTTTTTTTTGTGTATTATGTTCATTATTTTACATAGGAATTAAATGTTTTTTGTGTATTATGTTCATTATTTTACATAGGAATTAAATGGTTTTTTTGGTGTATTATGTTCATTATTTTACATAGGAATTAAATGGTTTTTGTGTATTATGTTCATTATTTTACATAGGAATTAAATGTTTTTTTTCTGTATTATGTTCATTATTTTACAAGGAATTAAATGTTTTTTTGTGTATTATGTTCATTATTTTACATAGGAATTAAATGGGTTTTTTGGTGTATTATGTTCATTATTTTACATAGGAATTAAATGTTTTTTTTGTGTATTATGTTCATTATTTTACATAGGAATTAAATGTTTTTTGTGTATTATGTTCATTATTTTACATAGGAATTAAATGTTTTTTTGTGTATTATGTTCATTATTATACTTAGGAATAAAAAAAAAATTTTGTGTATTATGTTCATTATTTTACATAGGAATTAAATGTTTTTTTTGTGTATTATGTTCATTATTTTACATAGGAATTAAATGTTTTTTTTGTGTATTATGTTCATTATTAAGTCCAACTATAAATTTGACTTGAAAAAGTAAATGGTGCCCGCCGCACTACCGGTAGTCTTGAATGTGCTCTTCGGCACAAAAAGGTTGGGGACCCCTGGTTTAGGCCATGGGCGGGGGCTAAGTTTTATTGGAGCCTCGTACATCCTAACAACACCGTGGCCAACTTTGTTCCAGAACTCCACGGACCCATTGAATTGGCACGTGATTCGTATGAGGTGGGTTTATGTGAACTCCAGTTAGTCTACAAATTTTTAACTCTTGAAAATGAACAAATCATATTTCTGATCCTTAGAAGAATCGATGAGTGCGAAAAATTAGGCATAACCTTAGACGATGCTATGCCATCAGTATTGTTCGGTGAGGTACAGTACTATAGCACAAATGTTTCGCTAGAAATCGGCCATTATGATACAGCCATGGACATTGTGATGGGGTTAAACAAGAGTCTTGAAAAGTCGTACCTGACAAACGATTTACTTTTTGAAGTCGTAAACATAGACACGTCTGCATGCACATTGAAATTAAATTCAAAGCTTAGCAGAAATATTAAAGATAAAGAGCTGTTCACAATTGTGGCTGAGGGCCGATATAGTGCAGCTCTCCAAATAGATACCATTCACGAGGCACAGTATGACATGTCGAACTTAATGTATCAATTGAAGATAGAGAAATTGGGTGAAAGCTCTCCACCTCCAGACATGTGCTATATTTACAGCAATATCGTAGAGCACCAATTTGTTGGGGTCACCCAGGCGCGCCTGCTGCGCATTGCACACATCCCAAACCATATAGGGGAAAAGTTTGAGCATTACATATGACAAGCCCCATTATGTGAATGACCCGAAGGCCATTCACAGTCTATCGAGGAGTTAGATACCAGCGTGGGAGTGGGCTTGGATCCATTTTTTCATTCATACTACGCACCGCTATCCCACTGTTGAAGAGGGGTGCCAGGTACCTAGGGAGGAAGGCGTTACAAACAGGTTTTAACGCAGCAGAAGACATAATGGCTCTAAAAAAAACATTTAAAACGTACACGGGACGAAATCATCAAAGAATGAAAGAGAAAAATGCGTGGTGGCGGAAAGAAGAGTTCTGCCAGGAAGAAGGGGTTACCATCACGTGGCGCTAAACGTAAAAGAAAATCAAAAAAGAAGTGCTCTAAGCGTATGAAACCAATGGCTGATCATTTTTTAACTGATATAAGCTGAGGACACTACTCTCACGAATCATAGGCTGATTACAAGTTGTCGAGATATGTGGCACTATTTCTGACTCGTCATGGCGCGTTTCATCCATCCGTGTAGTTCACAATGCTGTAAATCGGAAGTGTCCCTCTTTGATATGACCCCCACTCAGGTCTCTATTGAGCATAGCGACTTTATTACAATTAACCTATTAAACACAATTAGTTCGCCGAGTGCCCCTATAGAATTCGCGATACCCAGCAAAGGCCCTTACTTTTTTGACCCGAGCTGCATGCACATGTACGCTAAACTGCGTATAGCCCATTCTGATCGAACAGACTGGGATGATAGTTACTCAGCGTACCCTGAAACCAACTTTTTACACTCCATATTCAGCCAGTGTGAGGCGTATTTAAATCAGGTTAACATCTTGGCAGGAACGGGGTATTATCACCTAGGAGCCTATCTGGAAAATGTCCTCAACTTTTCAAAAGAAGCGAAGGAAACCTTATTAACCGCCGAGGGATATTACCATACTAAAGATGAAAATGGTATAAAGGATAAATTTAAAAATTCTAAATAAAAGATATAAGAGTATTTTGTACGTCTTCATACAGATTTTTACATTCCAGGAGAAACTGCTAATGAACGGGGTGGATATGAAGTTGAAGCTTACACGAGTCCTGAGATCTGCATAAATCTGGGGTCTGATCAAGAAGAGGGCGCGAAACCCGTTGTGATTCACATAATGGAGGCGTATTTGCGTATACGCCGAGTGAAATTAAGTTCTCCGAAACAAATAGAAATTGAGAAAGACTTAATACACGCCACAGTAAAATACCCAATTAACAGGGTACAGATCAAACTATACACGGTCCCCGCCGGGTTGGCCTCGAAGCAACAAGAAAGCGTGGCCCTTGGAGTTCTACTTAAAAGGATACTAATTGGAATACAGGACCACGCCTCGGTGAATGGAAAATATAAAAAGAGTGCCTTTAAATTCGAGAATTTCGGCCTTAAAAATATAACTCTATACGTAAATAGCGTTGCATTTCGAGGGTCTATGATTACGGACTACTCGCCAGACGCTGTGTTCCCGCTCTGGACGAGGACTTATGGTAGTCCGGCTCATAATGCAGGTGGCTGTGATAAGCTTGGGTTTGGTGTAACGCAGAAAGAATTTGTCCAAGAATTTAACATTTATTCATTTGATATCACGCCTGACTTGTCTGCTGGCGTAAATACGCACTTAAGTCCACAATAGAGTGGGAATATCTCAGTCAGGTTGGAATTTGCCAAGCCTATAAACGTCCCTATTAGTGTACTCGTGTACCTCGAATCACAAGCACTAAAAGAAGTTGACCATTTCAGGAACGTGGTCACTGACTTTTAAAATGGACGCGAATACACTCCAGGGAGTGATGAAAAGTGACCGAATCACACGCTCCAAATTTATCGGTGTTTGCGAAGAATGAAATATTGAAATTGCCAACTACAAGAAACTGGTACGTGATTACCGTTAACACCGACACTGTGGGGGGTGAAGGGATTCACTGGTTTGCAATCTATTTTAGAAATAGGGAAACAATGTACTACTTTGACTCACTCGGCACTCAGCCCTGGAATGATTCTGTGGTTTTACAGTTTATCGAGCAGATACATGTACCTGAGATTGTGTAGAACCCGTATTGCCTTCAAGGATATTATAGTAACACGTGCAGCATGTACGCTCTCTCATTTCTCCTGCACATGTCACGTGGGAAGGG
>JAJOZX010000610.1:927500-942500 GCA_023014485.1 Bathynomus jamesi
TTTATTCCGCGACAGTTGAAGTCTCCTAAAACTACACACACCCTATCCCCTAGCAGGCTACTGAGTTCGGTGTACAGTACAGGGCTGTATCCTTCTCGCGGAGGAGATGCGGAGGTCTGTACAGCAAGATTAACCTATAGCTCGTCCCTCCCACGTTCAGATCGACGCCAAGCACCTCCCGTTCCGACCGGAACTGGCAGTCAACCGGACTCAACGTGTCTCTGACGTATATTAGTACCTCACCCCCCTCCCCACGGGTGCGGTCTTTGCGAAACATTCTATACCCTGGAATTTCGAACTCCCCAACGTAGTCCCTACGATCTGTATGAATCCAGGACTCGGTGATAGCAACGATATCCTGGTATTCTGATGCTAAGAGCGCCCGTAGCTCGCAAAACTTGTTCCTGATCGACCTAGCATTAAAAAGCATCGCACGGAGGGAGCCTCCCCTATTCTGACAGCCCTCTAGCCCGACCCGTTTCCCGAACAGCCAGGGCTGTCGGGAGTTGAAGAGCCCCTCACTAACGAGGGGACAACTTCCGCAGGAGCATGAGCCTCCTCGAACGAGGAAGGAGGGTCACCCACCTGTACCTGGACGCACCCTTCGGTTGAAGGTACGTCCGCCACCGGCTTATCATCATCCCTCCACGGTGGGGGCCCATCATCTCTCCCCGGACTCGACCTCACCATACGGTATAGGTGCCGGTCAAGCAGCGCGCCTAGCACACCTTTACCCTTGCTATTGAGGTGGACACCATCCCTCTGGTAAAGCTCCCACCTACCCGAAAATGCGTAGAAGGGGTCAATAAACCTAACGCCCAGCGGGTCGCACAAGTCTTGCACCCTCTCGTTGATGCCAATAACCTTACTGAGTGCGTGGTCACCGGCATTCAATCGCGGTAAAATACCCATTAACATTCCCCTGTCTGTCTTCAGTTTTAGATCATCCGCAAGAGACATGATCTCGGTGATGATCCCCTCTGAAAGACCTACCCTACCGCCTTTGAGGAACAGGTCGTTGCCACCAGCGTGGACAACGATCGCAGTCCTCCGACTAGCCACGCGCACCTTCTCTACCTCCTTCCTTAAGTGCGCCGTTCCCCGCCCAGGTAAGCACCTTACCTTCCTCTCATCCCAGTTAGCAGAAGCAAAGTACTTCTCCTGGCCCCTGATCTGCGAGTCCCCAATCAAAACGATGTCTTCCTCCTTCGAGCACAGGAGACTAAAGCGGTTAGAGGTCCTGACAGGGACCTATTAAAGAGAGAGAGACAGAGAGAGAGAGAGAGAGAGAGAGAGAGAGAGAGAGAGAGAGAGAGAGAGAAGGGGAGAGGGAGAGATAGAGAGCGAGAGAGAGAGAGAAAGTGAGAGAGAGAGAGAGGAGAGAGAGATTTGTACATACTGTATATAGAATCACCTTTGCTTTCGATACAATTAAAAAATAAAAAAAATAACATGTTTCATGTAGCGGTTCATTAAACACTAAAGTTTATGACGTCGAGAGAATGGAAATATGATTCCATCGAAGCGTTGTTTATTATCGAGATTTTAAATCCAGTGTTATCTTTCGGTTCCTGGCGCCGCTAAAACTCTGGTAGAACAGGTGTTTCAAATTTTATTTTTAAAGAATAAATCTTTAATAGGCGTATATATATATATATATATATATATATACGCCTATTAAAGAATTATTCTTTAAAAATAAAATTTGAAACACCTGTTCTAACATCACCTTATTAATTCACGCATGACGAGAATTAATAATTAATACATCTTTCCATTCCGCAATTTTCAGAACGTAATTTAATATAATTTTGTATATACATATTTTTTTTCTGTACTAACATGTTGATTATACACCAGCGTTTTGTGTAGTATTATTTTTATTATATATAAATATATATATATTCCTCGTTCGTATTTCTTATGCTATTATTATTTTTTATTTAATTTTTTGTTCATATATACTCCATGAGAAATCCAGTTAGCCACCAAGTTTTTAACTCTTCTTGTACTAATTAGTAATTTCTGCAGTAAATGATAAATATTAGTTTTCACAAGGTGATTCTGTTATCTCAGTAAATCGTCTCATTCCGCTCCCTCTACACTCCGAAATCAGGCATAAATGTGCGATAAAATCCTAGAGATTTGAGTTATGTAATAATTGGAATTAATGTGAATTAATTTAATTTGACGTGATTGCTAATTATAAATTTTGGATCTTTTGTGTACGTTTCTTGTACTAATTAGTAATTTTTATAGTTCTCAGAAGTTTTTAGATGAACTTTTTTCCGTAACTGCACATATATAGGCTTTCTTTGGTTAACCCTTCGATTGCTTCCGCCCGAATTGTTCATTCTGAAGAATGTCAAACTTTTCACCTCAACCTAGACCTACTTTTTAACAGGGATGTGTGTATATATATATATATGGGAATGAACTCAGAATGGTCCCCTGAGTTTTTTATGATACACACAGACAGTGCATGGAACAAGGAACTCTTCTGGGATAATTAAATCCACTATAGTCCGAATAAGTAATGGTAAATGACAAATACCATAGTTTTTCTTTTTCATGATGCTAGCCCGACGTGGGCAACGGGTCACTCGCAAAGAGGTCCCATAAATATAGCTTCCCTCACCAGCTATCTGCAAAGCAGACAGGATCCAGCTTTGGGACATGGATCTAGGGTTTAAAGCACCTAGCCATGCTACATTTAGAACCTCAATATAAGCAAAAGACTCGCTGCCTTCACGTCAGAAACTATGGTATTTGTCATTTACCATTACTTATTCGGACTATAGTGGATTTAATTATCCCAGAAGAGTTCCTTGTTCCATGCACTGTCTGTGTGTATCATATATATATATATATATATATATATATATATATATATATATATATATATATAAAAGAGAGAGAGCGAGAGTGCGAGAGGGAGAGAGAGAGAGAGCGAGAAGGAGAGAGCACAGAGGGAGGGAGAGAGCAAGAGGGCGAGAGGGAGAGAGATAGAGCGAGAGGGAGAGAGAGAGAGAGAGAGAGAGGGGGGAGAGCGCGCGAGAGAGATCACTGCTAGGGCACTCTGGCTACCCATTTATCTACCAACCGTGGAAGGACGCGCCACCAGCGGGTCTCGAACCCGATACATATATTCGTGTGTGCGTAATATTTTATGGGCGTATAGGTCGGTGTGTACGTGCCAAAACGAGGTGTATACACTGTGCCAACTGGCTCATAGTGCCTGGAGGCACTGGCTGATTAAGCCGACTGGCTGATTAAGGGCCTACAAGACAACGTCCCCACGGCTAAAGTCTTAATATGCGCTTGGCTCCTGTCAAGCGAACACCTCTCTTCCTCTCTCTTCTTCTCCTCTCTCTTTCTCTTGTGGGAGAACTCTGCCGCCAAGTTGCATAACCCTTGTTGCTCTTGCAGCAACCCTCCTCCCCCTTTGTGGGGTGCCTTGCAGTAAGGGGGGTTGTCACTCTTGCAACATTGATCAACATTTGCAATTGCATTGAACTCTCTCCTTTTTCGCCCATACTACTAAGCAGTTCCTTATAAAGGAACTGTGTCAAATTTTGCCCCATTATGGGCAAGAATATACAGAGTAAGTTTTTTGAACTTGTCCGCTAACCTGACAATATAGGACACAAAGAGTTTCACGGGACTGTCGTGTGCAATCTTTTTAAAAACGTTTGTCCGTTTACCACATTTGTGACACTCATCACACTCGACTTCCATACACTCATCGCAGATAGTCTGGCTTAAAAATAGCTGTGGGATAAAATCTTTGGTTTCAGCAACAGAGTATGTTTCTATATCGTAGTACACAATTATACAAGGTCTATTTTTAAGCTTAGCATCTTTCATATAACAAACATGCTTTACTTCATCGGCCTTATGTCTTATGGCATGTAGATCAATGAATTTCATCACATTTATGTGTTAATTTTCCCTAATTATCCATCATATGAAACATACCACATTCACAGATTCTCATTTTTCTACAATGCCAATTGACTTATGGTACTCAAAACAGATATTATTAAAAAATGTTCGTCTACAGACATTACAATCTCTCTTCTCATCTTCAACTACACGACTTTCACATTTGGAACTTTTACGCTACTCACATACCATGTGGTAATCCTTGCAAGGTTTCACTATATCTTCCGCAAACTCGAAACATCCCTAACACAAATCAGGATGCCTTCCATATTTTCGACTTTTATCATAACTCGCGTAGGGACTTCTTATATAAGTAGGGGTCTGTTTTTAAAAATATACACGGTCCTACGACGATTATCCATTCCAAATACAACTATACGACATTCATTTCCTTCTCAACTATTCAGGGCCCATATTACAATCAAACTCAAGCTTGCCATCTGAAACCAGTTTACGAGTACGCTGCACAAACGTAGGCAACCAAATTTTTTGGGCCCGTATATTTAGCACAGTAAACATACGGGCCAAGACTAATGCTGTAAAGCCACAACCACGATCGGTGTTTATATGCCGTCTGTAAATAGCCTGAGAATTGAAGTTGAGTATAAGGTGTGGCACTATGACCCGCAACACGGAACACACGGTCAATATCTATCGTGGAGTTGTCCGTATTGAAGGCTGTACTATTTTGAGAGGTCTACATTATACGGCCTAATATATACTCTATATCTACAGTTGCCAAGCGTCTGAATGGTATTACTACCCAAAAATCATCTACATTCCCGTCATCTGACCCGAACCTAAAGGATACCCGCGTCGTGACTTCACGTTCGTCTCGGTTCTAGAGGGCAAACCCCACAATACGTTCAACTATACGTCGCAGACTGCGTTCAACATCATTGCTACACATAGATCCAGGGTCAAACCTGACTATGTACCGATTTCTAGTCAGTGCTGGTTTGGGGGAGGGCGCACCAACTCGAATGTTATACCTTCCTCTACAGCATGAGAAGCTTCTGCTGCTGTTGTCGAGTATGTACCCGGAATTGAACAGGAATAAAGTGGTACATATTTATTTGAGGAAGGTACTAGTGTGGGGGTTGTGTCGTAAGACGTAGAGGGTTGGGGCTCTATTATTGGGGGTCTAGCAACCGGCGCACTCCTGGCACGCTTTATACCTGACGTGGAAGGTTCTTCATCATGCCTCCGCTTTGAAGTGTCGCGTAGTGGTGTTACGTGTGTCGCTGGTGGGAATTCGTCAGCGGTTATGGAGTCTGTAACCACAACTACACCATTAGGAGGTGAAAATTAATGTTTGCCAATTCCTTCACTGAGGGGTTTTAAAAATATGTTTTTGGATGTGAAGAATTCAAATCTGCTATTATTTTTGTGATTGCTCAACACTTAGCTTGGTAAATCTACGTTTGATTAAAAAGCACATAAATTGCTCTCGGAAAACAACATTTATTAATGTTAGCGTCTCAAAATGTCAGGTAATGCTATAAAAATTTTAGTTTCTCTGCATAAAACATATCTTAGTAATCATAAAACATATCCTTGTAATCATAAAACAACATTAGAAAGTAATGACATCAGTAAAAAAAAATATTCAAACAACAAGTTTCATCAAGTCTTGCTTTGATTCGTTCTTGGACATCAGCCGCCGACTTGCTTCTTGGCCTCTGATATAGCCCTCACGTTTCTCATGTGTATACACCCTGCCTGCTGCCTCTGTGACTTGTTTCACACACTTCTCTATTGACTGAGCATGACAGGGCCACTGTGGAACTTGCATAGGCTTGTCAAAGAACTTCTTTACTTCCGCTGTAGTCAGTTTACATGTCAAAGGAGGTTCAAATACCCCGTCAGACCAGTCTGTCAGCTCCAACACGGAAGAAGCACTGGGGTTGATGGAAGGTGTCTTCCTGGGACGTACAGAAAGATCTCCAAGTGTGTCATCATCTCCACCCCTCATGTCAACAATCTTTTGGACACCAGCTCTCCTCTCCTCACTGTCATCTGAGCACAAGAGTGTCTGGATTATCATTTCGCTGAATGCATACCATGCTGAGCGCTTGATGGTTGGCAAAACAGCATCCACTACAGCCTTCTTTTGCAGCCTAACTAGCCGCAGCTGAAACAAGATGTGGCGTGGGCCTTCCACCCAAGAGTGTTTTACTTTGATGTTGAACCAACAGGGGTAGTACACACCAACAATGTATTCCACTATCAGTCTTAAGTTGTTGAGGGTTTTGCCTTTAAGGCCATGTTTTGAAACCCATATGCGACAAAGCCTGTTTGCTGTTGTCAACCACCTTGAATGGCTCACTGGACCAATTTTAAGAAGGGCCAGATCTGTGGGAAGTTCTCCTGTCCTTATGGCCTGTGTGATCCTATACCCGTACGCTTGATCAGTAGAGAGATCCTTTACGACATTGTCACTCATTGAAGTAAGAGGCTCTCCAATTGAGAGTTTGGTGAATGAAGGATCAATTTCAAGTTCGGTTGCAGTGTCTAGCATCTTGCCAATGTTACCTGTCCACTTGTTGTTACACAAGTTCTTCCCATCCAGTGCTGTGATCAAGTGTCGCAGGGGTAACTCGTTAGTGTGGAGGGCACAAACCAACCAGATCAGCTTACGGCAAAGCTTGACCCCTACCCAATGCATGGAACCACCCTCCCAGCCAGTGTTAACATTTGTAGAATCACCTCCAATGGCCTGCAGGCTTTTATCAATGCCCTTCTTCTTCATGAAATCTACAAGATTATCAGCAATAACTTCAGCAGGTTTTTTTCTCGTTGAGCCTTTCTCAGGAGTGAAGTGGTAGAGATATCTTCCACCTGGCTCACTGCACACAGAATAATGCTCTTCTTTGATGATGCTGGGGACTGACGATCTGAATTGTCTGCTTTCAGCATAACTTTAGTTGTATCTTGACGGCCGTCAAAGAAGATGCAGTCAATTTCACCCTTCTTACAAAGATCATCAAATTCCTGATCCAGGGATCTCATAACTTTTTCTTGGGCCCTCTTGACTTTATTGTGATCAACTACAAGTCTCTTTTCTTCGTCAGTGATCAAGCCAGCATCCATAAAGGCAGCAGTGGTGATGGCAGCTGTGGCACGCAGGCCAACACCATATCTGATGCTATGCATAGCAACATTAGGTATTTCTAATGTGTTGTACTCTGGCTTTTTATTGGAAGTTGAAGACGTGCTTGGTATTTCTAATGTCACTTCATAACTTCCATCCTTTCCATCTTGAGCATCAGCTATTTGTTCTTCATTTTCATCATCAGAGAAAATTATTTCATTTGATGGCATTGAAACATCCTGCTTACTTGTCTGCTTATATTCAGCAAGCCTTCTTCTTTCGTCTTCTTGCCGCTTCTGCTTTTTGACTTGTCTGTTGTGCTCAGGTTGATCTGGCAAGCCAATCTGATGTGGTCCAATAGAACCAGACTTGTCTCTCTGACCTTTAATGAAAGCAAGTTCCTTCACAGGGATCTTCATCTCCCTAGGGCATGTACAGTTAATGTGAGTTTCGTTTTTGCAACCAGCATCTGCAAGGCAGCCAAATTCAGAGCAGAGAACAATTTTACACTTGCAACTGAGGATGTCAAAAAGCTTGTCAAGTTTTGCAATGAAAGCCTCTTTGACATGTAGCTTTCCTCTCCCAAGAGATATGTTTTTGGCCTGCTCCCAGCTCTCTTGGATCTTGTTTAAGATTGTGACTGGTGAATTTACAACGGGGGCTACAAAAGAACTGTTTGCTCGGTCCCACTTTTCAAGCACTTTAGGGTAAATGTCCTTTGCAAGACTGGCTGCTGGGTAGTTTCTCACATTCTCACCACTTTGTTCTCTTAGCAGTAGCCCATATTTCAGAACGTCTCGCAGAGTTGGGAGTTCAGCGGGCAACAACTCTCTACCAGTTCCAATTAGGTTGCTCATATGTGTGAATGTCCCCAGTCTTGTCCTCCTTTTAGAAGCCATTGTAGGTCAATTCCCACTGGTTAGGATGGTAGCACTGACGGACAAGTAATCTTCAGCACACTGATGAATATGTTTCAACCTGTGAAATAAGCAAAAACAGCAGTGCATTATATGACGCGTTCGGTGGAGAAGGGGCGAACGCAACATTTTCGAATTATGCCACAAAATGCAGTTAAAGTTTGTAAACTTTAAACCTTTGTATTTTTCCGGTTTATTGAAATGTTGTATGAATTTGAACACATATTTGAGTAAAATATTGTTGTGTAATATGTCGATATAATAAAACGCCAAGAAATTTTACAATATTATTTATTGATAGCTTCTGATGTTAACTGGTGTAATCCATTAATTGGTCCTCTTCGTCGAATGTTGTATTACCTGCTTCAACTGTTTCGGTTTCTTCCAGTTCCTTTAACAATCTTGTATAATAGTTCACTGCAGTTGCAGGCATTAGGTCTGATAATTCTTTGAGATCTTTTATTTTTTCCTTAGTTATTGGCAGCAATTGGGAATACTTTGGTTGCAGTGTCTGCTGGGCTAGATTGAATAAACTGACACTGTAGGATTTTTTCCCTTTCTGCAGTCTGACGGGATGGCTATTATCTGGGGTTGTGCGGTATGCAGTAGATATTACGTAGCCTTCTTTGTGTTGAAAGTCAAATATTAACTTTCTTGCATCTGTAAATTTAGTAGTTGTTGATTTCCTAATGACAATGCACGTTTTTAGGACGTCAAAATCGAGAAAATCAGCCTGTTTCATTTCTACAACTAGGAAGCGCTGCGAAACGGCTGTAGTTATGGCCGTAACATAATCTTTTTTGGTGTAAATAATATTGCTGTAATTATTTTTTATATTTTGTTCAATTTGGCCAAATTGAGCATCACAGGGCATTGTCGAGTGACTAGAAAGTAGATAGATGTGTTCAATGTGAAGCAATGATGCGGAGTGAATTTCTCTGAGATATATTAAAACCTAAATTTTACCGTGAAAGAGTGCAGACTAACATGTAATTTTTTGCATAGGTAAAGCAAAGGTTTTAAAGGATAATTATACGACAAAAAACTCATTTTTCGAATTTTGTGGCGTTCGCCCCTTCTCCACCGAACGCGTCAATTATATACAGCATATATAATTATTAATATAATAATTATTATATAATTCCACAAAAAAGTCAAAAAAGTCACTATTTTTATGTAGCTTCTTACCAAGCAAAACTAAATTATATTAAATTAACAAAAATATCTTTAGAATTCCTAAGTCATGCTGCAACTTTTTAGCACCCCTCATATTTGGAATTTGGAAGTTGAAAAATTCGACACACCCTACTACACCATCATCCGGATCGCCTGTAATATCGATGATGGGGACATGATGCTGTACCTCATCGTCATTCACGGCTCTGTGGAAGAAGAGGAAAAACAAGACTGTAGAATATAAGGAACACCACTTAAATTTTTATTATATTTTGTAAATGAACCACTTAGGGGTGTGTCGTGTTAGAGATAGATTCTGTAGAAAAAGTCAGGTTCACGAGCCCGTCCACGTGTATTATACCTGGTCCTACAGGATGTGGTAAAACTGTGTTTATGCTTAATATCATTAAAGATGAGGGAGATATGTTCTCAAAGTTTGTGCATAAAGTTATATGGTGCTATTCGACGTACCAGTCAGTATTCAACGAGTACCAAGATGAGATTTTGTTCCACAAAGACGTATATGACGTTTAATTCGTTAAACGGAAATGAACATACAGTCACTGTAATTGATGATCTCATGTCAGAAATGGATAAAACGTTTGCCGAGACATTTACAGTGTTATCCCACCATCTTAACATAAGCATGTTCTTCATCAATCAGAATCTATTTTTCAAAAATAGATACATGCGCGATGTGTCGTTAAATACACAATATCTAGTCTTATTCGCACAACGTAGAGATGTCATAAATTGGGGTATTAGCCAATCAAATGTTCCCAAATGAGGAGTTTTTGGAAGTTTATAAAGAAGCTACAAGTCACTTACGGATATTTTCTTTGTGACCTTCCCCCGCGAAACACATTTAGGGTGCTTCTAAGAACGAATATATTTCCCAACGAACCTGAAACGGTGTATATTCCAGAATGACAAAGAGGCCAAAGAAATACCAGGAATTAATAAAAATCTACCATCGCCTTCCTCGGGCAATGCAACAGGTGTTTGTGAAAAATATCGACTCCGACTTTTTAAAATGGCATCTGTGAAATCTGTCTTAACGTTATAAATTGCAATGTACTAGTGAAACCCCCTCAGAAGACCCGCCTACGCCGTTACAAGAACATAATACGTACACTCGCTCGTTAAAGCTAAACTGTGGGTAAGAAAAAACGAATTATTGTACAAAGAGGGGGGTCATTTCTCCCGATCTTATTTTCAGTTTTGGGGTCTTTACTGACTAGATTAATATAATGAAGATAGTGGTAGTGATTCCACACGAGGTGTATGCTTCACTGCAAAGCTCAAAGAGTCTAGACACGGTTCGAGAACACCGTGAAAGCAGGCTTAAAAGAATGGAGACCGAATTGTTAGCCCTATTAAACAGTTAAAAGTCAACTGATGAGAAAAGAATCTTATACCAAGAAGCTCTGCAGAAATTTCTTCAAGAGTACGAAACTTATAAGAATCCGACAGAGATCTTCGTGGTTATGAGCATGGTGACATAAGACCTGAACCCGACGATAGAGCTGGCCAACCAAAGAATAATGGGTCCACCCCACAATATATCAAGCATGTATTAAAAAGCACACTCGCACATACACCGAGAAATAAAGGTTTAAGTCTTTATAATCTATTGGATGAGGATCCCACCATACAGTGGATTGATGCAAGTGAGATCATTGTGGAAGGAACAAAGGTACAGGGCTCGAATATCGTTGACATCGTCCATGATCTGGTGAGAAAGTGGGATAGGCCCTCACCATCAGGATGGAAGCATATTAAAGCAAGACTACAACAAATAAATGTCCCCAAAACATTAATAGGAAATCTGATCAAGTTAAAAGACTTGGAACATGCATCGCATGTGCCACAACTGAGAACGTTATCACCCTCAACGGTAGCACCTCTGAAGAAGAGAAAGAAGTGGCCAAACAACAACAACGGTGAACCCTTTCCCCGTGCTTCTAAAATATGCAAATGGCTAACATATTAAGAAGACGTTTTTATGGCATTTCTATCCCAGCCTCCTACGGAGGCGTTGATAGACTGTACAAAAGTGTTTATAATGATGAAGTAGGGAAAAAAGATGTTGAGAGGTTTTTGAGGGAGGAAGATGCTTATACACTTCATTAGCCTGTGAGAAAAAGTTTTAAAACAGCTAAGAAAACAGCGGCATCGGTTGACTCTATTTGGCAAGCAGATTTAACAGACATGCAAAGATATTCAGTGTATAACGATGGTTACTGCTACAGCCTATTCATAATAGATGTATTCTCTAGATATCTGTGGCTAATTCCTCTGAAAAATAAATCGCCTGAAACAGTTGATAAAGCCACGATAACGTTGATGTTGAAAGAAAACAGGGTTCCTGGCTATTTTTGTACGAACATGGGGAAAGAATTTATAGGCCGAGCTTCTCAGAACATGCTGACAGAGTTTAATATCAGCTGCTACACTACCAATTCTATACATAAGGCCTCTTTAGCGGAAAGAGTTCAACTTACCATAAAAGAACGCATGCATCGCTATTTTACACTTAAAAACACACACAGATATGTATACATTCTGGAATCATTGGGCCCATCCTACAACCGCTCACACCATCGCACGATTGGTAAAACACATAACGAGATTTTAGAAAGAGGTACGGCCGCAGAGCCTGATATGAGAAGAGATATTCGTAGAACACTGACACACTCTGCGCGTTTCAAAATCAATGATTATGCAAGGCTGTCGCGTTCGGGAAATAAATTCGTGAAGGGATTTGAGCAAGGTTGGACACGTGAGATTTTTAAAGTAAGAGCTATAAGACCTAAAGGCGAGATAATGCTGTATTACGTTGAAGATTTGAATGAGGGAGAAATCGCAGGGGGCTTTTCCCGTGAGGAGTTGCAGAAAGTGACATTTAATTTAGGAAAAAACGTGGTTAAAATTTTAAAAATCTAGGGTGCAAAGGTTCAGGAAAAAGGAAAATGCACCTGATGAAATGGTTAGGTTACCCAGAAAGCTTCAACACCTATATAAAAGCTGATGCAATAATGAAGCATAAAGAGTATGCAACATGGAGCCTAATTCTACGTCAAACTACCCTCCTCTTCTTCTCTGTCTGTACATCCTAACAACACCATGTCCAACTTTGTAACAGAACTCCATGGGCCCATTGAATTGGCGCATGATTCGTATGAGGTGGGGATATGCGAGATTCAGCTGGACACCCTCTTTTTCAATATTGATTATAAAGAACCCATTTTTATGGTTCTTAAAGACATTGATGAGTGTGAAAAGCCGGGGTAACTCGGGATGAGACCATACTTATCGGCCGGAGTGGGGATGCACGGTATTACAGTACAGTAGTAACGATAGGTCCGGCCGTTATGGTACGGCTGAGGATTTTGTGAGAGACAAACGTAATTTTAAAAAACTCAAATCTTACGGCTGATTTAGTATACAAAATCGTAAACAAAGAAAACCCTGCACATACTCTGATACTAAAGTCACAGGCTAATAGAAATATTAAAGACAAAGAGCTGTTCAAAATTATAACCTAGGGGCGATATCGATCAGCCTTCCAAAGAGATACCTTTCACGAGGTACAACTTGACTTGTCCAGCCTAATGTATCAGATGAAATTGGAGAAATTTTGTGCTGGCTATACAACCCAGACATGTGCTATATTTACAGCAATATAGTGGAGCACCAGTTTGTTGGGGATACCCAGGCACGCCTGCTGCGCATCGAGCACATCCCCAACCATAGAGGGAAGAGCTTGAGTATTACATATGACAGGCCCCATTATGTGAATGTCGCAGCTAATCGAATAACCAACATCTCAATATACAGGGTGTTTCATAACACGCACTTTCAGGATGGATTCAGCAACTGAAAACAATGAAAAAAGTTTAGGTAAACATATGCCCGAAATCGCTTTGTTTCCGAGTTACAGCTCGTTGTGTTCCAGCAAGTATCCGTCTTACCTTTAAAGGAAGTGCTCAAAATGACCGCCTTGCGCTTGAATACATGCCTGAACACGCCTTGTCATAGACTACCTGATGCGTTCAAACATTCCAGGTATTGCTCGGATTTTCTGGCATCCTTGTTCTACACGTTGGTGAAGCACTTCAACGTTGTCAATGGGTGTCACGTAAACGATGGATTTCAGATCACCCCACAGGTGAAAATCGAGTGAATTCAGGTCCGTGGGGAGAGCAGGACAGGCAATGGGTCCTCCACGGCCTATCCATTTATCAGGGATATGGTCATCCAAATAGTCTCTGGCTACTCGACTAAAATGAGGCGGAGCGCCGTCATGCGTAAACTACATACGACGTCGGACACCAAGAGGAACTTCATCTAGTAAATCGCTTAAGTCATTCATTAAAAATTGGAAGAGGATTCTCCTGTTAATCTTCCAGGCAAAACAAAAGGACAGATTAAGTTGTCGGCAATAAGTTCTGCCCATCCATTGATACTAAATTGTTGTTGGTGCCTTGAATGGATGATGGCATGCGGATTCTCTTCGGCCCAGTGATGAGTGTTGTGAAAATTGATCACGACATTTCTTCTGAAGGCAGCGTCATCAGAAAAACAACACGGAGGATAGAAAAAGAGAATCGCGAGCACACTGTTGAAGGAACCAAGTACAAAAAGCATCTCGTGGTGGGAAATCAGCTTCAGTAAGACCTTATACTCTCTGAATGTGATATGGGTAAAGATGTTGTTCCCTTAAAATTCTCCACACAGTTGTGTATCTTACACCCTCTGCTGCTGCTATCCTTTGGGTGCTGACGCCACGATGTTCCTCCACGCGATTCATGACCCGCTTCTCCAACTCAACAGTTCTGGTGCTGATTGGTCTACCACCATCTGAAACTCGCTTGTTGAATGATCCTGTATCACGAAGACGCTCGTCTATTTTCGGAAAGGTCTTCTTATCTGGCAGACGGCGATTCGGAAACCTTTCCGCATACGGACGTCTTGCCGCGGCCGCAATACATTCGGCAAATCCACACATGAGATGCATGTCTGCCATTTCTGTTTGAATAAGCCTCCATTCTCATTTCAAATGTACACTATCACTGAATAGCACAAAAACTTTTAAGTTTTTTCACTGGACCACTTATTCACGGTAAGAAGTTGCGGATACGAACAGTGAAACACCACGATGCACATCTGACTGATTGATGGCTCTACACTCAGCGATATTGAACCATGTCATAGAGTGTACGAAACACTACAATCGGCAAGGCCATACATGAAATAAATCTCGTACACACTCACCAACATTGGCAAGCAGTGTTTGTAAACAGTTCTGCTGAAAGAATGGCTGGAACGCAAACCGGGCTGTAACTCGGAAACAAAGCAATTTCGGGCATATGTTTATATAAACTTTTTTAATTGCGTTCAGATCCTGAATCCATCCTGAAAGTGCGTCCCACATGTTATGAAATACCCTGTATATAAGAACGAGTGAGGGAAAAAAAATCCCATTTAGTGATGGAAGCTGAACAGTGAACCTGCACTTTCGACGCACTGAGTTATAATGGACAGAAAGCCTTTCACAGTCTATGGAAATGTGAGACAGACTGGGCTTGGATCCATTTTTTCGAAGAGTGGGTTGAGATCCATTTTTTCAACCTTGCTACGTACAGCTGTCCCCTTGCTAAAGAGGGGTGCCAGATACCTCGGGAGGAAAGCGCTACAATCAGGTCTTAAAACGGCAGAAGACATAATGGCGGGGGCTAAACCTAAAGAAGCTCTAAAAAAAAACACTTAAAGCGTACACAGGACGAAATCATCAAAGATGCAAAGAGAAAAATGCGTGGTGATGGGAAGAAGAGGGCTGTCCGCAAGAAGAAGGGATTACCAGCA
>JAJOZX010000610.1:945000-1299236 GCA_023014485.1 Bathynomus jamesi
GCCTATCCTCGTACGACTTCGACCTAAGCGACGGAATCATCTTAGTTGCTCGTCTTTGAACTCTTTCAATTTTATTTATATCTTTTCGCATATGCGGATTCCAAAATTGGATCACCTACTCCAAATGGGGTTTAACTAATGAATTATAATGAGAAACAATAATATCGCGCGATTTGTACTAAAAATTCCGAGCTATAAAACTTAGCACTTTGTTCGTGTTCGTTTTATTGACCGCTGCTGTACTTTATTTCGCTACTTTTAAATCACCAGTGACTAACTCCTAGACATTTTTCCTGCTCTACGCTTGGTAACTCCTTCCCTGCCATACTAGACGCAAAATTACCGTTACGCGAAACCTATATATACTTTAATTAAATAAATAGCGCAAACTGGCAACTCAGCCTTCTAAGCCAACTGGCTGATTAAGCCAGCTGGCTGAACAGGAACATATTAAGACAACGGTCGCTCGGTTGAAGTCTTAATATGCGCCTGGCTCCTGCCAGGCGAACACCTCTCCTCTTCCTTTCTCTCCTCCTCTCTCTTTCTCTTGGGGTATAACTCCGCCTCCAAGTTGCATAACCCCTTGTTGCTCTTGCAATATTCCCCTCCCCCTTTGTGCATAACAACTTGCAACATTCCCCCTAGTTACATAACAATTTGCAACATTCCCTTGTTGCATAACACCTTGCAACATTCCCCCTTGTTGTATAACAACTTGCACCATTCCTCCTCCCCTTGTTGCATAACTTATGCAACATTTCCTTTGCGAAATTGATCAACATTTGCAATTGCATTGCACTCGTCCATTTTGCACCCATACTACTTATAGTATATACACACCTTTGTCTTTTTCGTCCTAAGATTTGTTCTTTATTAACATGTCATTTATATATGAATGCCACATTAGTGCCTTTTCCCTGACAAGTTTTCTTAAGCCCTTTCAAATTTTTGTTATAGGGAAGGACAATACTTTTCTTGTAATCCTTGTTTTACAGTTGACCTGCCAGTATAAAAGTTTCTTCTGGCTGCTAAATGAGCGTTAAAAATGAACCATTTGGGATAATACAGATTTTTAAATATAGTGTGGATTTTTTTGTATGTCCTCATCAACATAAGAAGGGTAACAGATTCTATATGCTCTTAGGAACATTGAAGATACAACAGGTTTTTTACTTGATCATCATGAAATGAAAAATAGTGAATGTAAGAGTTTAAATTGGTTTCCTTCATCTACACAGACAATTTTATGTTGTCATTTTCTCTATTGATGAGAACATCTGAAAAAGGTATTCTTCCATCCCTTTCCCATTCACATTTGAACTTTAATTGAGTGAGGAAGGTTTTTGAGTTTCGAAAAGAAGTCATCAAAATTCTTATTAGCTGGGAAAGGATATCCTCGGCAACAATTTTTGAATCTTTTGAATTGTTGAATCTAGTCTTATAGGCTCTACACAAAATTTTAATCTATCCTATGGTCAATTCTCTTTTAACAAAATTATATGTAATAAAATTAAGAATTTTGTAACATTACAATCCAAAAATCTCCAGGCAACACAGATACATCCATCAGGTCAAAGCTGGGTCGGAGGGATCACCTATCTATCCCCTGATTAGAGTATGGGAAGGTTCATTCAGCTAATTCTTGATAATTAACTTCCAGGTGTGTGTATAAACTCTGTTCTCGGTTTATGCGTTCATTACCAGTTGACAAGGGCTCGCGAGGAGCCGAAACGAAACTCTATTGATGTTAAGAAATAAAAATTTACATCTTCCTGAAGAGTGGTTTCCTTCTTCATATATATATATATATATATATATATATACACACACAGTGGTGTAGTGCTGTGGGAACGCGTGGGAACGGCGTTCCCTTACTTTTTTTGGTAGACGGAACGGCGTTCCCTCACTATTTCAAATAAATCCGAACTTACAAATCTCTAACGCCATGAAATTTTAATTCCCATCCCTAGAAGAAATATGAGAAAGAATCATTAACTGTTTCATTTCTTTTAGCTTCGACTGAGGCAATGCTAGCCTATAAAGATATGGTGAAACAGTCACCACGGCGTACCAGTTGTTAACTTTTTTTTAGTTAATCATTCCAGTTGTTAGCTATTTTTATTGATCGTACTGGATGTCGTATATCTAATGACACTGGAAATACTGCATCTTCAACCTTGGAATATATCCTAATATCCAGTGCATATGACCTCAAAATATCCCTGAAATTGGTCAGATTTCAAAAGAATTCCCGGGGGGCTTACAGTGCCCCCGGACCCCCAGCTGTATGGGCTCGCCGCGCTCGCCATTGTCCCCCCCGCATCTGAGTAACACTTTCAAAATGCGTTCCCTCACTTCTTTATTTAGCACTACACCACTGTGTGTATATATATATATAGTGGCCTACGGATCACTGATTTGATGTAGCTAAGAAAGTAGGCTTACTATAATTACTGAATAAAATTGAAATGAAATTAGCGTCACCAGGTCTTGCAGACCAAATAATGTTTAATAAGGGAAAAGAAATTACTTTTTTGTTTTGTGTTTAATTACGAAAATAAATCAATTATTTGTTCACAGCGATTAACAGTTCAATAAAGGTATTTATAATGATTAACAATTATATAAAGTCATTTATACTATGCTAAAGATGATTGGTTCTTAGTAATAACGAATGGTTATACAGTCTAATTGTTAAATAAATACACTAATTCAGATATGCTAATGAGATGTGCAGAGTGAACACAGAATAAATAATGAAGCCTATTGATAACTGGAAAGATGAACGTATGGTATGGCACAGTAAATGGATTAGGTCGAAAAAATGTAATGCATTAAAGAAGCACAATAAATAAATAAATAAATAAATGAGTTATATGAAAGAACACAATAACAGGGTGATACAACACTACGGTATTGGTACAACACTTGAATAGGCCTACTGTGGCCTTAACGGTGGATTTAGTAATGGAAACAATTTTAGAACCTACGTGATTAGGCAGAGCTTGTGGAAGCACGACGTAACAAAAACACTGTAGGCCGAGTGAGGGCTGACAAGAAGCTTACCGCGACGCTGGAAACTCTGGAGACTGAAGAAGGCTACGTGAAGGTTTGACCGTATTGCGTTTCACCTAGATGACCTTGGCGACTGTAGGCCTAGGTAAAGGGTTGACCGTATTGTGTTTCGCCTTAAATGACTTTGGAGGTTGACTGTAGATCAGGAGTTCCCAAATTGGTGTTCCGCGGAACACTTGTATACCGTGAGAAGTGTTCCGCGGAACACAATTTGGGAACCCCTGCTGTAGATTGACTGTAGAGGGCCTACGTGATGGAGGATATGCTGAGGGCCTGAGCTTGGAAGGACTGCTTGTGTAGGCAGACTGGCCTTGCCGGCGAGAGGATGAGTGTTGAAAGCCGGTAGAGACTTGTTGAAAAGAGGCCAACGGAAAACGCCGACAGCAGTGATGTTGTTTCTTGCAGGATGGAAATGTAGAGTCGCCTTAAGTGTTGCTTCGTTTTTTGTATGGTTGAAGTGTGACTTGAAGGACTGAGGCCGCCTGAGGTCGAAGCGGCGCTACGTGACAAGAGATTCACAAGGAGAAGTAAAGAACGGAGTGAGAGTAAGTTTCAGTGAACTCTGACTTTTATAGGTTCGTAAGACGCTAACTTTTCGCGGGCCTCTTTGGGAAAAACACAAGTGTCCTTTTGTTTCTCTCTCCTTGACAAACCACATGTGTTTTTCGATTCCTGATGATTCCCAGATGTCTGCTAACGGCGAGGAAAAGGAATTTCTTTTCCGACCTGTCTAGATATATATATATATATATATATATATATATATATACTGTATACAATTATATAATATATATATATATATATATATATATAATATATATATATATATACTGTATACAATTATATATATATATATATATATATATATATTATATAATATATATATATATATATATTTTATTAAGTTTATTGCAAGATTATTCGCTTAATTTTAAGGTTTGGTACCCACTAACACAATTACCCCTTTCTTGGCCTCGGCGCACCTTTTTCGCAGTGATGAAATAAGCTCTATTCAATTAATTTTGAAGTTTGGTATCCCGGGAGCCCCCTAATCCCTTCTTCTGGCTCCTGCGCACCTTTTCCAAAAATGTTGCATGCAATTCCATTGCAATTCCCTTAGATGCACCTATATATATATATATATATATATTATATATATATATATATATATATATATATATATTAGGGTGTCCCAAACTCATAGGGGGCCAAATGTTTTTTCGGGATACAAATCCGCTCGTGTTGCGCTCTTTTGATGTTTCCCATTAGAAATCTTCCTGTAAAATGTCAGAGAGATCGAAGGAAATTTGAAGGTCCCGAACTTTGAACACTTTATTTCTCCTCTTAACTGAAAGGCAAATTAACTGAAATATTTCTCTCAAAAGTTCCATCACAAAGATGATTATACAAAATAAACATGTATTTTAATCTTAACACACAAACAACAATTTCAAAGCATCACATTTATGCATTTTAACTAAACACGTGTTTCATGAGATCCGTTTTTGTTCCCTTCCGGCTCACATTCCGTCGGTGTGAGTGGACAGTTCGAAGTAGGAACTGGAGGTCTTTTTCATCACGGCACAGAGGTTTGCTTGTGTATTTCTCAATGAGGGCGATGCCTCGCTCTGCTGCATCATTGACCACCATCAGTTCTGCAGCTCGGCTCTTTGCCAGACGGTAGTTTTCGTCAGTAGGCCATGTTTCAGGGTCTTTGGTGAGGAACGTGGGCTCAACTTTGAGAAACTGGAAGTGTGTGGTGGATCGACTCGTCACCCACGGACTTAAACGGCCATCCACTTGCAGTCCCTTGCCTTGGACCCGTTTGAGTCCTTTCCCAGGGCGCTTTTTCAGGTTAGCCGTCATGTTACGCTTTTCATTGTCGTCAACTCTGTCATTAAACAGTGCAAGACAGATTAAGTCCTCCGAGATATACCACAGATGACGGAGCACAGCCCGGTAAGCTGTGTTTCCAACGTCCTTGTCAGGGTAACCTACAAGAAGATTGCACAGCCTAACGTCATTTTTGGGAGATTTGATGGCGATTGGAGCCTCGTGCCAGTGACGCACGTATACAAGGCTCGCGAACCCCTTGCAGTTCTTAGAGACGAAGTTCGGAGAACTGGGACTGCAGTAATGCTATTTTCAGGCAGTAAATACCTTTGGTCATCCATCTGGCCTGATGGTAAGGCTCTGGAGGCCGAAGCTTGTAACGTCCTACGTCGTCTCCGAGGTACAAGAGGCTCAGTCGAAGAAGTTCTTCATAATCCTCTCGAGGATGATCACCACTTCTTAGGGCATCGCGGAGATAGTCTATTACCTCAAGTCGCATTTGTGAAAGGCAAGCATTGTCATTTATGAAGGCTTTAGCCACCGCGTCCTTGTCAAATGCATCCAACTGACAGTGGTTCATTGATGGCCAGGCCTCCTTGAATCTCCTGAAAAGTGGGATTTGAGGACTTGGTGGTGTTCCTAGGCACACGACGAAGACATCCTTGAGAATCACTTCGTGAACGTGATGACGGCAAGCAAACCATAAAAGAGATCTTCCCAATGCCGCTTCCAAACGCGCACACGCACCTTGCACTATCCCTGTGTTTCATGCCGTCATGTCAAACACCATGCCTATGATCTTGTCCTCAATTCCGACTAGGGTGAGCGCTTGATGGACTGCGCTTGCCATTTGCTGTCCTGTGCCGTCTATTATTTTCGGTGCTCCTAATAGCTCTTCCACACCATCCCCAGTCACCACAACAGCAATCCGATCGACTGACTTACCCTCCTGTTCGATGTCAGTGAGTATCTTTGTGTCCCAGTGGATTTGCAGTCGAGGTGGAAGCTGCACGAGGTGGCCAATAACATTGGTCCCTATCATTGTACGGGCCTTTTGTCGGAAGCGGTGAACCGTGCTCTTTGATGGAACACTGTCAGGACCGAGAGCTAGGGATTTTGCAGTCGCAGCAAACGCTGATGTTGCCTGTCGAACAGAAAGGCCCTCGCGATCCCAAGTTGCTGCCAGGTCAAGATCACTCAGACTTTCTTTTAGTCTGTCATGTTTGGGAGCTTTCGAAGGTTCAAGTCCACAAGTGACGGCTTCGTTTCCACTGTCAGCTGACGATGTGCTAGAACTGCTGTCGGTAGCCTCTTCTGTGACTCCTACAGCTAGAGCCTCCTCCGTTTGACGCCGGTGTGCCCACTCAAGAGCTCTTTCTCTTTCCTGTCTTTTCATTGTGGCTGCATTATATTTTCTATCTTCACAGTAACTCGTATGTCCATCTGCCCTTTGGGAAATGAGGAATTCCTTGTCTTCAAGAGGGATATCTCCCCGATCCAGAACGTCTGAGCGGGCGACATCAAAAATATCCTCCATATCAGCCAAGAATACATCCCGCTGCATACTGTAAGTCACTCCAGTCTTGTTCTTGTTTTTATGCAAATTTCGATACCTCTGAACCAAAGCTTTCAGATTAGTCGAGGCATGAACGGAGGTTGTTGCCAGATTCGAGTTGGCTCTAGCCCAACTTTCTAATACAGCCGATATTACAGCCTTGACACTGTTGGAATCTGTCTTCTTTTGGTCGCGGTAATGGTAGAAGAAAAGGAGCAACACGTCCATATTACATGGTAATCGAGATTTAGCCAGCTCTGCTATCGGAGACCTCTCAAGAAGCCACAACTTGATGTTTGATCTTGTCAACGCCATAATGATCAATTCTGAAAACCAAAAAAAGTCATCAAACGTCGGGACCTCTAAATATCATCTGATCGAGTTGAAAATCACACAGCCAATGCTTTAGCACAAACCACATCCGGGCATGACACGAGTGGTCAGGTCGTCTTAAGAAAAAAAATTGGGACACCCTAATATATATATATATATATATATATATATATATATATATACTGTATATTAGGGTTCTTATTTGGGCTTAAATTTAAAGTTTTGCGATTTTTATGAAAGCACCGTCAGATATTGGTGCGACTAGCTATAAAAACTAATCCTGTAAAGTTTGAGAGCGATCGCATAATTTTTACTACTTCCCCCGGGTATTTTTGTATTCTCCCCCGGGTGAATCATAGGATAGTGTTGTACGTTTTTTGAGAATTGTCGTTGCGGAATGCCGTTGGATGGAACTGATATATTCGGCATGTCAGTACTTTGTAGTTGAATTGTATACTAGGTCCCCTCTACTCGAGTATTGGCCCCTCAATAGGGGAGGTCCCATGGGCGCCCATCTCCCACTCAGTGTTGTCTAGTTTGCAGAAGTCACGGTGGACTTGCGGGCGTCAGGGTAGCGCTGGCGGTGCGCCTCGACGACCTGGAGGAGGAACTGACGCTGGTCCTCGTCCTTTGTCAGTGCCAGGTTGTAGCCCTGCATCATAGCGACGCCGCGCTCGGCGAAATCGTTAGTGACGCGGAGACTCGCCACCCTCCGTGCGGCGGCGGCATACCTTGGGTCACTGGGCCACTCCGCTGGGTCGGAGGACAGGAAGGCGGCGTCGATGCCTAGCACGTGGAACAAGAGCCTCGATGTCTGGGTGACGAAATCCGCGAGGGTCTTGCCGTTTACCACAGTCGGCTTCGGCTCGACAGCGACGCGCTTCGGGGGGCTGTCCGAGCCCTCCTGCTCCTCAAGCGCCTTCACCACCATACTCTTTGTCTCCGCAGATGTGTTGTCGTCGAAGAAGGCGAGCGACACGAGTGTCCCGCTTAGATACCACAGGTGCCGGCGCGCGAAGCAGTCGGTCAGAACCTTGGCAAGCGCTTTGTCCTCATAGCCGACGAGGTCCTGGAGGAGGGCAAGGTCGTTGGCCGGGGTAGCGGCGGGGTCGGTGAAGCGAACCAGGCCGGGACGTAGAGGACAAGGGCGAAGTTGATGAATCGCCTGAGACCGGTCCGCTCCCGCGCGGTGAGGACCAACTGTTCGCGGAACAGGAATATCTTGAGGCAATAAATGGCCTTCGCCATCCAGCGCGCGCGGTGGAGGGTGCCTAGGCGCATGAACCGGATGCCGCGCGTGGGCACGCCACCGAGGACGATAATGGACAGCTCCAAGAGCTCGCGGTAGTCATCGCCCGGCTGCTGTTGGGAGAGGTGGAAATGGTAGCGGGCGATGAGGTCGTCGCGTGCGTCCATGAGGGCCGTTCTTTGGATAGTTTGAAGAGCTGGACGTTGGGACCGGAGGAAGCGCGGAAACACTCATCGAACGCCTTGGCAGCGACGAGTTCGAGCATGTTGTGGCGGCAGGCAAGGTTGAGCAAATCCTTGCCCAGCTTCTGTTCGATGAGCACGCAGGAGCCCGCGCGCGCCGGTGTTGAACGCCGTCGTATCGAAGTTCAGACCGGCGACGCGGTTTGCGATGCCCCAGTCCTCCAGCGCCTCGACGACAGCGTCCGCCACTGCTTGACCAGTGCCGGTGGCGATCTTTTGGGCAGCGAGAAGCTTGGCGACTCCTTCGCCGGAGACAAGGACGGGCAGCCGTTCGACGTTGTCAACGCCTCCCGTCACGTCGGCCACCAGCTTCCCTTCCCAGTGTACGATGAGCGGGGTGTCGGGCGCAAATCAGGGGTGTAGTCGAGGGATAACGCAGCATGACGGCGTTATACTTCCTAAAATTTCAGTGAAGTAGCGTTATACTACCTACTCTAGTAGCCATAGCTGAATGCTGAGCACTTACGGACTTTTATCCACTATATGTAACTGTAGTATCTATTATATCACTATGAAGCTACATTATACCGTATACATACGACTGATACGCAGTGGTGGGCGCGGCACCAAAATTTGGGGGTGCGTTACGCGGTACTGCGGTACCTCAGCATGCCCAGTGCGTTACGCGGTACTGCGGTACTTTTTCAGGTCCCCCTGGTGCGTTCCGCGGTACTGCGGTATTGCGGTACTGCACACAAGAACAACACAAGTAATAGCACATACCCTATTTTCAGAAATTGCATATCGGCGATTTCGCACCTGAACTTTCTGCCATAATGGCTAAAAATCGATCTTTGTCACAGAAATGTAACACACGTGCAACCGGCTCAAAAGCAAGCACTGCACTGAGGCGTTGTGATAGGATGGCAACGTAACATGTTCTGAACGAAAACTTAACGTGTCTAGAGTTAGGCTGATGCAACACACGCAGCATTCGTCTTACTGTACTCCTGTAATAAGGTTTACTTCAAAAAAGTGTTAATTTTTTGAAAAGTCGTGTTTGTCGGTACCGCGGAAAGTACCGCGGGAAATTTGAATGCGGTAGCGGTACTGCTGTACTTTCAGCGATCCTTTGCGGTACTGCGTTATGCGGTACCGGTTTCGTAGTGCGGTAGTACCGCAGTACCGCAGTACCGCAAAAAATACCGCAAGTGCCCAGCTTTGCTGATACGAGTATCTATATGTGTGTGTGTTTTATTCAAATTAAAAGTAACTAGAGCATGTACTGTATTTGTAGTTTTATTTACTAAATATATATTTTTTATTTTCGAATTAACTTTTACTATTTTTATGCAGTAATTGTTCTATGATACGCTCTATTAAAGTTTTGCCTGTAGCGTTACCCTTCCTAAAATTTTAGGACTACACCACTGGCGCAAATGCCCGCTTGATGACGGCGGCGGCTTCCCTGCGGTGCTTGATGCGCGAGTGGTAGAACGACGACCGGTTGACGGTGAGTTCCGCAACATTGTGCCCAAGACTTTCGGCAATCCGCCACGATGTGGACCGCCTTGTTGTCTGTGATATGCGCGCGGTCGAGCGAGGTGGCCACCTTCGGTGTGATGACCTGCTGTCGCCCGCGGCGGGCTGGCGGCGCTGGATGTCGACGGCTGGGCGTGGGCGTCGTAGCTTTGTCGAGGGCGCCGTGGGCTGCCCTCGCTGGAGCTGGAGTCCAGTTTGAGTTTGGTCACTTCCACCTCGGCGCGCTTCCGTTCTGCCTCCTTCTCCTGGCACGCGCGATCCTCTGCGATGCAATGTACCTGTCTCGCCTCACGCTCGGCGAGGAGGCGGTTGACGCCGAGCATCGCCCCACGCCAACCGTACTCGCGCTGGGCCAGGAGAAACGCCTTGTCCTCCTGAATGACGAGCATCTTCAGCGCGTTCCCGTGGGCGATGTTGAATAGATTGTTGAGACCACGCGTCCAGGCGTTCCGCTTGTTCACGAGGAACGGCGTGGTCGCCTGCGTTTTCTTGCGCATCAGGTTCTTCCACTCTTCGTGCAACTTGATGAGCTTCTGGGCGCAACGATGATTAACGGAGGTCGGGATCCGGGCGATTTCCCAAAACTCGCGGACTTCGTTGATGACGATATCAGCCGCCTTCCGTATTGTCTGTTTGCCGATGATGTGCACATGAAAGAAGCGGCGCAGGACCTCTCCTTTCGACGGCAGCTTTGAGCCGGTCAGGGACTCAGATGGGTGGCCTACCAGAAACACCTTGGTTGACTTCCGCGTCGTCCGATTAACTTAACAGTTGCCGTCGACGACATGATTTCAAGTCTGTGAAGGGAAAAATGTTAAAACTTATTAGAAAAATAGACACCTTATAACATGAAATATGACGATTAATATAAATTAATGATATAGATTTAAATAATGAATTAAAATTAAATATTAAATTAAAATATGATTCCCTCGCTAGCAAGCTAACATTGGCATCTACAAGTTTACTTTTCCACAATTTATTTGAGAAATCAATACCTTGGAGGCTTGGCTTCTAGGCCTATAAGGCAAGCGAAACTAAAATATCTGCACAACCAACTCCGACGCTAGGATGGCAATAACTGAGTTACTGCGTAATATTATTTACTAAAACCGAACGCATTAGGAGGCGGAGCAATCGAAGAGGCAACCCAAAAGTTCACTGAGTTCACAGGGAGGAGAATACAAAAATCACCCGAGGGAGGTTTTAAAAGTTATCCGATTGCTCTCAAACTTCACATGATTTGTTTTTATGGCTATTCGCACAATATCCTGGGGTGCAGTCATAACAATTAAAAAGTCGCAAAATAAGAACAACCCTAATATATATATATATATATATATATTATATATATATATATATATACTGTATAACTAAAACCACCTGTTTGGTTTTAGTTCAATAGGTGAAATTACGTAAATATTGATCAGATGTTTTTCTAACAGGAATATATTTTTAAACTGATGGAGCTTCGCACTTGAGAAAAACTTGTAAATAAGAACAATGCAAAACATTTACTTGCTGAACGTCGGAAATAACTGTTTGGTTCTTCGATGATGTCTGAATCGAAGATGATCCCGTTTTGGGTAGCTTCGGCAAATGGTCCTATTCTCTGCACTGAATAGAAAATATTAAATACACTTATATTACGACTATAAATAAAATAATTTTAAAAAGAACTGACTTTCGCTGATTATAGGGAAAATAGAAAACTATTTTAAAAATTCATCGGAATTGAAGTTTGCTGAGATTAACATGTCGAATTAACACAAACAAAGTAGGGTGTACGGGAACTTGAGACAATGGTGAATTTTCCACTAATGAATCCCATTATAGGTCGACTTGTTTATATACTGGTCATGTGTGTAAAGGATTACCCCTCATACTCCACCTACCCCATAGTTCATGGAATACTCGATTGTAATCAAAAGGTGTTATATATTATATATATGAGGCGCTCCGGACCACAAGCTGGCAAGTGCCAAAATTATAAAACGGATAAAAATGCAGTTAACGTTTGTCAACTTGCAAAATGCCATAACTTTTGATATTTTTTTTTTGCATAATGTAACCAAGTATCTCTAGTTTTATGTATTATATATGAAAATTATATAAAAAATTATTTTATATTAATAAAAATTAATTATGAATATGTAGTTTTGAATTTGGCATTTTTGCCCAAAAAACGTATATTAGTTATTATTTTTTACTAATATAACATTACTTAAAATAAAAAAATAGATAATAACGAAAGTAAAGTTCAAAATTCATGGGTATTTTGCAAGAAAAAAAAACTTGCAGTATTATTAGAGACACGAATAAATAATCAACAAAAAAATCATAATAATAATAATAATAAAGATGAAGAGGATAAAAATTAATAGTGAACATTCACGTCAAACTGAGTAATCCGCGGCAGTGAACTGTACGAAAAAACTTTTTTTTGGCGGACTTTCAACCATACATACAGGTCCACAATCTGTTTCCTGACTCACCCGTGGGATAGAGGAAGGGTGGGGTAATATGGTGGTATAAATAACTCAATTTTGTCCCCACTGGCGCTTGGCAGGTTGTGGTCCGGAGCGCCTCATATATATATATATATATATAGTGGGCCTAGTTTTAGCCGTTTAAGGTGATAATGATTAATTTAAATCAAGTGATTAATTGATGCAATGATTGAATATTAATGACAGGCTGGGTTAACAATTTATGATGTCATACAGTATCATCGGTTGAAAGTGGCTAATGGAGTAGGCCTACTATAATATTTCTGAGTGATACGAATTGCTTCGAGATCACCAGCTTGGACTACACCTAAGCAAATATTGTTAAAGTTATAAAAGGCACCTTATTGTTTTGTATTTAATTAAGAAAATAACTCACTTATTTGTTCACAGTGAATAACAAATGATTGACAATGATTAGAGTGCTTAACAATTCTATAATGGCATTTGTATTATGGAAAAGTCTGACTGAGGATTAGTAAATAAAAGGAATTATACAGATCAATTGTTAAGAAATACGCTCGTTTATGAGAGGCTAATGGCATGCAAAAATGGAACACAACATTAAATATGAAACCAAGTGATAAATGAAATTATGCACGTACGTTTTGGTACACTGAACAGAATACGTAACACTGATTATGTAGGCTAAAGGTTAGGCATGAATGAACATGGAATAAATGATGCATCCAAATGATAATGGAAATTATGCACGTTGAATTGGTACACTGTAAATGAATCAGGCCTTCAGTAAGAGAATACTCAAATCTATCACATAAATATGAAAATAAAAACCCACTCTAATAGACAGAGTTTATTTCCACAACAGTTTCGACGCCCACTGGCATCCTCCTCGAGGAGGATGCCAGTGGGCGTCGAAACTGTTGTGGAAATAAACTCTGTCAATTAGAGTGGGTTTTTATTTTCATATTTTGACCTTCACGTAGAAAAAAGTGAAGTTTTTTGCATTTATCACATAAATAAACGGAGGTACAGTATTTATATGAATGAACACAATAGTAGATGCTACACGATTACGGTTTTGGTATGACACTTGAATTGGGAAATAGGCCTACTGCGTTCTTTAACGAGAGTCAGTTGGAACGCTTAATTACACACTTTGGGAGTATAGCCTACCGTTTGGTGGTAGGCTGGTGTAGGCTTCACGAGAGTTACTTAGAAAAGATGCACTTAGCTTACCGGGACGATGAAAACCTCTGTAGAATATGTGTTGAGGGTGAACCTATTACTGTAGGCTCGAGGTTTTCGTTCGCCGTCCTATTGAAGCTGGTTGACTAAGCGTTGGTCGTGTCGGTTGAGCCTCTTGAGATGGAGCAGATGCTTGAAGGTGATCTTGCAGACGTGGGCCCGGGTGTTGTTGCCTCTTGGAAGTTTGTTCCTTAAGTCAAGGTCTTCACTGTGAAGTTTTGACGGGCCTAATGGATTCTCGTTGACGGCCGTTTTTCCTGAAGCGGTGAAAACTGACCAGATGTGAAGTGACTTGGGTTTGTAGCTTCGCCGTCGAGTCACGTAATGTGTCCACCTTGAGATGAGTTCTCGTACGTTGAGCTTGCCGGTGTCCGAGGATGATTGTAAACCAGTTGAGGTGTGGTGAAAGAGGCCAATGAAAACGCCTCCAGCGGGAACGACTTCGCCTACTTCGAGTGATGCGTTCTTGGGTGAAGCGTGTTGAAGTGGGCCCTGAAGGGAGCCGACTAAAGCTGACGCTGTAACGACGTGAGGATGAACTTACGAGATGAAAGCTCGAACGGAGTGGGGTTTGGTAGAGAACCTTACTTGATGATAGACTTCGTGTAGGCTCGACCGGAGCCTTGAAGGAACGGCGGGCCGCTCCTCCGGCGGGAAGCCGGAGGGCGGTTGACGTGACGGGTTCGATAAGTGAACAAGTGAGAGTGAGTGAGAAAGTGTATCAGTGGAAACTCGCTTATATAACCTCTGTGACGCGGAAACCTTCGCGGGCATTTCTCGAAACTCCGCCCACGCGTCCTTGATAATGGCTTGCTTTCGCGCCTTTTGGGAAGAAACAGACGTTTTCATTGATTCTGATTCCTTGGCCACGTGTGTCTTCCAAGAATGTTTGATGATGGCGCGGAAGGAAGAATTTGTCTGTCTACTTGTTAGTCTATTTCTTGTCGGTCCGCTACATATATATATATGATGAATAAAACCACGAAGGAAAGGAAACACAAAAAGGTGCTCAAGCGCTTTCGTCTAATGACATCCTCAGGAACACTGAAGTACATAAAAGGTTACGGCCTATATATAGGTTACAGAAAGAAAAAAAATAAATAAATAACATACATACACACAAACATATATATATATATATATATATATATATATACACATATCTACACACATACATATATATATATATATGCAATAAACGGAGAAGTAAAAATAAAACTTAAAAATTAAAAATTAGAGGATTAACAAAGAGGCAAACAGATTTGTAAGGAAAAATATCGATTTTTAGCACAAGATCAAATGAATTATAAAAATACAAATTTATACTGGAAATCTGCCCGGGTTTTAACACTTTGCCTTTTAGAGTCAAGTTTCGATATATAAAAATAAAATGAAGATTAAAAGTTAATAAAGTAGCGTACAAGTTTACCAAAGATTTAGCGTCCTACCCTTTTTATCTAAATTTGTTTTGAAGGAATTCAAAACAACAGGATCGAGTTGAAAAAGACCTTTGCTTATGTTGAAGTTATTTGTAAGTTGGATAATGGCAGACTCAAGAATATTTCTATTGACAATGTTGCCAGAATGAAATAAAACTGAAGCATTATTCCAATCAATACAGTGGGATAACTCTGACAAATGGACAAAAAGAGCACTGGACAACTGTCCTGTTCTAACGGAATATTGATGCTGTTTTATACGTGTGTGCAAATCCTTTCCCGTCTGACCTATATAAAAGGAATCACATTGTTTACACCCAATTTTATAGATAATGCCTGAATTATTGGTAGGGCTATTTTTTACTATGATATTTTTCACAATATTGTTATATGAAAATACTACATTAATATCCAAAAGTTTAAGTACATTAGCAATGCCTAAAAAGCCTGGGAAAAATGGAAGTACTAAAATATTTTTTGACAAAGTACGAGTGTTATTATTGACACGATAGAAAGTTCGTTTTGCCTTGTTGAGACAAGATTCCATAAACGCAGATAGGTAACACAGATCACTTCCAATACCGTTGATTTTTTCCAATTCGGCATCGATGTATTCCGGACTGGCGATCCTAAGGGCGCGGAGAAACATTGATGAAAAAATGGCCTTCTTAGTGGGGGTGTCATGTCCCGAGTAAAAGTGTACGTAGGACAAATTGTTTGTTGTGTTCCGATAGATACTAAACTTAAACCCTGGGCTTTCCCTATGTACCCGCACATCCAAAAATGGGATTGAATTGTCTTGTTCCACTTCTAAAGTAAACTTAATGGAGGGGACTTGATCATTTAACTGAAGGAGGAAGTTATCCAGGTCACGATTCATGGGCCAGATACACAAAATATCGTCGACGTACCGCAACCAAGGGATGCCAACCCCCAGGATTCTCGGAATGTAAGTAATTTCGAAAAACTCCATATAAATATTGGAGGGGAGTGGTGATAAGGGGTTGCCCATGGCCATCCCAAACACTTGTTGATAATTCTCGTTATTGAAAGTGAATTTACAGTCTTTGATGCAAAGCTTAATAAGTTCCAAAACAATGTGTGAAGGTAGTGGCAGGTCATACTTGGAAAAAATCAACGGTATTGGAAGTGATCTGTGTTACCCATCTGCGTTTATGGAATCTTGTCTCAACAAGGCAAAACGAACTTTCTATCGTGTCAATAATAACACTCGTACTTTGTCAAAAAATATTTTAGTACTTCCATTTTTCCCGGGCTTTTTAGGCATTGCTAATGTACTTAAACTTTTGGATATTAATGTAGTATTTTCATATAACAATATTGTGAAAAATATCATAGTAAAAAATAGCCCTACCAATAATTCAGGCATTATCTATAAAATTGGGTGTAAACAATGTGATTCCTTACACATAGGTCAGACGGGAAAGGATTTGCACACACGTATAAAACAGCATCAATATTCCGTTAGAACAGGACAGTTGTCCAGTGCTCTTTTTGTCCATTTGTCAGTTATATCCCACTGTATTGATTGGAATAATGCTTCAGTTTTATTTCATTCTAGCAACATTGTCAATAGAAATATTCTTGAGTCTGCCATTATCCAACTTTCAAATAACTTCAACATAAGCAAAGGTCTTTTTCAACTCGATCCTGTTTTGAATTCCTTCAAAACAAATTTAGATAAAAAGGGTAGGACGCTAAATCTTTGGTAAACTTGTACGCTACTTTATTAACTTTTAATCTTCATTTATTTTTATATATATATCGAAACTTGACTCTAAAAGGCAAAGTGTTAAAACCGGGGCAGATTTCCAGTATAAATTTGTATTTTTATAATTCATTTGATCTTGTGCTAAAAATCGATATTTTTCCTTACAAATCTGTTTGCCTCTTTGTTAATACTCTAATTTTTAAGTTTTATTTTTACTTCTCCGTTTATTGAATATATATATATATATATATATATATATATGTATGTGTGTAGATATGTATGTGTGTATATATATATATATATATATATGTTTGTGTGTATATGTTATTTATTTTTTTTTTTTTCTGTAACCTATATATAGGCCGTAACCTTTTATGTACTTCAGTGTTCCTGAGGATGTCATTAGACGAAAGCGCTTGAGCACCTTTTTGTGTTTCCTTTCCTTCGTGGTTTTATTCATCATAAATATTTTTCACGTGTTACTTTCGTGAAATAATTTCATATATATATATATATATATATATGTCCTGCCTCATTTTAGTGGATAACACTGTGCAACACTGATTCTGTTTATTTAGAATTTTTTGTTTTTATATGCATTTGAGGGCGCTGAGTCCAAATCTGGCCTAGGTTTGTGTTTATAATCAATGGTTTCAGAGATAATCCATTTTTCATGTTTTACCAGTATAATGTTATTATGGGCGAAGCAATATCAGAATAATCAGGAATTGTTGAGAACAATCCGGATGTTCGTTGGCAGTTTCTTGCTCTAGAAATTGCCCGAAACTTCCACTGTGCTATATAAAGAAGAGCGCAGAGTCTGAGAAGTCAGTAAGTGTGAGCACACAAAGAAAGCAGGTTGTTTGTCTGATGGTTACCAGCACTGAGGTACTGTGTTTCTGTGCTGACGATTTGAGTGTTATCGATCCTTTTTTACTGCGAACATTATTTCAGTGTTGTGAATACATCTTTTCTCTGGAATCTGTAATCTGTTGCAGATTTAATAACTCTTCTCTCTATATCTGCAGGTTATGATTAATGTAGTACAGTTTGGTAAAGAGAATGGCAACTAGAGCTTGTAAACACTTGCCGGATATATTCTGCTACGTTTGTGGGTATTACATAGGCCCCAAGCAAGTATCGCACAAGATTGTGAAAGGCACCAAGTTCTGGATCGCGTATCGGCTCTATTTTGGTATGCCTATGGGTGACCAAGATAAGCCCTGGGTACCCCATGTGATCTGTGGAAGCTGCCGCTCCACACTTGAAGGGTGGCTGCGGGGAGTACGCAAGGCAATGCCCTTTGCGGTACCCAAAATATGGAGAGAACCAAAGCGCCACCACGACGATTGCTACTACTGCATGGTAGATGTTTCTAAGTACAGGAAAGTTAAAGGAAGGCAGACTCTTCAGTATCCAAGCATAGCATCGTCTATAGCTCCTGTACCACATGGCGAAAGTCTTCCAATACCACGTCCACCAGAACATTACTTTACCTTCTGTATTTACAGACTGTGGGTCATTATGTGTCGATTTTTCTTAGTGCTGATGCTCTTCTACATATATATAGCTGTGCCTATATTTTGTTTCTTTGCTTTGCAGGTTGAAAATGAGGATGCAGCTAGCTTATCTGAGATATCGGCTGGTGAGGACAGTCATGATGAAGAATATGCAGTAACTTTCAATACAAACCCTCACTTTCCAAATCAGAGGGAATTGAACGACGTAATTAGAGATTTAGGTCCGACGAAATCAGGGTCTGAGCTTCTGACCTCCAGACTCAAAGAGTGGAATTTGCTTGGAGAAGACTGCAAGAGCACTGTATACCGAAAGGGGCATGAAGAGTTTGCAAGGTTCTACGATGTCAATGGCTCTCTCTGTTATTGCAGCGAGGTTAATGGTCTATTCACAGCTATTGCGTTAACACATATACCCTCAGAGTGGCGCCTGTTTATTGACTGTTCAACTCGGAGTTTAAAAGCTGTTCTACTCCACAATGGGAACAAATATCCATCTATACCAGTTGCACATTCTGTTCAAATGAAAGAGGACTATGAAAATGTCAAACAACTGCTCACTCAAATCAGGTATGAACAATATAACTGGGACGTGTGGGTGATTTCAAAATGACTGGTTTCCTGTTAGGTTTACAAGGAGGGTTTACTAAATATTCATGTTTTCTTTGCCTGTGGGATAGCAGGGCTTCAACTGAGCACTATAAAACAGTTCAGTGGCCTCCACGTGAAGGACTGCAACCAGGAAAGTACAATGTACTCAGGGAACCTCTTGTGAAGCCTGACATAGTTCTGCTACCACCTCTCCATATTAAGTTGGGTCTAATTAAGCAGTTTGTAACTGCGTTAGATTTTGGAGGGGAAGTTTTCCAACAGATTCGGGTCATAATTATTTGATATTTTAGTCTGAAAACTTGTTTGCATGTAGAAAAATACATATGTTTTATTGTGTAGGAGAATTACGACTTCTGATTGATCGAGAACCTTGGTGTAGTGGATAGCATATCCGACCGGCAATTGGATGATCCCGGGTTCGATTCCTGGGAGGTACCTCATTTTTCATTTGTTCGTTCTCCCTCCTCATCTTGTGCGGAACGCTCTTCTACACAAGCGTCGTTCTTTACATATATATATATATATATATATATATAAGTGGAGTGGGTTATTGATAAGGGTGAGGTAGTCTGCTAAAGGAAAATACTGTAAGTAGGCGTGACATATATATATATATATATATATATATCTATAAAATGAAATTAAGTTGAGAATACGAAATGCTCGCAGACTTGGAATGAATATTGTATTTGTTAGGGTGGACATGAGCAAATGCGTTACACTCTACTTCCTCTTCATAACATTTCTAGAGAATCATAGTTATATTTGTGTGTGTGTGTATATATAATATATATATATATATATAATATATATATAATACCATACTGCAAAACGATTCTTAACCCTTAAACTGCGCATTAGCTTTTATTAACCCGTTTGCTTCGCAAACTGTAAAATTAGAGGCTCTCGCTTTTGACCATTTCTGCGCAGCCTCGTGTTTAAACTTTAAACAGGGTTTAAACTTTAAACTGAGATATCTCTTTGCGTAGTCCGTGTTTTTGGCTCAACTCGTAACTGGGCGCTGACGCAGTTAATGGGTTAATAATCATCGTGTGCGCAAAAAATTAAGGTTTATGAATTTTGATAAAAACTTCTAGAAATGTAATGGTAACGCAAAATTTATATCGTCAGATGTTACAAGATTTCTACTTACCACAACTAATTAGTTTTTCCGTAAAAGAAATAACTGCATTGCCTCAGATTCACAATTGTTTCAGCAGGGTGGAGTACCTCTACACACTGCTTGTGAAACTTACAACTTTGTGAGGAAGAACTTTTTTGGGTGACTAGGCCCTCTTCCTGAGCAAGTTACTATAGCAGTAAAGCGTATAAGTATCATGAATTGGCGATCGTCATTTGAATATTAAAGCACTAAATCGTGTATCATCAATTGATAATCATAGCAGTGAATCGTGTATCGTCAATTAGCGATCATTGCAGTTTAAGGGTTAATATACAAATTTAACGCTTCTTAATATACAAACATTAGACATAATCGAATAAAGGACAATAAAAACACATCTGTACACTTTTGTTTATTAATATTTTTAGTAAACTCACAAACTGTTATAAATTTAATTGCATTTTTCATATTATACAGATATACATATCTGGTAACTCTTAATGAGCGTTATAAAACGTTGTTAAACGAATTAAAATGATAGATATCGTTTAATAACACCGCCCTGGGAATTCAAATTTTTTGCGAGTTGCTTCAATGAAAATGGGTGATTCTGGGCAATAAAGGCATGTTCTTTTTAATTGTATATTTAGTTTTTTCTATCACATCTAGATATTCCACAATCACACGTAACGTATAGATAAGAAAATGTTACCAAGTGAATAAGAGAACAGACGAATCATATGGTAGATGTTATTCAATTCAAACATTTTACAGTAGTAATGCGTGCCCAGAAACACACATTATACACACACACACACACATACTCACATTATTACTACATATATACACAAATATATATAATATATGTAGATACGGATTTAAGTAAGATGCAATATATTTATATATAAAAATTGTGAATGACTGAACCAACCATTCATCATGAGTAATGCATTGAATTTATTAGAGCAGTCACTAGCTAAAGAAACTTCCTTTTCGTCGATTTTCTCTGGTGTACTGATTTCGGTACATCTCTCTTTAGACTCAGCAATAGTCTGCCATCATTCGAACATCCCATCTTCCCTGATACCTCCATTCCATTTCCGAAATCTTTCTCCCTGTTCCTCGCATACCGCGCCTAAGTTTGCACGAAAAAAATCAAGATGAGAGTCTAGGAAGTGTATCTTAACACTCATGTTACATCCCAGCAAACGATATTTTAGGATCATGTCTTTAACTATTTCTTTGCAGTCATTAGATTTCCTGTTACCAAGGAAGTTGTTCACAACAGCCTTAAAAGCTAGCCAAGCATCTATTTCATGACCTGTCAATGCATCTTTAAATGCTTGATCGCCAAAGAGTTGCTTTATTTGAGGGCCGACGAACACTCCCTCCTTCAGCTTACCATGACTGATCTGAGGGAATTTTTTACATAAAAATTGGCATCCAGATCCTTCTTTGTTGAGACTTTTGACGAAATTTTTCATTAATCCAAGCTTTATGTGGAGTGGAGGTAACAGTATCTTGTTACGATCTACCAGTGGATTAACAACGATGTTTGCTTGTCCTGGAGTAATCCGTTTTCTCTGAGGCCATTCTTTCCTCACATAGTGTTCCTCCCTGTCTCTGCTATTCCACAGACATAAAAAGCATGGGTATTTCGTAAAGCCAGCCTGTCGGCCTAAAAGAAGGCGGATCACCTAAAGATCACTACAAACAAACCATTTGTGTTCTTCATAGTTTATCTTCTTTAAAAGAAATGAGTATCTTTCAAATGAACTGAATGCCCTATAGTCAAAGAGGGAACTTCGTTTCCATTATGCAGTTAGACAGCTTTCAAACTTCGCTTTGAGGAATCAATAAATAGGCGCCAGTAACATGGTTGGTAGTCTTTTTCCATCGCCTTTACTAGACCTATTATATAATTGCAGAGTACCAGTAATCATTCAGTCGAGAAAAAACTGATGAAATCTTTTTTCACGATGTCTCTACCAGTAAAATGTCATCGAAGGAGCGAGTGGATTCCATTCTTTCAGCCTTGATCCCAGACTTATCAATTTTGGTGACTGATTTTTGGCCACAATATATTCTTCTTCATACTCACTTGAACATGACTCTGCTATTATTGAGATGTTGTCTACTGTACATCTGAATCAAAATTTTCAAAGTGAAGAGGCTGCTTCGGCACAGGAATTTTATTTGAATGTGCCACATGGAGGACGGCTGATGGAATACTCGTATATGTGATGTGTGACTTATTTTTATTATTATATCCAGCCACGTTTGTCATGCAGAAGTAGCAATCGTCGTAGTGATTTCTCGGTTCTCTCCAAATCATGCGGATGCCGAAAGGCATTTCCTTTTTCTTCCCACAAGTCCACTGACGCAAACATTCCACACATGACTTAAAAATATAATGTGGAGCCCAAACCTTGTCGTTGTCGCCGATCTTACATCCAAAGTAGGCGTGGTAATGCTTTCTTACTTGTACGGTGATTTGTTGCCTTTGTTTAGAAGTAGTAAATCGTCCGCATATATAACAATGAACTAGGTGTATTATTACAAACTCAGCATATTTAATCCAAATCTGAAACAAAGAAAATGTACATTAGTTCAATTTTGGAATAAAATCAGATGCTTACGCACATGAAACTCAGCAAACCAACCATAATTGGAAATATAGATGACCTTTTAGTCATATGAGGGGGGTACATTTCTCAAGAAATAGAAGCATTTTGGTAGACTAACCTACGTCACACACATTCCTATCAATCCTGACGTGCCAGATACAAATTATGCATTGTATCTTAACTCACATGCCATGGGCTTTACTAAAATACTATAATTTTCTGAACAACTCATACAGCGCAGGGCAGTAATAAATGCATTCCTCTTGCCAATTATATAAATTAGGCTTGCAGTTTGAGAACTATGGGTCATCAGATGTAATCTTCACAAAAGCTATGCAGGGCTGTAAATATATATATATATATATATATATATATATATATATATATATATATAGTATGGGGGCAAAAGAAGAGAGTGCAATACAATTGGAAATGTTGATCAATGTTGCAAAGGAAATGTTGAATAATATTATGCAACAAGGGGGAAATGTTGCAAGATGTTATGCAACAAGGTGATGGGAATGTTGCAATATGTTATGCAACAAAGGGCGAGGGGATATTGGAAGAGCAACAAGGGGTTATGGAACTTGGAGGTAGAGTTATCCCCAAAAAGAGAGAGAGAGAGAGAGAGAGAGAGAGAGCGAGAGCGAGAGGAGAAGGAGAAAGAGGTGTTCGCTTGGCAGAAGCCAAATGCATATTAAGATTTCAGCAGAGCTCCCGCTGTCTTATAAGATCCTAATCAGCCAGTTGGCTTAAATGGCTGAGTTGCCAGATTGCGCTATTTATTTAATTAAAGCATATATATATTCTGCCTATTGGGGAATTCTTCGCTTCCCCAATAGGTAACGGAATATTCTGGAAGGAGCACGTGTCAACGATTGCACCATGTCTTTTGTTTCCTTAGATTCTTGCCACTTAATTGCCTGTTTTAATTAAAAACTATTTCTCATAACTGTTATAATTTTTTGTGTACATGTTAATTGTCTAATTTCCTTATATAGTTTTTATGTATTCAATAATTTAGTAGCCTTTAGATTAAGTTATTTATTGGGAAAAAATCTTTACATTGCTTTAGTGTTGTTTTTTAAATTGAGTTGCCTATTGGGGAATTTGTTTCGCTTGTGTATTATTTAGCTCATTTATTTGGTAAATTCTGCCTATTTCTCTCTTGCCCCTGAAGAAGTGAATATATCACGAAAACGCTCTGATTTCGTGTTTCCTTTTCCTTTTTCCTGTGGTTCTTTGCTTATTAAAAAGATCACGAGTTGTCCTGTGATTTTATTGCATATATATATACAGGAGGTTGGGTTGAAAAGTAATGTATCTACTCAAATAATTTTTAAACGGGTTGAACTAGTTTATCGAAACAAAAGCAGATATGTACCTTAAAGTTTATTCTTCAAAATGAGAGTTACTTTTCTATAAAATCACCCTCTACCTCGATACATTTACGCCAACGATAAATGAGTTTTTGAAATTCATCCCGGTAAAACTCTGAGCTTTGACTTCGAAACCAAAATTTCACAGCGGCCTTAACTTCTTCGAAAGACCCGTAGTGATTTCCAAGATGTTCTTTAATTTTAGGAAAGAGGTGAAAATCGCATGATGCTAAATCGGGGCTATATGGTGGATGCGGCAAGACGATGAACTGCAGATCCTTTATTGCTTCTAGCATTTGAACACGGGTGTGAGGCTGTGCGTTGGGTGAACAATGACTGCGTTTCTGTGGGTGCGAACCCTCCTGGTCCGTTTTTTCAACTTCTTCAGAGTTTCAATATAACGTGCAGAGTTAATTGCTGTTCCTCTTTACGAAAAGTCTTCAAGAACACCACCATTGACATCCCAAAAAAACAATCATCATTTTTCCCGCCGATTTTTGAACTTTGAATTTTTTTGGTTGCGGTGAATTTTTGTGTCGCTATTCCATGGATTGCCGTTTATTTTCAGGGTCATAATGGTGGACCCACGTCTCGTCTCCTGTCACAATGCTGTGCAGAAATTCATCTTCATTTCGAAGCGCTGCAGATTTTCTTGGCAAATGCGTAGTCTCTGAGTTTTCATCTCAGCAGTGAGCATGCGAGGCACCCATCTGGCGCAGACCTTTCGGTAACCGAGAATACTGATAACGTGTCCCACTCGTTCTTTGGAGATATCGAGCATTGCAGCAATTTCATTTTGTTTAATGCGACGATTTCTACGAATCAGTTCGTAAACGTAGTTCTGATGAGACTCGTCAGTTCCCGTCACAGGCCTTCCACTTCGCGGTTTGTCTCGCAAATCTTCTTACCCTGCTTCTCCTTCTTTACACTGCCTCATCCAACGTCGAACGGTACTCACATCAACACACTGTTTGCCGTACACAGCTTGCATTCGCCGATGAATGTCTATGGGAACAACACTTTCCGCAGTCAAAAATTCAATTACGGCACGTTGTTTGAAGCGAACGTCTTTACTCCTTTTCAATGTAATCGATACTGAACCAACGTGTAGGATGAGTGTAGGCTATATTAGGCTATAAAACAAAACGGGTTTTATCTGGTTACCTCTACACAATCTGGAATGGGGTGGGGATATCAAGTTACAACACAAAACCGGTTTTATCTGACTACGTCTACACAATCCAGAATTATTCAAGTAGAGGCATTACTTTTCATCCCACCCTCGTATATATCATATATACCTATAAAAAATGAAATCAGAAAAATATAGCTTCTGACTTGGAGCACCTTCATAGGTCCAGGCTTTCCAAATGAAGGGATATGTGCATTGAGTTAGGAGATAAACTGCTTTGATTTTTTTTTATATATATTTGTTTAAAATACTTTTTACTTTTGCATTTTTATATATTTGATTAAATTTTTTATTTTTTTTTATTTTTATAATATAACTATTGATTTAAAAACTCTGTTGTCTCTGCTTTAGGTGAACGCAACATCCGCTAACTGTATCAGTGAAGGTCCTGGTAAGCCTTTCTTTCTTTTTAAATCCGGTGTACATGGCGAGTGGCAACCCAGCTAGAAGTCAGGTATTCACAAGTTCAATGAATCTGCAATGTTACATTCGAATTGCTTTGCAACAAGTTGGTTAAATTTTGGCAAAGAAGAATGGAACACTTAGAGAATTGTAGGGTATAGATACCGAAATACTTTTTTAACCATAGAGTAGAAGAATTTGGTATGAGTTGTGTTATGATGTGGTAAATAGGAATTTTTAGTTAGTTTTAAGAAAAAGCTGGATGCTTTCATGAATGAGTGTTTATAAATTGTGTAAACAGTAATTCTGTGCATAAAGTGGGATGACCTTGGTGGAAATTTTGTTGATGCTGGGCTGGGAACTTATGATGGGAACCAAGAAGTATCGAAATGTTGTTGAAAGTGTTATTTGAATAGGGCATTTAAATTGGCGATCTAACATTAGCTTGAGAGAAATTCTTTTCTCTAGAGAAATGAAGTGTGTTAATAAAGTAAAATATTGTATAATATCAGAAAACTGTATGTTGTCTATAATAATAATATTTTAAGGAGTTTATTAAGAACTACCAGATTTATATGTGATGCCAGTATGCTGTACTCAATAAGGTTCCTTTCATGAAAGCTGGATGCTTTCATGAATGAGTGTTTATAAATTGTGTAAACAGTAATTCTGTGCATAAAGTGGGATGACCTTGGTGGAAATTTTGTTGATGCTGGGCTGGGAACTTATGATGGGAACCAAGAAGTATCGAAATGTTGTTGAAAGTGTTATTTGAATAGGGCATTTAAATTGGCGATCTAACATTAGCTTGAGAGAAATTCTTTTCTCTAGAGAAATGAAGTGTGTTAATAAAGTAAAATATTGTATAATATCAGAAAACTGTATGTTGTCTATAATAATAATATTTTAAGGAGTTTATTAAGAACTACCAGATTTATATGTGATGCCAGTATGCTGTACTCAATAAGGTTCCTTTCGACCACTTGTATCACATTTGAACCTGTTTAGTCTGAAATTAAGTGTTTGCTTCTTTCATATCCTACAAATCTAAACAGTCGATGGTGGAGTTGCCAGATATTACAAGACAAATCTGTTGAATATGATTATGCCTATCTGTGTTCGAAGAGTTATTTAAATTTAATCTCTTTGGGGTTCACACTGAAGAACTTCAAACAATATTGTAATTAGGCCTATGATTATATAATTATGAGAGTTTTTGATGCTCTCTCGTTATGTTACCTATAATGCATGATTTCACGATGTCAATACAAATGTGGAATTTGTATATTTGTTGCTTAAACTGGCTAACTAAGGTTAAAAACCCTGTCATTAAAGAGTTGGTTGGTATTTTTGCTGGTACAAAAAGTTGCAGTTTTAAATTACTAAAACAATTGATCGTGTTAATTAGACAGAATGAACGAGAAAATGTAGAGATAGCTTAATTTGAATTCCTCAAAATATCTTTTAAACAACTATTATACAAAGATATTTCGTTTTAAATCCTACTTTATTCTGCTTCCTAATATTTAAACTTAATCCTCTGGTCTAAAAATATTAGGTAATATTCGTTTTAGCACATATCGGTGTTTTTCGATTAAAACATATTTTTCTGGTCAATTTTTAGTCGTTTTGCACGAATTTGACATCCGTTTCCTGTGCAAACGTGTATTTTTTTTAGTTATCTTCACTTGAAAATATCTAGTTTTTATCTAGTGATTTCACCATTCATATATTTTCACTTCTCATTTCGTAGCTGTATTCACGATATGTTGATTTTCTCGCTCTTCATTTAGTTATCAGATGTATGTATTTGCGATATGTTGTGTCCTTCATGTAATCTTGATTTCGACGAGCTTTCCTTACTAGGTTAGGGCTACGTTAGGGTTAGGTTAGGTTAAGGTTAGTTTAAGGTTAGGTTAGGTTAAGGTTCAGGTTGGATTAGGTTAGGTTATTCATTAGGGAAAGATGAAACCATACTTATGTGGTAAATTTGTAGTCGTTTTGCACGAATCCGATATCCGTTTTCTGTGCAAACACGTAGTTTTTGCGATATCTTCAAGTGAAGATATCTCAAAAACTACAATTTGCACAGGAAACGGGTGTCAGATTCGTGCAAATCGACTAAAAATTTACCAGAAAAATATGTTTTCGTCGAAAAACACCGATGTGTGCTAAAACGAATATTTACCAAAATATTTAAAGGCAGAATCTCTTGTTCTCTAAACAATAATAATCCATTGAATTCTTCAATTTTTGAATAGTATTATTTCATTAAAACTTTCTCCTCAGGTTTTGATTGTAAGTAAAAAATGTTATACCCACAAAATCGGCATCCGGTTTTCTTTTATTGCATATATTAAGAATGAATTTTAGCACAAAGTTTCTTATCTGCTTATTATTATGAGTAGTATGGGCGCAAAAGGATAACACGTCTTTTAAGACCTACTGAGTTAAGTTTCCTTCATACAGTAAAGGGATCAACTGAGACACCTATTGTTTTTTCGAGATCTGCTGCAAGTGAAGTGCTGGATTTGCGTCTGTCTCGAAGGTAAGTAAGCCTTAGATATTGTAGATCAGATGGAGAAAGATTAGAGGGCCTCCCTGATCTAGGGCGATCCGCTGGGGTTCCATTTGAGATGTGACGAGCCAAGACTTTTTGTACACCAGTTTTGGAAACGCCTGTAGATTCACTTATTTTTCTTTGACTCAGTCCCTCACCATGCAAATGTATTATGTTATATCTAACCTCATCAGAAATTGTACTTTGTCATTTCTTAAGCCTATGAAAGAAAAAACAGCATGAATTAGGATTATATTGAGAAACGTTTTGGATAAATTTGTTTTGCAGAATTTAAGTGAATATGTCAATACTTTTAATTGTAAATATTGATATAACAATAGCTTAGGAGCATTTACTGCAAATCCATCTATAATAGTTCGCTAGATCTTTAAACACATGCGTTATAAGTAATATAATGAATCAACCCTCAAGTCCAATTTATACAGACTAAAGGGTCATCCAGCTTATACAACTTTATACACTTAAGTAATAACTTAGTTATACGTTAATATGAACCAGAGGTTCTAGTTAATATGTATTTTAGTATCAAAACCAATTTTCATACAACAGATTATCTAATAGTTATCAGATCGACAGTGGTCTCTGACTTTTGCACAGTACTGTGTGTATATATATATATATATATATATATATATATATATATATATATATATATATATACACCGAGATAATTCTCAAGATTAGGTGCCAGACTGCGCTATTTAATTTAAGTTGTGTATGTTTAATGGAAAAGCGATGTTCTCCGTATAATTCATTTCTTTATGTAGTATTATTAAGGGAAAAGTTTAGTTTCATGTTAGACGAATTTATTCAGCATCCGTCTTAATACACAAATTTATCTAAAAACAGTAATCAGCTAACGCTTTCAATTAAAATAGTATTTGTAGATGCATTTAGTATGGTCTATACAAGTAATGTAGTTTTCTATGCATATTTATAAAGAAAATGGAATTTTGTTTAAGGGGTTTCCTAATTGTTCATCGAATTACTGTATACAACACATTTTTACGTTGCATAGTTTCAACATTTCTAACACATATAGTCATAGACAAGGGGGAAAGGTGGACGGAGGAAGATTCAGAATGAAATGTTAATGTGATGTATCGTGTTAATTTTAATTACTCTAGAAGTGATTCAGGCAATGAGAGTGTATAGCAGACTTTGATTTTACCCAGAAGATGGGGGACGAATGAAACCACATTCAGTTGCAGGTCCGTGCAATTGGAACGTGATATTGATTAAAAGCTGTAAAAATGAATTAGCTACACCTATATACTGGATATGGAGAAGATCCCACTTTCTCAAACAAACATAATACTTAGAATATTCATTATAGCTTTGCAGGGCACAACCAGTAAACACGGCAGCTACCAAAAAAGTTGCCAGAAACCTCCAGTACTCATTTACAAAACAATTTAAGCATAGAGACTGTGATTATGAATATTTAAATTCATTCTCACACTTTCGCTTTCATCATTTCCACACATAATTTTCTTTTTCATGATTATGGCTGAGTCTGATAGGCCTACAATTAACTAGGATGAGCTAACACACCTAAAAGGAAAAGAAGGCAGGGATAAATCAGTGCCTATAGTTTGATTGGGATTAGAAACTATATTCCGATAAGATTAGATGCCAGATTGCATTGAGTAATTCTGTTATTTGCACAATTTGTCGAACGAATCATCGCAGTACTGGGCATATTTCATCGCGACTTTGCGATATAGTGTTTAGAAGGCAGTGTATATATATATATATATCGGGGTACAAGATTAGTTGTCAGAATGCGCTATGCAATCAAATAGTTCTTTTATTTGATCATTTTGCGAAGATTAATTCGAATTATTGCAAACCGCTAAAATATTTTCCACAGTAATGTTTAGAAGGCAGTGTGTGTATATATATATATATATATATATATACAAACACCGAGATAATCCACAAGATTAGCTGCCATGCGCTATTTAATTTAATTTGTATATGTTTAATGGAAAAGCGATGTTCTCCGTATAATTAATTTCTTTATTATGTACGTATTATTAAGGGAAAAGTATAGTTTGTGGATATTTTCCTCGTTCATGTCAGACGAATTTATTCAGCATCCGTCTTAATTCACAAATTTATCTAAAAACAGTAATCAGCTAACTCTTTCAGTTAAAATAGTATTTATAGATGCATTTAGTATGATCTATACAAGTAATGTAGTTTTCTATGCATATTTATAAAAATGGAATTTCGTTTAAGGGGTTTCTTAATTGTTCATCGAATTACTGTATACAGCACATTTTTACGTTACATAGTTTCAACATTTCTAATACATATAGAGTCATAGACAAGGGGGAAAGATGGACTGAGGAAGATTCAGAATGAAATGTCGATGTGATGCATCGTGTTAATTTTAACTACGCTAGGAGTGATTGAGGCAATGAGAGTGTATAACAGACGTTGATTTTACCCCAGAAGATGGAGGACGAATGAAACCACATTCAGCTGCAAGTGCGTGCAATTGGAACGCGATATGGATTAAAATCTGTAAAAATGAATTAGCTACACCTATATACTGGATATGGAGAAGATCCCACTTTCTCAAACGAACATAATACTTAGAATATTCATTATAGCTTTGCAGGGCATAACCAGTAAACACGGCAGCTACCAACAAAGTTGCCGAAAACCTCCAGTACTCATTTACAAAACAATTTAAGCGTAGAGACTGTGATTATGAATATTTAAATTCATTCTCATACTTTCGCTTTCATCATTTCCACACATAATTTTCTTTTTCATAATTATGGCTGAGTCTGATAGGCCTACAATTAACTAGGATGAGCTAGCACACTTAAAAGGAAAAGAGGGCAGGGATAAATCAGTACCAATAGTTTGATTGGGATTAAAAACTATATTCCGATAAGATTAGATGCCAGATTGCATTGAGTAATTCTGTTATTTGCACAATTTGTCAAACGAATCATCGCAGTGCTGGACATATTTCATCGCGATTTTACGATTTAGTGTTTAAAAAGCAGTGTGTGTGTGTATATATATATATATATATATATATATATATATATATATATATATATATAGCGGGGTACAAGATTATTTGCCAGAATGGGCTGTGCAATCAAATAGTTCTTTTATTTGATCATTCTGCGAAGATTAATTCGAATTATTGCAAAGGCTAAAATATTTTCCACAGTATTGGTTAGAAGGCAGTGTGTGTGTGTGTATATATATATATATATATTGTCGTAACCATGAAATTGGCATGCAGAAATCTTTTTTAAAATAAGAGTAGAAATTTTAGTTATAAGGTTTTATTTTTCAGATCTCTAAAAGCCAAGCGTTTTGGGTTATGAATATTCATAAAGGAATAAATCAAAGATGTTTCCGATTGTAGAACAGTCGTTCGATTTTAATTTGTTGTTCTCATGGGAACAGAAAACCCAACCCGCTTGGCCGCGGAGGTTTATAACCAAAGGATTCAGATGTAAAATGGTTAGTTTCTCTTTCGCTTGGTGGTGCGATTTTTGTAAGCCAAGTTCAAATCCACTGGCTAAATTTAACCATGACATGGGTCAGAAAATTGGGAGATCAGGTGGCTTCGAATCTATTAACTATATTTAAATGTATTTTTGGGAAAAAGGAGGGGTCTATACTCGGAAGTCAGGTCCAGCTCCAATCAGGGGCACAAGGATCCTGGGAACACTTAGTGAAGACGCTTTCTTTCCTTATATATGGGTAATTGCCTTCTGTGGGACGGCCTTGAGAGAAACAAATGGTTTGATAGGCTTTCAGAACATTAGAAGGCGGGGTCCTTTAGAATTGTAAAGTAAAATTGAAATTGTTAAGTCTGTTGTGGTTCGTCCTCCTGAAGTTAACTGTGGCTTAAATACCTTGGTAAAGACTTGTGGTGAAATAACAAAATTTAGAAGTTACATTTGAACTGTCTCATGAGTGTACTTAAAAATTTGCATTTCATTCGTTTACGCGAGTTTGGTTACAAGAACTCTTTGTTAGCGACCAGAAAAGAGAACTTAGTTCGAAGACCTTAATTAATGTTAGTCAACGGACCAAACATTTTGAGTTTTAAATTAATTTAATTTGGTTCAAATTAAATGTTAAACGGTACGTCTGTGCCCTAGTTTGCATGACCCGTCAATTGGGTTCAGGAAGGAAGTCATGTTATTTGGCGGACTTTCGTTTTGTTTTGTGCGGGCAACAAATCTGCGGTCATTTCGCAGCACAACTGAGAATAGTTGCCACCTGTACTGTAAGTAAAGTATATCTTCAATTTTCTTCGTCGATTTCGACAACTTCATGTATTGTTCTTGTTTTGTTACACGCAAATGAAAAACCCCTCTGTATAAATGATTTTTAAATTCAGATAACTGTGAACTTTTTCTTTGAATGTATAATTGGATTTTATTGTAAGAAAAATTGATAATTTTACTTCAGACTAATTCTCTAAATTCATGTACTAATTTGAGTGAAATTTAATAAACTTTATAAGAGGACGTGTGTTGTTTTTAGCTACCTTGCAATAGGCCTCTCTTGTAAGCTGAGGGTCAATTAACATTCAAAGTTTGAAATTCAAAGTAGGCTTTCAGTAAGCCGAAGGAACTTACGCCTATCAATTTAAAGGGCCATCCGTTTGGATAGGCCGAGTCATCCTGAACGAAAAGAACACGCGCGTAAAAAATAATTTGAAATAGAATTAAAGGTTGGCGCACAACCTAAAGGGTGTCAATGAAGTGAATTAACATAATTAAAAGGGTGTACAGCACCGTAGGTAAATAAAAGGATTGTGCCCGACATAAATGGCGTCAGAAGTTGCAATAGAAATAAAGGTGCGTAGAACATAACTAAAAGAGTTGCGCACAACATAAATGGTGTCACAGAAGTGGGATCCTATTGCAAGGTATTGGTAGCAAGAGTGTAACTTTTTGTTAAAATAAATTTGCGTGATAGAATAAAACACTAACATAGAAATATTGGGAACAGTGATTCGTTAAAATAAACTTTGGTACAGAGTAAAGCATTAACGTAGCAGTATTTGGAACAGTAATTCGTTAAAATAAGTGGGAACAGTATAAAGTGTCGCTAACAGTAGGAACGGTTTTAAAATAAAAATAAATAAACAAACAAACTTCGCGATGTCGATAAAGAGCGTAGATATAACGAACGGGGAAGAAAGTGTAATGGGCATTAGTGGAACCGAACAAAAGAACTTAAAGGAAATGAGTACAGAAAGTTTGGAAATTTTTAGGACAAATTTTTCCAACATTATTCGGTTACTAAAGGAATGCAGCACGGAATTAGAGAAAGAAATAAACCGAAGAAGGTCGAAACTGGAAGGCCTTGCAATGACTACTCCACAGCTGGAGTATTGGGACAACCGCAGGTCGGGGGTTCGTCCCAGAAGAATCTCTCTAGTTCCTCCCGTTACAGATGAAGAACTTTCGACGCAGGAAAGGGTTGGGTAGAGACCAGAAAACCCAGAAGCCATCCCAAAGAACCCTTGCAGAAGTGCACACACCACAAGAGCCGAGAAACACCACACCGACGAAGGCCTGCAGAAGTACAGACAAGCCGTCGTACAGGGATTACCGAGTACTAGCTTACCTTTGCAACGTGAACAGGCAGTAAGGGGTTCTGAGCAAACGACGTTTGGACCCACATTGGAACGAGGTTCGCCGACGTTTATGGGCGAACGGGCACAAGAGAACCCAGGAACCAGCCCAAACGCCGTCAGGAGGGAAAAAGGTGAGACACTCAACATAATTGCCACAAGATTATTAAGTTCAGGTAATGCCTTGGTTCAGGCTAATCCCATAAGGAGACATATTAAAGAGGGCATACTTAAGGACGCGTTCAAGTCCGTTATGCCGGAGTATGCTTGTAATTGCATCAAAGGAACATCCTTTCGGGAATATTGGATGGAATCAATCAAGTTTTCGGAAAACAACTCGAGCTTAGGACTAAGAGATGAAGATGTCCTAAGAGAAGAAACGCCACAAGACAGAAGCCGAAGACTGCAGAAACTGCAAAATCCTCACACATCCTGGAACTACAACTCACAACATCCAGAAGAAAGAACAGCCACAGCCACGAAGGAAGACAACATCAAGGATATGGAGGTGAACGTCGGAGACAAGGAACAAGTGTCACTGTGAGAAAGAGTCAAAATTCCACAAGTGACTAAGACGAGATTGACACACCTCAAGACGCATGTTCACCGATGTCCGTCGCTCTCAAAATGAAGAAGACCGACGAGGGACGGACAAGATTAATTACTACCATCACAGGTAGAGTACCAGGACCACGTGATCACTGGGAACGAAGAGTGACCACAGGAGTCCAGAGTGGAAGGGATTAAAGAAAAAGAAGCGTGGGGCCCTGAGGCTCTGTGTAAACTATAGACCTTTGAACGCTATCTGCATCAAGGAGAGCATCTCGAAAACTGCCTTCTCAACGGGAAGCGGTCATTTCTAGTTCAAGGGGGTCCCGATTGGGTTGTCCAATAGTCCACCAGTGTTCCAAAGAGTAATGAATGTTATTTTTTCGGGAGCAACTGGATAAGGCAGTGTGGAGTTCCCAGGATGACCTCATTATCCTTGGAAGGTCCTTGGAAGATTTCCTACTCAGCCTGAGCACTGGAGAAACATCGACACGGGGAAGTGAACCGGAAGGCGCTTGTTGCCCACTGGCAGGACTGAGTGGCGGAACGGGAACCGCCGGGCGCTTCGGAACTACTTCCTCCCAGAGAGCTTCGCCCAGGAAACGGAGGAACATCGACCCGTGGAGGTGAACCGGAGTGCACCTCCTGCCCACTGGCAGGACCGAGTGGCGGGCAGGAGCCGCCGGGTGCTTCCGAACTACTTCCTCGCGGGGACCTTATGTGAATAGGGTCCCCGGACAAAGCAGACAGGCTGCTTTCACAGGGTCACCGTTTGAGCGTTCGTACGCTCTTAGGCCCCGACCTCGAGTACTCTACGAAGAAACCGACAATGACTAAAACTAAGTGTGCCAGTGTTAGTGTCCCAATAAGGGGGACAAATAAAATGTGTCAGTGTTAGTGTCCCAATAAAGGGGACAGTTAAAGGGAAATTTTTTTTGAAAATTGTGAGTAAAATTTTTGTGCAAAATTGTGAGTAAAGGGAGGATAACCGCCCCTAGTTAAGAAAGTTTGCATCGGAGTGCAAAATTAGAGGGGAGGGATGTCGTAACCATGAAATTGGCATGGAGAAATCTTTTTTAAAATAAGAGTAGAAATTTTAGTTCTAAGGTTTTATTTTTTAGATCTCTAATAGCCAAGCGTTTTGGGTTATGAATATTCATAAAGAAATAAATCAAAGATGTTTCCGATTGTAGAACGGTCGTTCGATTTTAATTTGTTGTTCTCATGGGAAGAGAAAACCCAACCCGCTTGGCCGCGGAGGTTTATAACCAAAGGATCCAGATCCAGATGTAAAATGGTTAGTTTCTCTTTCGCTTGGTGGTGCGATTTTTGTAAGCCAAGTTCAAATCCACCGGCTAAATTTAACCATGACATGGGTCAGAAAATTGGGAGATCAGGTGGCTTCGAATCTATTAACTATATTTAAATGTATTTTTGGGAAAAAGGAGGGGTCTATACTCGGAAGTCAGGTCCAGCTCCAACCAGGGGCACAAGGATCCTGGGAACACTTAGTGAAGACACTTTCTTTCCTTATGTATGGGTAATCTCCTTCTGGGGGACGGCCTTCAGAGAAACAAATGGTTTGATATGCTTTCAGAATATTAGGAGGCGGGGTCCTTTAGAATTGTAAGGTAAAATTGAAATTGTTAAGTCAGTTGTGGTTCGTCCTCCTGAAGTTAACTGTGGCTTAAATACCTTGGTAAAGACTTGTGGTGAAATAACAAAATTTAGAAGTTAAATTTGAACTGTCTCATGATTGTACTTAAAAATTTGCATTTCATTCGTTTACGCGAGTTTGGTTACAAGAACTCTTTGTTAGCGACCAGAAAAGAGAACTTAGTTCGAAGACCTTAACTAATGTTAGTCAACGGACCAAACATTTTGTGAGTTTTAAATTAATTTAATTTGGTTCAAATTAAATGTTAAACGGTACGTCTGTGCCCTAGTTTGCATGACCCGTCAATTGGGTTCAGGAAGGAAGTCATGTTATTTGGCGGACTTTCGCTTTGTTTTGTGCGGGCAACAAATCTGCCGTCATTTCGCAGCACAACTGAGAATAGTTGCCACCTGTACTGTAAGTAAAGTATATCTTCAATTTTCTTCGTCGATTTCGACAACTTCATGTATTGTTCTTGTTTTGTTACACGCAAATGAAAAACCCCTCTGTATAAATGATTTTTAAATTCAGATAACTGTGAACTTTTTCTTTGAATGTATAATTGGATTTTATTGTAAGAAAAATTGATAATTTTACTTCAGACTAATTCTCTAAATTCATGTACTAATTTGAGTGAAATTTAATAAACTTTATAAGAGGACGTGTGTTGTTTTTAGCTACCTTGCAATAGGCCTCTCTTGTAAGCTGAGGGTCAATTAACATTCAAAAGTTGAAATTCAAAGTAGGCTTTCAGTAAGCCGAAGGAACTTACGCCTATCAATTTAAAGGGCCATCCGTCTGGATAGGCCGAGTCATCCTGAATGAAAAGAACATGCGCGTAAGAAATAATTTGAAATAGAATTAAAGGTTGGCGCACAACTTAAAGGGTGTCAATGAAGTGAATTAACATAATTAAAAGGGTGTACAGCACCGTAAGTAAATAAAAGGATTGTGCCCGACATAAATGGTGTCAGAAGTTGCAATAGAAATAAAGGTGCACAGAACATAAATAAAAGAGTTGCGCTCAATATATATAATATATATATATATATATATATATATATATATATATATATATAAAGGTGTCCCAAACTCATAGGGGGCCAAATTTTTTTTCGGGATACAAATCCGGTCGTGTTGCGCTCTTTTGATATTTCGCATTAGAAGTCTTCCTGTAAAATATCAGAGAGATTGAAGGAAATTTAAAGGTCCCGAACTTTTAACACTTTATTTCTCCTCTTAACTGAAAGGCAAATTAACTGAAATATTTCTCTCAAAAGTTCCATCACAAAGATGATTATACAAAATAAACATGTATTTTAATCTTAACACACAAACAACAATTTCAAAGCATCACATATATGCATTTTAACTAAACACGTGTTTCATGAGATCCGTTTTTGTTCCCTTCCGGCTCACATTCCGTCTGTGTGAGTGGACAGTTCGAAGGAGGAACTGGAGGTCTTCATCACGGCACAGAGGTTTGCTTGTGTATTTCTCAATGAGGGCGATGCCTCGCTCTGCTGCATCATTGACCACCATCAGTTCTGCAGCTCGGCTCTTTGCCAGACGGTAGTTTTCGTCAGTAGGCCATGTTTCTGGGTCTTTGGTGAGGAACGTGGGCTCAACTTGGAGAAACTGGAAGAGTGTGGTGGATCGACTCGTCACCCACGGACTTAAACGGCCATCAACTTGCAGTCCCTTGCCTTGGACCCGTTTGAGTCCTTTCCCAGGGCGCTTTTTCAGGTTAGCCGTCATGTTACGCTTTTCATTGTCGTCAACTCTGTCATCAAACAGTGCAAGACAGATTAAGTCCTCCGAGATATACCACAGATGACGGAGCACAGCCCGGTAAGCTGTGTTTCCAACGTCCTTGTCAGGGTAACCTACAAGAAGATTGCACAGCCTAACGTCATTTTTGGGAGATTTGATGGCGATGGGAGCCCCGTGCCAGTGACGCACGTATACAAGGCTCACGAAGAGAGCCATACGGCGAACCCCTTGCAGTTCTTGGAGACGAAGTTCGGAGAACTGGGACTGTAGTAATGCTATTTTCAGGCAGTAAATAGCTTTGGCCATCCATCTGGCCTGATGGTAAGCCCCTGGAGGCCGAAGCTTGTAACGTCCTACGTCGTCTCCGAGGTACAAGAGGCTCAGTCGAAGAAGTTCTTCATAATCCTCTCGAGGATGATTACCACTTCTTAGGGCATCGCGGAGATAGTCTATTACCTCAAGTCGCATTTGTGAAAGGCAAGCATTGTCGTTTATGAAGGCTTTAGCCACCTCGTCCTTGTCAAATGCATCCAACTGACAGTGGTTCATTGATGGCCAGGCCTCCTTGAATCTCCTGAAAAGTGGGATTTGAGGACTTGGTGGTGTTCCTAGGCACACGACGAAGACATCCTTGAGAATCACTTCGTGAACGTGATGACGGCAAGCAAACCATAAAAGAGATCTTCCTAATGCTGCTTCCAAACGCGCACACGCACCTTGCACTATCCCTGTGTTTGATGCCGTCGTGTCAAACACCATGCCTATGATCTTGTCCTCAATTCCGACTAGGGTGAGCGCTTGATGGACTGCGCTTGCCATTTGCTGTCCTGTGCCGTCTATTATTTTCGGTGCTCCTAATAGCTCTTCCACACCATCCCCAGTCACCACAACAGCAATCCGATCGACTGACTTACCCTCCTGTTCGATGTCAGTGAGTATTGTGTCCCAGTGGATCTGCAATCGAGGTGGAAGCTGCTCGAGGTGGCCAATAACATGGTCCCTATCATGTACGGGCCTTTTGTCGGAAGCGGTGAACCGTGCTCTTTGATGGAACACTGTCAGGACCGAGAGCTAGGGATTTTGCAGTCGCAGCGAACGCTGATGTTGCCTGTCGAACAGAAAGGCCCTCGCGATCCCAAGTTGCTGCCAGGTCAAGATCACTCAGACTTTCTTTTAGTCTGTCATGTTTGGGAGCTTTCGAAGGTTTAAGTCCACAAGTGACGGCTTCGTTTCCACTGTCAGCTGACGATGTGCTAGAACTGCTGTCGGTAGCCTCTTCTGTGACTCCTACAGCTAGAGCCTCCTCCGTTTGACGCCGGTGTGCCCGCTCAAGAGCTCTTTCCCTTTCCTGTCTTTTCATTGTGGCTGCATTATATTTTCTATCTTCACCTCCCATGTAACTCGTATGTCGATCTGCCCTTTGGGAAATGAGGAATTCCTTGTCTTCAAGAGGGATATCTCCCCGATCCAGAATGTCTGAGCGGGCGACATCAAAAATATCCTCCATATCAGCCAAGAATACATCCCGCTGCATATTGTAAGTCATTCCAGTCTTGTTCTTGTTTTTATGCAAATTTCGATACCTCTGAACCAAAGCTTTCAGTTTAGTCGAGGCATGAACGGAGGTTGTTGCCAGATTCGAGTTGGCTCTAGCCCAGATTTCTAATACAGCCGATATTACAGCCTTGACACTGTTGGAATCTGTCTTCTTTTGGTCGCGGTGATGGTAGAAGAAAAAGGAGCAACAAGAAGCCACAACTTGATGTTTGATCTTGTCAACGCCATAATGATCAAATCTGAAAACCAAAAAAAGGTCATCAAACGTCGGGACCTCTAAATATCATCTGATCGAGTTGAAAATCACACCCCCAATGCTTTAGCCAAAACCACATCCGGGCATGACACGAGTAGTCCGGTCGTGTTAAGAAACAAAATTGGGACACCCTAAATATATGATGAATAAAACCACGAAGGGAAAAGAAACACAAAGTGGTGCTCACTTCGTGGTTTTATTCATCATAAATATTTTTCACGTGTCACTTTCGTGAAATATTTTTCATATATATATATATACATACACCGAGATAATCCACAAGATTAGGTGCCAGACTGCGCTGTTTAATTTAATTTTTATGTGTTTAATGGAAAGGCGATGTTCTTCGTACAATTAATTTTTTATTATGTACGTATTATTAAGGGAAAAGTATAGTTTGTAGATATTTTCCTCGTTCATGTCAGACGAATTTATTCAGCATGCGTCTTAATTCACAAATTTATCTAAAAACAGTAATCAGCTAACGCTTTCAGTTAAAATAGTATTTATAGATGCATTTAGTATGGTCTATACAAGTAATGTAGTTTTCTATGCATATTTTTAAAGAAAATGGAATTTTGTTTAAGAGGTTTCTTAATTGTTCATCGAATTACTGTATACAACACATTTTTACGTTACATGGTTTCAACATTTCTAACACATATAGAGTCATAGACAAGGGGGAAAGATGGACTGAGGAAGATTCAGAATGAAATGTCGATGTGATGTACCGTGTTAATTTTAACTACGCTAGGAATGATTGAGGCAATGAGAGTGTATAACAAACTTTGATTTTACCCAGAAGATGGAGGATGAATGAAACCACATTCAGCTGCAGGTCCGTGCTGGAACGTGATATTGATTAAAAACTGAAAAAATGAATTAGCTACACCTATATACTGAATATGGAGAAGATCCTACTTTCTCAAACAAACATAATCCTTAGAATATTCATTATAGGTTTGCAAGGCACAATCAGTAAACACGGCAGCTACCAAAAAAGTTGCCAGAAACCTCCAGTACTCATTTACAAAACAATTTAAGCGTAGATATTGAACAGCATTTCATAAAGGTGGGTTGTTTTTCAAGATTCGAGCATAGATCAGCTCCTCTGTGATGGAACAACCAGCTTAACCTTCGTGTGATCAGTGACCGATGGCTTAGAAGGTGTCAATCAGTCAGTTGGCTTAAGCAACCAGCTAACACAATGTATATATCGTCGTTTACACATATACGTCCATAGAAACAACTTCCTCCGTCGTTTACACATATTCGTTCATAGAAACCCGGAAACAATTCACTCCGTCATCAACCGTTAAACTGTACGTCTAGGGTGGAATGAAAAGCTTGACCTTCGACGGAATGAGCAATTCGGGTATTTTTTTTTGTCTTGGAATAAAAAGAAATGTTTTGAAGGCATTTTGTATAAGAGATGAATGAGTAACAATATATATATGTAGATAGATAGATAGATAGATAGATAGATAGGCAGATAGATGGATAGGTTAAAAATGCCGCGTTTGACACTCAATTTTGAACCTTATACCCTTAAACAAAGAGAATGGACAGGTGAAAATGAATGTATTCAGTTTAACTATACGATGAAAAAGGACTTAGTAGATCATATATATATATATATATATACATATACATATACATATACATATATACATATATATATATATATATATATATAATACATATACATATACATATATATATATATATATATATATATATATATATATATATACATATATATATATATATATATATATATATATATATACAGGGTGTCCCAGAATTAACTATATTTCAATGAAATCGGAAAAAATTTAAAAACACACTTTTATTTATGTTTATCATGTTTAATATGTGTTAAAAATGTATAAATTTCTAAATTTTGTTCATAATTTTATTTTCATAATTTTTCATTATCTGGTCCAATGAAAGACCGTCTGAAGTCATAGAATGGCAAAGAGACTCTCCAAAAGTTAACGTGTGGCTTGGAATGACCAAATCCAAAATTTATGGCCCATTCTTCTTTGCGGCAGCAACTGTAACAGGTACCGTCTACCTTGATATGCTTCAGCAGTTTCTCGAACCACAGCTTCTTGATGATGGCATTCTTGATAATGTGTTTCAACAAGATGGAGCACCATAAATTTTGGATTTGGTCATTCCAAGCCACACGTTAACTTTTGGAGAGTCTCTCTGCCATTTTATGACTTCAGACGGTCTTTCATTGGACCAGATAATGAAAAAATTATGAAAATAAAATTATGAACAAAATTTAGAAATTTATACATTTTTAACACATATTAAACATGATAAACATAAATAAAAGTGTTTTTAAAAAATTTGTCCGATTTCATTGAAATAGATAGTTAATTCTGGGACACCCTGTATATATCGAAGCATTTCATAATTCTTTATTGCTGGATAGAATTCAACCTTCTACGTTTATAAATGTTTTTTAACAATACGCTGTATTAGAATTCGAATCCTCAAGGCCGTGTTTAATTCGTGAATTGCACTGAAGAAAATTTAATTTAATATGTCCCAAAAGCTGGTTTAAAATTACAATAAATATAATGCAGTAAATCATGTTAAATCCAATTATTGAATTGTAGAAGATGCACTTATATGAGTTATGCTATAAATTCCAATTTTTATAAATACGTTTAGAAAACGAAATTGGTGCTCCTTTAGTATGCGGTCTACAGACAAATTCACACTTTAGTATGCGGTCTACACCAATTTGTTTTTTAAATGTAGTTAAAGAAGGTTGAAATGACAATCTTACTTGAAAAAAATGTATTGAAAAGTTAAAAACATAAAAAGTTTAAATGTAAGTATACCTTCTTAGCTTGTTTACTAATTGCTTGTTTACATCTCAATGTCAGTCGCCCTTGACGATTGGTTAGGTTTAGTCATGATATTTTCGTTAGTTTTAACGAAAATATCTTGACTAAACCTAACCAATCGTAGGTAGACCGCATACTATAGTAGCACCGGCAATTGAATTGTTTACAACTTTACTGCTTCAAATTTCTCACGCTACTGATGTTAAACAATCATTTTGAATTTCAAGGTCAAATAGGGTCTAAGTCATGTGAGTGAGTCATTTAGCGAAAAAAAAAAGAGCGGTAGAATGCGTGAGCAGGCACAAATTTAACGAAAAAAACCTGTAGACTGCACTTTGAAAAAAGTAGAGCGCGGCAGAATTTGTAGACCGCATACTAAAGGAGCACCACGAAATTTATTGGGGTAAGCCATCTAAAACTTAAAATCTATTTATATTAATGTGTTTTTTGCATCAAAGTTTAAGATACTTCGAATAGTCTATAGTCCAGTGGTGGCCAACCGCGGCACATTGCGCCAAAGGTGGTGCATCAAGTACTTTGAAGTGGCGCATCGAGGTCTAGTATGAATTGTGCTAAATTTTCACTGCTAACACTAAATATTAAAAATCAAAGATTTAAGCAGTTAAGATGTAGTTAACTAAAAATTAAGTTAAATATTTTTCACATTATATTTCTAGTTAAGGTAAATATTATATTATATTTTTACTTACAAGTTATTAGTAATTTTTTCACAAATTTTTTTTGGCGCATCCGAATTAAACCTAACCTAAAAATGGCACGCATCAAAAAATGGTTGGCCACCACTATACCTTTTAAAATAATTTTGCATCATTATTTCATGATATATTCAACAGTAAGATTTAATATGATCGTGAATGCTGGTTTTAATTATATTAAAAAATAATGCAGCAGTGTCGCGGCAGGGCTGCAAGTAAATGAGGAAAAATGAATAGTTACCCCGAGACAGAATCTATTTTGTTTTTAAAATCATATTAATATTTTTTGTAATAAGGTCTAAAGATATATTGGTGTGTTAAAGATAAATTTATATTGAAACACAATAATTCGATAAAAGAGGAAATATCAATAAGTTACGCCTAATTTAATTTCTATTTTGTTTTAAAAATCATATTAATGCTTTTTGTTATAGTTTAAGGATGAAATTGTGTCTTAAAGATAAATTTCTATTGAAACACAATAATTGGATAAAAGAGGAAAAATTAATAAGTTACCCCTAATTTAATTTCTATTTTGTTTTAAAAGTCATATTAATGCTTTTTATGTTATAGTTTAAGGATAAAATTGTGTCTTAAAGATAAATTTCTAATGAAAAACAATAATTGGATAAAAGAGAAAAAATTAATAAATTAATAAGTTACCCCTAATTTAATTTCTATTTAGTTTTAAAAATCATATTAATGCTTTTCATATTATAGTTTAAGGATAAAATTGTGTATTATGATGAAAATTTGTTTTTGTATTAAACTTAGTTTATCTTATTCGATTTTTTGTTTAAAAGATCGCCCACCAAATATCAAATTAACCTCGTTTCACCATGACAAGCTCAATAGAAAAATTATTGGCGTTGCCTTTTTTTGAGACCTTGTTGGTCTACCCCTTTGGCCCCATAAACGTATTTGTTTATGTTTAACAACTCTGTCTATTGGGTCGTATTTAGAGATCTTGTCGGTCTACCAGAAGTGAAGCGGTGGAGGTGGTTGGTGGGTTGTTGATGGTGGTTGTGTAATACTGTTTCATCACCAATCGTCTAAGTTTGGACGTTTGGTTGTAGCCCTCATATTGGTTACGTGATGTTGATGAGATGAGCTCCTAAAAGTCGTAGCCCTCATCTCATCATGTGCTGTTGATGGGATGAGCTCCTAATAGTCTATACTTAGACGATTGTTGGTGATGTGATGCTTTTTTGTGTGGTGGTTGTGCTCTTATATATTTTGCTATTGGGGCTTTGCATGTATCAGTTTGTGTGTGTGATAATAGGGGGTTTATGGGCGTATAGTCGGGGAGTGTATGTGTGCTTTGGGTCGTATTTAGAGACCTTGTCGGTCTACCAGGAGCTGGTAAGTAAAACGGTGGTTGTGGTGCTTCACCACCAATTGTCTAAGTTTCGACGCTTGGTTATAGCCCTCATTTCGGTTACGTGGTGTTGATGGGATGAGCGATGGGATGAACTCCTAAAAGTCTATACTTAGACGATTGGTGGTGATGTGGTGGTGGTTGTGCTCGTATATATTTTGCTATTGGGGCTTTGCATGCATCAATCAGTTTATATATATATATATATATGTGTGTGGTGTGTGTTTCTGCCTCGTGGTGTACGGACGTTTTTGTTTCCACTCTGTGTAATATCGAAATAACTAGTGTTTATAAGTTCAGCGGTAAATTCTATCTTATACCAGTGTGTGTATTTAATACCAGTGAATTCGCGATAATAAATTATTAAGTGAAAGCCGGTGGCATATAGCTTGCACAACGAAAAAACATCAAATTGAAACATAAATTTAAAACACTTCGAACGGAAAAACAGCTCTGAGATTGTACACTAGGCGTAAGAGGGAAAAAGGTCAGTGCCTTAAAAACGAAGGTCGAGTTATCGAGAGAAATTTGAGAAGCGAGAAGAGGAAAATAAAGGAGAAAATGGCAAAACATCCGAAGAAATGTGTAAATTGCGGGAAAGTCAGAAAACTGAATAAAGCCGGATTATGTGTAATGGAATGTGCCGCATATCAACTTTGCGGTTGCAAAAACGAAGCAGACCAGACCTCGGGCTTAAACTGCATTCTGTGCAATACCTTTAAACACTACGAATGCATGAACTTAGATAGAAAAGACAGGAAAATGGTAAATAGAATAAATAACAAAATCATAGGCCTTTGTGGTTTCTTATGCGTCAAGTGCATGGAAAACAATAGAAAATTAGTACATTGGGGAACACAAAATGTTGAAATAGAAGAATCAAGTACAGCAGTTTTACCGACAGAAAAACATGAAACAGAAAACGCCTGCACAACCGAGAAGGAAAAAGAAAACACACTACAGGGAGGGGCGAAAGCAGCCTCAGAAAAAGAGGTACCCACGGCAAAAGAGGGAGATACGAAATACACACTAAAGAAAACAACCCCACTGAGTAGGAAAGAAGTGGTGACGAAGCAGAAGGAAATCGAATCACATAAAACTCAGAGGGAATTTAAACGACTCACCTAATTATAAAATAGGTGCGTGCAAATATGGCTCAAACTGCATGTAAAATCACCCTACAAAATGCTTCTATATGATGAGGAATGGGAAGTGCAAGTACGGACCAAACTGCAACATTTTTCACCCTCGTATGTACAGACAGTCAATTACTGAGAAAAAATGTCTGAACATGAGTGCCCGCATTTTCACATAAAGGGTACGCAAAGAGAACGGGAAAGAACAGATCATATTCGACATAGAAGAAATAGCAAGAGTAATGAAACATTTTTTAGAAGAAATGAGGATAATAAAAGCTCAGCTTGCCCTTCTAACAAGGAGAGACAGAACGCCGCAAACATATGCACCACAACATTACGCACATCACCCTCCTATTCAACACCACCCACCAATAATGCAACAACAACAGTGGTATCACCGGCCGCAACCCCAATACTCCCAAATGCAGCGGCCAAACCAATAACACCAAACAGGAACTGACATCGACCAGGAAACGACCATCATTTAGGAGAATTGAACACGAATATTAGAAACCCGGTAAATGTATTATACACAAATATACAAGGCCTCTATACGGACCATGCAGACTGCAAATTACAATACTTGCAAAATTTAGCTCCGGAAACCAGCATAGATATCATATGCCTGACGGAAACACACTTACATAAGTGCGAAAAAGGCTGTGAAAACTGCATCGAGAATACTGAAATAGCATTGCTGGACTACAACATATACAGAGCAGATAGAGTGGCTAGACGAGGAGGAGGGTATTGTATCTACGTGAAAAACACTTACACATGTGAAGTGAGGGTAAAGAAATCAACCAGCACAATTGAAGTTATTATATTAGAAGTAAAAGAACTGAACCTAACCATTATGAACATCTACAGACCACCAAACACCACAAAAAGTGAATTCCAATTTGCTACAAATGAAACAGAAAACATATTAAAATTACTTGAAACTCCAGCAACAAATATTCTAATTTTCGGAGATTTTAATTTCCCATTCATATGGAAGAAAAATGACGAAGTTATATACAGTATGTTGAGAAGTTTCATGGCAACATTACTGAAGATGACAGAACCCAAGCAACAATGCTATTAGATATTATGGAACATTATGCCCTTACCCAGGAAATCGGTGAAGCCACGAGAAAGGAGAACGTTTTGGATTTAATTTGGACAAATAACGAGATAATAATAAATAAAAAAGTAACGCACACAAAGTTCTCCGACCATAACCTCATCGATATACAATTGATGTTCGCACCCAGAGGTCCGAAAACGCATCCTAGAGAGGCAGATGGAATATTTGAAGGCTTAAACATAAATTCAAAGAAAGTAAATTGGGAAAACGTAAATAAAGATTTAAAGGAGGTAAATTGGGAATTGCTACTACACGAGAAGACTCCACAAGAAATACTATGTATAATAGAGACGGAAAGCAAACCTATAATACTGAAACATATTCCAGAGAGACAGGAAAGAAAACGTAGCAAGCTCGAGAGAAAAATCAGGACTCTATTCAGGCAACGAAGACAAACCGTAAAACATCTTCACAGATGCAGAACTGATGCAAAGAGACTCAACCTAGAGAGGAAACTTGGCGAAATAGAAATGGACCTAAAGCAAACATTCATACATAAGACAAACGAGGAGGAAAACAAGGTAGCGGAAAACATAAAAAATAACCCATAATACTTCTACACTTTTGCAAAAAGGAAAATGCAGTGTAAGGAGAGTATTGGACCGTTGATAGACGGGGAGGCCAAATACACAAATGACCCGAAAGAAATAAGTGAACTGCTTAGGAAACAATTTAAATCTGTGTTTAGCACCCCTAAGTCCGAGATGGAAGTGGAAAACCCAGACGAGTTTTTCGACATTGATACAGATCAACCAAGAACAAATCCCGGCACAAACCTATTAATGGACTTCGAGTTCACGGAAGGAGATGTAATTACGGCCTTATCACAGATGCGAGACAATTCAGCGCCAGGGCCAGACACATGGAGTGCCACATTTCTGAAGAAATGCAAAGAGAGTATTGCAAAACCGCTATACTTACTATAGAGGAAATCATTCGACACAGGACAAATTCCACTCCCCTTAAAGAACGCGAACATTGCCCCCCTATTTAAAGGTGGTAACAGAACAATGCCCAAAAATTATCGGCCAGTGGCTCTCACCTCACACCTTATAAAGTGTTTTGAACGCATAATTAGAGGCAAAACTACCTACTACCTACAAGAAAAAGACTTATACAACCCAAATAAATATGGCATCAGGGCGGGTAGATCATGCCTGTCACAGCTACTAGACCACCAGGAGAAAATATTAGGAACATTGTGTCGGGGACAAAACATTGATTTGATATATACTGACTTTGCTAAAGCCTTCGATAAATGTGACCATGGAATCATAGCACACAAACTTAAGGATACAGGAATTACTGGAAAGCTAGGAAGGTGGATATTTAATTTATTGACGCAAAGAACGCAAAGAGTGGTGGTAAACGGAGTTAAATCGGAAGTCTCGGAAGTCGTGAGCTCTGTCCCACAAGGGACAGTATTAGCTCCCTTGCTGTTCATAATAATGATTGCAGATATTGATGCAGATATTAAGGACAGTATTGTATCATGCTTCGCAGATGACACAAAGATATGTAAGGAAATATTGAACGAAGATGACATAAGAAAACTACAAAACGACATTGAAACATTATTCCAGTGGGCAGAAGACAACAATATGAAGTTCAACGAAGAAAAATTCCAACTTCTAAGATATGGTAATAACAAAGAGCTACAGAAAAAAGGGTACAAAACTCCGCAAGCCAAACAGATAACACCAAATCCACAAGTCAGGGATCTTGGAGTAATAATGTCGTCGGATGCAGAATTCAGAGAGCACTATAAAATCAAAATCACAACGGCTAGAAAAATAATGGGAATCATCTGGAGGAGCTTCCGCAGCAGAAAAGCAAACATCATGCTCAAATTATGGAAGAGTCTAGTCCTACCAATAATTGAGTATTGCTCAGTACTCACAAGCCCACACAGACAAAGAGACATTGCGAGCATTGAAGCTATACAAAGGACTTTTACACAATAATATACATATGGAAAATACTTGAGGGCTCTATCCCTAACCTCAGAAATGAAATAGAAACAAACTGGAATGAGAGAAGAGGCAGATTTTGTACGGTCCCAGCTGCGGTGGGACAAGGAGCCATGAAAACGAGGATGGAAAATACCCTCAGAATACGGGGCCTAAAGCTTTTCAATGTCTTTCCAAAAGAAGTGAGGAATCTCCAGCACACAGACCTGAATAACTTCAAGAACCAGCTGGACAGATTGTTGTGCAAAGTCCCTGACCAGCCATGCGTGGCTGGCTACGATGGCAGGAGGAGATCAGAGAGCAATTCCCTCCTTCACCAAGTCCCGCAAATGAGGCGGAATGCTGCAGAGGGGTCGACCGCAGGTCGATCCTGAACCGTCGTTCAAACTCAAAAAAAGTAAGCAAAAGTAAGTAATATATATATATATATATATATATACATATCCATATGTGTCTGTGATAATAGAGGCTTTATGGGCGTACAGTTGGTGAGTGTATGTGCGTTTGTGTGCACTTTTAATTCGTTCCAAGGTTATTAATATATACAAGCCATTTATGCCTTCTAAGAAGCCTTCTAAGCCAACTGTCATGAATATATATATATATATATATATATATATATATATATATATGTTTTAATTAAATAAATAGCGCAATCTGGCAACTCAGCTAGTTAAGCCAACTGGCTGATTAGGATCTTATAAGACAGCGGGCGCTCGGCTGAAGTCTTAATATGCGCTTGGCTTCTGCCAAGCGAACACCTCTTTCTCCTTCTCCTCTCTCGCTCTCTTGGGGGTTAACTCCGCCTCCAAGTTGCATAACCCCTTGTTGCTCTTGCAATATCCCCTCCCCTTTAGTGCATAACATCTTGCAACATTCCCCTTCCCCTTTTTCATAACATCTTGCAACATTCCCCTTTGTTGCATAACCTTATGCAACATTCATCGACATTTTCAATTGCATTGCACACTATCCTTTTGCGCCCATACTACTCATAATAATAAGCAGATAAGAAACTTTGTGCTAAAATTCATTCTTAATATATGCAATAAAAGAAAACCGGATGCCGATTTTGTGGGTATAACATTTTTTACTTACAATCAAAACCTGAGGAGAAAGTTTTAATGAAATAATACTATTCAAAAATTGAAGAATTCAATGGATTATTATTGTTTAGAGAACAAGAGATTCTGCCTTTAAATATTTTGGTAAATATTCGTTTTAGCACACATCGGTGTTTTTCGACGAAAACATTTTTCTGGTAAATTTTTAGTCGATTTGCACGAATCTGACACCCGTTTCCTATGCAAATTGTAGTTTTTGAGATATCTTCACTTGAAGATATCGCAAAAACTACGTGTTTGCACAGAAAACGGATATCAGATTCGTGCAGAACGACTACAAATTTACCACATAAGTATGTTTTCATCTTTCCCTAATGAATAGCCTAACCTAATCTAACCTGAACCTTAACCTAACCCAACCTAACCTTAAACTAACCTTAACCTAACCTAACCCTAACGTAGCCCTAACCTAGTAAGGAAAGCTCGTCGAAATCAAGATTACAGGAAGGACACAACATATCGCAAATACATTCAGCTGATAACTAAATGAAGAGCGAAAAAATCAACATATCACGAATACAGCTACGAAATGAGCAGTGAAAATATGAAATAAATGGTGAAATCACTAGATACAAACTAGATATTTTCAAGTGAAGATATCTAAAAGAATTACACGTTTGCACAGGAAACGGATGTCAGATTCGTGCAAAACGACTAAAAATTGACCACAAAAATATGTTTTAATCGAAAAACACCGATATGTGCTAAAACGAATATTACCCAATATTTTTAGACCTGAGGATTAAGCTTAAATATTAGGAAGCAGAATAAAGTAGGATTTAAAACGAAATATCCTTGTATAATAGCTGTTTACTGCTACGGTCCTGGAGCCTTACCCTACCAGGACAAGAAACTACGTAACCTTGTCGAGGTGTAGCAGTTTAAACCGAGTGTAATATCTGCCTGGAAATCTGGAAGGAGATTTCTGTAACTTGCGGAGGGCAATAGGCATCCGGAAGGTACTAATTAGTAGTTTTGAACAAGCCAGGAAAGGCCTAGCAAGCCTCTGGTGGTTTTCTTTTGCTCAAGTACAACGCGGAGAGCCTCGGAACGGACGGACCACGGTTACGACTTTGGCGCGAAAATGGACTTTCTTTTGGATTGCTACAGTAAATGTCGGAACACTTAGAGATAAATGCGAAGAAATAGTTGAGTTCATGGAATCAAAATCTATACATATTATGGGAATCGCAGAAACCAGATAGAGAGGGTGAAGGAACCAAGGTACTGCACAATGATTAATTATAAGTGCATATACAAGGGCAGAGAAGAGGATACCAGATTGGGTGTGGCAATTATACTGTCCCACCGATTTTCTGAACATGTTGTTGGAGTGATAATGAAGAGTGAGAGATTGATGGGAGTGACCCTGAGCCTAAACGGAGAGAGACTATCGGTAATCCAGGCATATGCACCGCAGAGTGGAAGATCACAGGGGGAAAAGGAAACTTTTTATGAGGATCTTCGGGGAATGACAGATGAGCTGCCTTATGGACCAAGAATTTTGATGGGAGACCTAAATGGCCATGTAGGTGGAGATCGAAACGGAAATGAAGACGTGATCGGGGTATTTGGTGTGGGGGAGAGAAATTTGGAAGGGGAAATGCTGGTAAATTTTTGTGCAAGAAATGTTCTTAGTATAATGAACACATTTTTTAAGCACCAGGAATCACATCTCTATACGTGGTAGGGATGGAATAGTAGAACCGGAAATTATGATAAGAAGTCCCAGATAGACTTTATTGTGGTGGATAAAAAGTCATTGGTGAAAGATGTAATAGTAGTACCATCTGTGTCTTTTGACTCGGATCATAGACTTGTTAAAGCCAAAATTTTGCTTCCATTACCACAAAATATAAAAAAGCCTAGAAGGAGAAGAGTGTACACGGAAAATATACCCGAAAAACTGGAAGGGATTAGAACTAGAACTGAGGAGGCTTTCGGACAAAGGGTAGCTACGGAAATAGTGGAGGAGGTTTGGGTTGAGTTTAGGAGAACGATGGGAGGAATACAGCGAGAGGTGATTGGAGAAAGGGTAGTTAGTGGGTCAAAAAAGAAAAAAACGGCATGGTGAACCCAGGAGGTAAAGGAGGCAGTGACAAATAAGATGTGTGCGTTTAGGAGATGGCTTAAGGATAGAAATGAGCAAACAAGGCAAGAATATGTCCAAATGAGAAACCACACCAACGAAATTAAAAGAAGAGCGAAACGCTGTGTGGGAGAAAATAGGTAGAGACTTAGAAGAGGATTTTCAAGGCTCAAAGAAGTTACTGTACAGCATGGCTAAGAAGTATAAAAATGGAGAAAACAAGAAAACAACAGTGGCGATCAAAAATGCACATGGTGAAGTCCTCACTGATAAAAGCAAGGTGGCCGCACGCTGGAACGAATACTTTAGACAGCTTTTGAATAATGAGAACTAATATGATGAGGTGAGACGGGAGGAGCGGGTAAACCATGAGGAGCATGAGGGGGACAGAGAGATCACTGGAGAGGAGGTTATTCAAGCACTAAAGAGGATGAAGAATAATAAAGCTCCCGGGCCGGATACAATGGTCACAGAAACACTAAAAGCAGCTGGTGATCCTGCTGTGGACTGGCTGCTAAGCATTTTCCGGGTGGTGTGATCGCAGGGAATTGTACCGGTAGAATGGGGCAGAGCAATTATATGTCCTATATATAAAAAGAAGGGAAGTGAGCAGGAATGTCAAAACTACCGTGGCATATCTTTGATGTGTCATGTGGAAAAAATATATGAAAGGATTTTGGAACATAAAATACGAAACATACTGGAACATGGGTTACTGGAGTATCAATGTGGCTCTCGTGCAGGCCGGAGTGCTATAGATCAAATTTCAGCCATAAGACAATATCTTGAGAAGAGCCGAGAATTCAATTTGGACCGCTTCATATGCTTTTTGGATCTGGAGAAGCCATTTGATAGTGTGCCCAGGGAGAAGCTGTGGGTAGTTTTGAGTGAGAGAGTGCCACCCAAGCTTCTGAGAGCAGTAATGAGTACCTGTCCTATAGGGTCTCCCAGAGCACGGTGGTGAGATCGGAGGAGTGGATTGATGTAAGTACAGGAGTTAAACAAGGGAGTGTTCTGTCACCCATTTTATTTATCGCCTACATGAACAGGGTTATGGAACACATAACTGAGGAAATTGAAGAGGAAAGAGAAATTTTTGGATATGCTGATGATGTGGTTGTTGGGACTAACACAGCACAATCCCTGGAGAGAATTATGCAGAGGTGGGATGAGAGATTGAGGGAGTATGGACTGAAACTGAATTATGATAAAACTGAATATATGGTGGTAACGAGGGGAGCGAACGAAGATGGAATCTTTGTTAGGGGAAGGGAAATGAAAAAGACGGACACATTTAAATACCTTGGTAGTGTGATAGAAAATGATGCGGGTATGGATGCTGAGGTGAATTAAAGAATTGCTAAATATAGCAGAAATGTTTACTTCCTGTACCCCCTATTGAAAGATCAAAACATCCCTAAAAAGGTAGACGCATATATACTCAACAATATTGAAACCAATCTTACTATACGGCAGCGAGACTTGGGCCCTAACCACAAGAACGAGGGGAAAACTGCAAGCAGCTGAAATGAGGGCCCTGAGATTGATAGAAGGAGTAAGTAGATTGGATAAAATAAGGAACACTGAAGTAAGAAGGCGATTGGGTGTAACTTCGGTTAATGAGAATATTGAGAGGAACCAACTGAGATGGTACGGACATGTCCAACGAATGCCGATGGAAAGGACAGCAAGAAGAATGCTGGAATAGGCCCCTCAAAACAGAAGACCAGTTGGAAGACCCAAGATCCGATGGATGGATAACATCAAGAGTGCTGTCGAGAAGTGTGGAATCAGTCTCCAACGGGCGAACTTGATGTATGGAGATCGTGAGGCATGGAGGAGTCTCGTCCGAGGACTCCCAATTGAAAGACCGCTTTAGGTCTAACAGGCGCCTGGCAAGAAAGGTAAGAAATAATAGATGTTTAAAGGATATTTTGAGGAAATTAAATTATGCTATCTCTATATTTTCTCGCTCGTTCTGTCTAATTAACATCATCAATTCTTTTGGTAATTTATAACCAACTTTTTTACCAGCAAAAATACCAACCAAATCTTTAATGACAGGGTTTTTAACCTTACTTAGCCAGTTTAAGCAACAAATATACAAATTCCACATTGGTATTGACATCGTGAAATCATGCATTATACTGTAGGTAACATAACAAGAGCATTTAAAACTCTCATAATCATAGGCCTAATTACAATATAGTTTGAAGTTCTTCAGTGTGAACCCCAAAGAGATTAAATTTAAATAACTCTTCGAACACAGATAAGCATAATCATATTCAACAGATTTGTATTGTAATATCTGGCAACTTCACCATCGACTGTTTAGATTTGTAGGATATGAAAGAAGCAAACACTTAATTTCAGACTCAACAGGTTCAACACCAAGGTCATCCCACTTTATGCACAGAATTACTGTTTACACAATTTATAAACACTCATTCATGAAAGCATGCAGCTTTTTCTTAAAACTAACTAAAAATTCCTATTTACCACATCATAACACAATTCGTACCAAATTCTTCTACTCTATGGTTAAAAAAGGTTTTCGGTATCTATACCCTACAATTCTCTACGTGTTCCATTCTTCTTTGCCAAAATTTAACCAACTTGTTGCAAAGCAATTCGAATGTAACATTGCAGATTCATTGAACTTGTGAATACCTGACTTCTAGCTGGGTTGCCACTCGCCATGTACACCGGATTTAAAAAGAAAGAAAGACTTACCAGGACCTTCACTGATACAGTTAGCGGATGTTGCGTTCACCTAAAGCAGAGACAACAGAGTTTTTAAATCAATAGTTATATTATAAAAATAAAAAAAGCAAACAAATTTAATCAAATATATAAAAATGCAAAAGTAAAAAGTATTTTAAACAAATATATATATATAGGGTGAACCAAATGTAGGTGGACAGTAAATGATAACGTTTATTTTGAGAATACATATTTAATTTTTTTGTATACTATAATACAAAGTAAAATTTAAATAAATTTAGTTATAATATTTAATATAATATAACAAACACCATAGTTATAATGAACACCATAGTTATAATATAATATAACAAACCGTATTCAACCTACTGTCCACCTACTTTTGGTTCACCGTGTATATATATATAAAATCAAAGCAGTTTATCTCCTAACTTAATGCACATTTCCCTTCATTTGGAAAGCCTGGACCTATGAAGGTGCTCCAAGTCAGAAGCTATATTTTTCTGATTTCATTTTTCATAGGTATATATATACGAGGGTGGGATGAAAAGTAATGCCTCCACTCGAATAATTCTGGATTGTGTAGAGGTAACCAGATAAAACTCGTTTTGTGTTATAGCCTAATATAGCCTACACTCATCCCACATGTTGGTTCAGTACCGATTACATTGGAAAGGAGTAAAGACGTTCGCTTCAAACAACGTGCCGTAATTGAATTTTTGACCGCGGAAAGTGTTGTTCCCATAGACATTCATCGGCGAATGCAAGCTGTGTACGGCAAACAGTGTGTTGATGTGAGTACCGTTCGACGTTGGGTGAGGCAGTGTAAAGGAGAAACAGGGTAAGAAGATTTGCGAGACAAACCGCGAAGTGGAAGGCCTGTGACGGGAACTGACGAGTCTCATCGGAACTACGTTGACGAACTGATTCGTAGAAATCGTCGCATTGAACAAAATGAAATTGCTGCAATGCTCGATATCTCCAAAGAGCGAGTGGGACACGTTATCAGTATTCTCGGTTACCGAAAGGTCTGCGCCAGATAGGTGCCTCGCATGCTCACTGCCGAGATGAAAACTCAGAGACTACGCATTTGCCAAGAAAATCTTCGAAAATGAAGATGAATTTCTGCACAGCATTGTGACAGTTGACGAGACTTGGGTCCACCATTATGACCCTGAAAATAAACGGCAATCCATGGAATAGCGACACAAAAATTCACCGCAACCAAAAAAAATTCAAAGTTAAAAAATCGGCGGGAAAAGTGATGATGATTGTTTTTTGGGATATCAATGGTGTTGTTCTCGAAGACTTTACGTAAAGAGGAACAGCAATCAACTCTGCACGTTATATTGAAACTCTGAAGAAGTTGAAAAAACGGACCAGGAGGTTTCGTACCGACAAAAATGCAGTAATTGTTCACCATGACAACGCACGGCCTCACACCAGTGTTCAAACGCTAGAAGCAATAAAGGATCTGCAGTTCATCGTCTTGCCGCATCCACCATATAGCCCCGATTTAGCATCATGCGATTTTCACCTCTTTCCTAAAATTAAAGAACATCTCCGTGGAAATCACTACGGGTCTTTCGAAGAAGTTAAGGCCGCTGTGAAATTTTGGTTTCGAAGTCAAAGCTCCGAGTTTTACCGCGATGGATTCCAAAAACTCATTTATCGTTGGCGTAAATGTTTCGAGGTAGAGGGTGATTTTATAGAAAAGTAACTATCATTTTGAAGAATAAACTCTAAGGTACATATCTGCTTTTGTTTCGATAAAATCCTTCAACCCGTTTAAAATTTATTTGAGTAGAGGCATTACTTTTCAACCCAACCTACTGTGTGTGTGTATATATATATATATATATATATATATATATATATATATATATATATGCAATAAAATCACAGGACAACACGTGATCTTTTTAATAAGCAATGAACCACAGGAAAAAGGAAAAGGAAACACGAAATTCGAGCGCTTTCGTGATATATTCACATCTTCAGGGACAAGAAAGAAATAGACAGAATTTACCAAATAAATGAGTTAAATAATACACAAGCGAAACAAATTCCCCAATTGGCAACTCAATTTAAAAAACAACAATAAAACAATCTAAAGATTTTTCCCAATAAATAACTTAATCTAAGGGCTACTAAATTATTGAATACGTAAAAACTATATAAAGGAAATTAGACAATTAACATGTACATAAAAAATTATAACAGTTATTAGAAATAGTATTTAATTAAAACAGGCAATTAAGTGGCAAGAATCTAAGGAAACAAAAGACATGGCGCAATCGTTGACACGTGCTCCTTCCAGAATATTCCGTTCCCTATTGGGGAAGCGAAGAATTCCCCAATAGGCAACTCAATCTAAAAACAATCTAAAAAAAATTCCCAATAGATAACCTGTTCAAAAGTCTACTAAACTATCGAGTACAAAACGACTATATAAAAGAAACAATACAATTAAAATGTACACATAAAAATGTTAAGAATTATGAAAATAATATTTATTTAATTAAAGCAAACAATTAAGTGGCAAGAATGCGGTCAAAATAATACACCACCTTTCTAACAATGTACGAGTCTAATTTATAAAGCACAGGGCTAATATTAAGAACAAAATCAGCATTATTCTTGATCACACTCGATTCAATTATATTTCTACTAACAATACATTTACTAAAACTTAATTTGGAGGCATTTTTCTAGTCAATGGGATGATTAGTATCTCTTACGTGAATGAAAATGGCGTTAGATTCCTGGCCGGTTCTTATATTGTATTTATGCTGCTTAATACGTAACTCTAGCGTCTTGCCAGTTTGACCAATGTAAAATTTATTACATATTGTGCATGGAATTTTATATACACAACCCTGTTCACTTAAGGGGGAGTTTTTAATCAATGAATTCTTAATTACATCTAAATTTCTGAGCGCGATATTTACGTTAAAAGTCCTCAGTAGTTTCGGCAGATCAAGGAAATTTTCTTTAAATGGTAATGCTAAGACGTTTTTTGTGGTATAAGATGTCTTGTCTTTTACCTCGTAGAAGGTTTTCTTTGCCATTTTTAAAGATTTATCTATGCAGTTCTTTGGATATTTTAAATCAAACGCAATTTTATATATTTTACTAATTTCATCATCAATGAACTCTGGGCTACAAATTCGTAAGCACCTTAGGAACACAGTAGAAAAGACGGTTCGTTTTACATTAATGTGATGAGCCGAATAATAATGTATATAGAAACAATTATTAGTGGGTTTTCTGTAAATATTGTACTTAAACTTTTTGGACCTTTTCCAGTTTGTGTACCGTTTTTCATATAATTTATCTTTGAGAATGTTTTTGTTAAAACTAACGAAAATATCACGACTTAACCTAACCAATTATCGTTGATCTATTAGTAAATAGTAAATACTATTCCAGAAACAAACAATGTTATAATTAATAATAGATCAACTGTACGCCCTTGATAATTGGTTAGGTTAAGTCGTGATATTTTCGTTAGTTTTAACAAAAATATCCTCAAAAATAAATTATATGAAAAACGGTACACAAACTGGAAAAGGTCCAACTTTTTTCCGGACCAATATATTAAAACGTCTAAAAATTGGATCGATGAGTCTTTTTCTATTTCAACTGTAAAATTGATAGGAGTAGTTAAATTATTAAGCTTGGGTAAGAATTCATTGAGATATAAAGTTTCTGGTCAAAGACAAAGAACATCATCTACATATCTAAACCACGGAACGTAAATTGGCAGAATCTTCCTTAATAATTTACTTTCAAAAAACTCTATATATAAGTTACTTAAAATGGGAGAGAGGGGGTTTCCCATAGCCATACCAAACTTCTGCCTAAAATATTCATTATTAAACACAAATTTCGAGTCTACTATGCACAACTTAATTAATTCTATCATGGTAGTCACAGGTAATGGCAAATTATGCTTAACCAATTCTTCCGAAAGAAAAACTAATACGAAATAAATTTTTCAGCAGCTAAAAAGGATGTGGACTCTGTAGAAATACCTAAGGCTTTCTGCAACTTAGAAAAATATAGTGATTTACCTATAGAGGATGTGAATATTTGTAAAGGTCTAGTATATGGTGCCATGTCTAAACCTTCTATTCCAAATTGTCTACAGAGGTTTTTCGATTCTTATGAGTCCTTAATAAAAGATCAGACTCTACATATAACTAAAGCCGATAAATCAAATGCCTTATTGATCCTCAATAAAGAAGTTTACCTCGAAAAAATGTATGATCTTTTGAATGACTCGGACACTTACGTGAAATTAAGAAACAATCCCCTTGAAACAGTGAACAGTGCATTTAACAAGAAAATTAAGCAACTTTTGATGGGTAAAGAAATATTACTTAAACAGTTTTTGAGTACTTCGCCGTCATTACCCTATATGTATATTGTATAGTCTAATTAAAACTCATAAGCCAAATAATCATGCAAGGCCTATTGTTAGCTCTATAGGATCTATCTCATATAAGCTGCTCAAATGGCTTGTATCCATCCTTAATCCTCTCCTGAGCACAATTTCACAATCACACATAAATAATAATGTAGACCTTGTAGAAAAATTAAATAGTATCAGTGTCAATTACAATTTTAGATTGGTAAGCTTTGATGTTACCTCTTTATTTACAAGAGTCCCGGTGGAGGATCTATTAGTTTTTCTTTCGGAAGAATTGATTAAGCATAATTTGCCATTACCTGTGACTACCATTATAGAATTAATTAAGCTGTGCATAGTAGACTCGAAATTTTGTGTTTAATAATGAATATTTTAGGCAGAAGTTTGGTATGGCTATGGGAAACCCCCTCTCTCCCATTTTAAGTAACTTATATATGGAGTTTTTTGAAAGTAAATTATTAAGGAAGATTCTGCCAAATTACGTTCCGTGGTTTAGATATGTAGATGATGTTCTTTGTCTTTGGCCAGAAACTTTAAATCTCAATGGATTCTTACCCAAGCTTAATAATTTAACTCCCTCTATCAATTTTACAGTTGAAATAGAAAAAGACTCATCGATCCAATTTTTAGATGTTTTAATATATAGGTCCGGAAAAAAGTTTAAGTACAATATTTACAGAAAACTCGCTAATAATTGTTCCTATATACATTATTATTCGGCTCACCACATTAACGTAAAACGAACCATCTTTTCTACTTTGTTCCTAAGATGCTTACGAATTTGTAGCCCAGAGTTCATTGATGATGAAATTAGTAAAATATATAAAATTGCGTTTGATTTAAAATATCCAAAGAACTGCAGAGATAAATCTTTAAAAATGGCAAAGAAAACCTTCTACGAGGTAAAAGACAAGACATCTTATACCACAAAAAACGTCTTAGCATTACCATTTAAAGAAAATTTCCGTGATCTGACGAAACTGCTGAGGACTTTTAACGTAAATATCGCGCTCAGAAATTTAGATGTAATTAAGAATTCATTGATTAAAAACTCCCCCTTAAGTGAACAGGGTTGTGTATATAAAATTCCATGCACAATATGTAATAAATTTTACATTGGTTAAACTGGCAATTCGCTAGAGTTACGTATTAAGCAGCATAAATACAATATAAGAACCGGCCAGGAATCTAACGCCATTTTCATTCACGTAAGATACTAATCATCCCATTGACTAGAAAAATGCCTCCAAATTAAGTTTTAGTAAATCTGTTGTTCGTAGAAATATAATTGAATCGAGTGTGATCAAGAATAATGCTGATTTTGTTCTTAATATTAGCCCTGGGCTTTATAAATTAGACTCGTACATTGTTAGAAAGGTGGTGTATTATTTTGACCGCATTCTTGCCACTTAATTGTTTGCTTTAATTAAATAAATATTATTTTAATAATTCGTAACATTTTTTTGTGTACATTTTAATTGTACTATTTCTTTTATATAGTCGTTATGTACTCGATAGTTTAGTAAACTTTTGAACAGGTTATCTATTGGGAAAATTTTTTTAGATTGATTTGCCTATTGGGGAATTCCTCGCTTCACCAATAGGTAACGGAATATTCTGAAAAGAGCACGTGTCAACGATTGCACCATGTCTTTTGTTTCCTTAGATTCTTGCCACTTAATTGCCTGTTTTAATTAAATACTATTTCTAATAACTGTTATAATTTTTTGTGTGCATGTTAATTGTCTAATTTCCTTTATATAGTTTTTACGTATTCAATAATTTAGTAGCCTTTAGATTAAGTTATTTATTGGGAAAAAATCTTTAGATTGTTTTGTTATCGTTTTTTAAATTGAGTTGCCTATTGGGGAATTTGTTTCGCTTGTGTATTATTTAACTCATTTACTTGGTAAATTCTGTCTATTTCTTTCTTGTCCCTGAAGATGTGAATATATCACGAAAGCGCTCTGATTTCGTGTTTCCTTTTCCTTTTGGTTCTTTGCTTTTATATATACTGTATATATATATATATATACATATGAAATAGGATCCCTCCTAAGGAGACATAATTTTACATTTAGGATAAAAACGAAGACGTAGAGCAAGAAAGTCATTATATTTGGCTGCAGCCGACGTTTCGGGCAACTCTACCCATTTTCAAGGCCTAAAAAAAAAGCTAAAATTAATGCATGACAAAAAAAATATACGAATGTCAAAAACAAACTAATTCATAGCACAGAATAAAACCACTTAAAGAATAAAAATTAAAAAGCGTAAAACAAGCATAAGCCAAAAACAAAAATTAAAAATTATATACATGACAAATAACACATGATAAAAGTAAAACTTTAAAACTAAAAACATTCAAACAAATTAGTTAAAAACTTCACTAATAAAAAGTTAAATTAAAAAACGCAAAAGTGCACGAAACATACCATGCTCACTTGACATCCTCAAACAACTGAGGCGAAAAGGAGACAGGGTCAAGGGGAAAAACAGAAAAATTTAGTTGGTAGGCATTCTAATTAATATAAAGGGGGTAACAGCTAGAATCAATATTTAAGCTGGAGTTCAGAAATTTAATGCACAAAGATTCATAAATACGGAGAGAGGACGGACATTTTAATGATTTAAGAATTTTAAAGTTATTAACGGAAATATCAACTTTACACTTAACAGAATGATTTCTAATGGCAGACTGTTCCTTTTTAGATAAAACTTTTCCTGTCCTATGGCTAATACCCATATGGGAGCAAAATCTTGCCAGCAAAGAACGAACTGTGCTGCCAACGTAGTTCCCCTGGGAACACCCAGGGCAGGTAAACAAATAAACGACAGAACAGTTCATCGCAGGGGGGATTTTGTCCTTACAACGGAAAAAACATTCAAGGGTATTATTATTCACAAAAGCAACCTTAAAATCAGTGTGAAAATAAAATTTCCTCACCACACTCAACAATTGCTTTTTCACAGAAGTGTTAAATTGGTAGAGATCAGGTAAAACAAGATATTTACAATTCTTAGGAACATCATACGTTGGGATAAGTTTGGGGGAATAAACATTATTAAGTAATTTACCAATAATACCTTGTACAAGAACCCGTGGAAAACCATTTTTAAAGAAAAAATCAGTAAGGAATTCAAACTCATTATGAAGCAGAGCAAAGTTTGAGCAAATATTATAAGCTCTATGCACTAAAGTGCGAATCGAACTTAGTTTGTAATTAAAATCGCAAAAACTATAAAAATTAAAACCTAAACCCGTAAAAGTAGGCTTCCGGTATGTAGAAGTTAAAACAGTTGAGCCTGATTTGGAAACCAAAACATCAAGGAAAGGAATAGAACCTTGAACTTCCTTTTCCTGCGTAAATATAATGTTCTTATGAAGTGTGTTCAAAAAATTTAAAAACTGAACTGATTGATTATCCGTTTGGAATAAAGCAAACGTGTCATCAACATAACGTCTGTACAAATTCGGCTTAAGGTGAGGGGGACACTCACAGAAGGCCCTTTCCTCAAGATGAGACATGAAAATATTCGCAAAAACGGGACCCAAGGGGCTCCCCATCCCCACTCCATCCAACTGACGGTAAACTACCCCTTGAAAACTAAAAAAGTTATCCTTGACAGCCAAATTCAGAAGCTGCTCAAACTGTGCTCTGCCAAAGCCGTGAAAAGTGAGTCCGGCTGTGGAAAAGCTTTATTTAAAATAATTGTAATGGTCTCATCCAAGGGGACATTTGTAAAGAGGGAAGATACATCAAAACTAGTCATAAACAAAGAATTCATATTAAACTTCTTAATTTCCGACACAAAAGAAAAACTATCCTTAACACTGTACAAGTTCACAGTAAATGATGATAACAGTGGGACAAGAAATTTGGCAAGTTTGTAATTAGCCAAAGGATAAGACGCTAAAATTGGGCGCAATGGAACACCGACTTTATGAACCTTAGGCAGACCATACATAAGGCCCAAATAAGAGCCTGAAACGTACAATTCATCATAAGTGGAGGAGTTAATAACACAATCATGTTTAAGCTTAAGCAAAACACGGTTAACCTTGTCTTCCAATCGCTGAATAATTTTAGAAACCTGTTCATCTACCTTAACAAATTTTAATGAATCAGAAAGAATATCAAGCATTTTTTTAATATAATCAGTTTTATTCATAACCACAACACCGCTGATATTCTTTCTGATTCATTAAAATTTGTTAAGGTAGATGAACAGGTTTCTAAAATTATTCAGCGATTGGAAGACAAGGTTAACCGTGTTTTGCTTAAGCTTAAACATGATTGTGTTATTAACTCCTCCACTTATGATGAATTGTACGTTTCAGGCTCTTATTTGGGCCTTATGTATGGTCTGCCTAAGGTTCATAAAGTCGGTGTTCCATTGCGCCCAATTTTAGCGTCTTATCCTTTGGCTAATTACAAACTTGCCAAATTTCTTGTCCCACTGTTATCATCATTTACTGTGAACTTGTACAGTGTTAAGGATAGTTTTTCTTTTGTGTCGGAAATTAAGAAGTTTAATATGAATTCTTTGTTTATGACTAGTTTTGATGTATCTTCCCTCTTTACAAATGTCCCCTTGGATGAGACCATTACAATTATTTTAAATAAAGCTTTTCCACAGCCGGACTCACTTTTTCACGGCTTGGCAGAGCACAGTTTGAGCAGCTTCTGAATTTGGCTGTCAAGGATAACTTTTTTAGTTTTCAAGGGGTAGTTTACCGTCAGTTGGATGGAGTGGGGATGGGGAGCCCTTGGGTCCCGTTTTTGCGAATATTTTCATGTCTCATCTTGAGGAAAGGGCCTTCTGTGAGTGCCCCCCTCACCTTAAGCCGAATTTGTACAGACGTTATGTTGATGACACGTTTGCTTTATTCCAAACGGATAATCAATCAGTTCAGTTTTTAAATTTTTTGAACACACTTCATAAGAACATTATATTTACGCAGGAAAAGGAAGTTCAAGGTTCTATTCCTTTCCTTGATGTTTTGGTTTCCAAATCCGGCTCAACTGTTTTAACTTCTACATACCGGAAGCCTACTTTTACGGGTTTAGGTTTTAATTTTTATAGTTTTTGCGATTTTAATTACAAACTAAGTTCGATTCGCACTTTAGTGCATAGAGCTTATAATATTTGCTCAAACTTTGCTCTGCTTCATAATGAGTTTGAATTCCTTACTGATTTTTTCTTTAAAAATGGTTTTCCACGGGTTCTTGTACAAGGTATTATTGGTAAAACTTAATAATGTTTATTCCCCCAAACTTATCCCAACGTATGATGTTCCTAAGAATTGTAAATATCTTGTTTTACCTGATCTCTACCAATTTAACACTTCTGTGAAAAAGCAATTGTTGAGTGTGGTGAGGAAATTTTATTTTCACACTGATTTTAAGGTTGCTTTTGTGAATAATAATACCGTTGAATGTTTTTTCCGTTGTAAGGACAAAATCCCCCCTGCGATGAACTGTTCTGTCGTTTATTTGTTTACCTGCCCTGGGTGTTCCCAGGGGAACTACGTTGGCAGCACAGTTCGTTCTTTGCAGGCAAGATTTTGCTCCCATATGGGTATTAGCCATAGGACAGGAAAAGTTTTATCTAAAAAGGAACAGTCTGCCATTAGAAATCATTCTGTTAAGTGTAAAGTTGATATTTCCGTTAATAACTTTAAAATTCTTAAATCATTAAAATGTCCGTCCTCTCTCCGTATTTATGAATCTTTGTGCATTAAATTTCTGAACTCCAGCTTAAATATTGATTCTAGCTGTTACCCCCTTTATATTAATTAGAATGCCTACCAACTAAATTTTTCTGTTTTTCCCCTTGACCCTGTCTCCTTTTCGCCTCAGTTGTTTGAGGATGTCAAGTGAGCATGGTATGTTTCGTGCACTTTTGCGTTTTTTAATTTAACTTTTTATTAGTGAAGTTTTTAACTAATTTGTTTGAATGTTTTTAGTTTTAAAGTTTTACTTTTATCATGTGTTATTTGTCATGTATATAATTTTTAATTTTTGTTTTTGGCTTATGCTTGTTTTACGCTTTTTAATTTTTATTCTTTAAGTGGTTTTATTCTGTGCTATGAATTAGTTTGTTTTTGACATTCGTATATTTTTTTTGTCATGCATTAATTTTAGCTTTTTATTTATTAGGCCTTGAAAATGGGTAGAGTTGCCCGAAACGTCGGCTGCAGCCAAATATAATGACTTTCTTGCTCTACGTCTTCGTTTTTATCCTAAATATATATATATATATATATATTTTATATCAGGTGGGAGAAAAGTCTTTAAGGATTTTATACAAATAAATGTTCAAATCATCAAACAAATCAAACAAAATGTCTATAAGAATTTTATTCATTCAAATATTTTGTTAAATTTTAATTTAATCTTGAAAGAGTTTTCCATCCGCTATGATACACTTGTGGATTCTCTCTGTGAAACTCTTCATTGTTCTTCTGAACATATCAAGTGGGATCCTTTTCAGTTCTTCACCTATTGTGCGGCCAAGGTCATTCACATTTCGGTAGATGAAACCAGGAGGGTAGAGTTTGTCACACAAATAAGCCCAAAGCCAGAAATCACATTGGATTAAATCAGATGATCTGGCTGGCCATTTGATGAGACCTCGCTGCCCAAGCCATCTTCCTTCAAGGTTCGTATCCAGAATTTCACGGGCAGCTGCAGAGTAATGCAGCGGCGCTCCATCATGTTCATAAAGGCAATTCCTGCCAACGCCATTAGTAAACTGTGGCAAAACTTTATCTCTCAATACTTGACAATAGCGTTTTCCTTCCATGTATCTCTCGATACCGCCCAAACTGTTAGTATAGCCGTTTAAACGGGTTTACCCTATCAGAGTTTGGGATTTTTTTTCGCCCACTAGTAAACGTTGCATTTGTTTCCTTTACTCATTAAATCGAAGACACATTCATCTGAAAACTTGATCTTTCGAAGGAAAGATGGATCACTATTGAAGTTTTGTCTCATTGTTTCAACAAACTGCAGCCGTCTATCGGAATCATCGTCGTATTTGAGTTGAGAGTAAATGAGTTTGTAATTGTGGTACCCCTGTGATTTCAATATTTTTCCTACTGAAAATTTGAAAATACCCAATTCCTGTGCTTCCTTTCTCGTTGAAGTTATTGGATCGACTTGAAAACTGGCGAGGACATTTCCTTTGTTGTTGTCTCCTGTCGCCGTTACTGTCCTTCCGCTTCCTGGACGATCTTTTACCAGGCTCCCTGTTTTTAAAGGTTTAAGCTTCCAGTATCGAAGAGTGGTTGCATTTGGTGGTGGATTATTATACAGGGTGTACACAAATTATCTTTACAACTTCTCTCTCAAATAAAAATATTAGGAAATGGGGTGCACATACCGTTTTTGCGCCATCTGTGAGAGAAAATAATAAAGTTTCACATAACCTCAAATACATTCAACACAGGAACCATTTGTTACACGTAAGACCAAAGGCGTCGATTGCTCTAAAATAGTGGGGGGGACACTTCGCCTTCAAACAGCGAATCAAACAATATTCTGAGTAGCTGTTGCGTGTAATATATCAATGTCGTAATTTACCATTTACCTGTTTTTTGTATTTTTCTCAGTATGTTGAAAAAAACTCAATTGTATTTAATCATTTTGTCTTTCTTTATTTACACATTTTTTTTGCAGAAATAAGAAACGCAATGCAAACTATTTATAATATTTAACCTTTCATGTAATATAATATCACACATATGTTTGACCGAAATAAACCTTTTATTACCTGTAGACAACAGAGGTCAATGTATGATGCTTAAACTGATAACAAAATATGTTGGTGAAATATAAAATAAATAAACTGCACTATGATCACACTTTGATATTGAAAATGATACGTAACAAAACCGTTTATTTAACATATTTCCATTTCGCGTACTTAATGACCAAGAATACACAAATGCTGCGTACGATTATTAAAATGCAAATTGACTGCTACATTCCATGATAAATATACACTGGTGTAGTGGTGTTCATGACAATAATTTATAATATTGCTATTACATTTGCATATGCATATAATACGACAAAAACGTTTTATTAGGTGCCATTAATAGTTAGCATTTATAGCAATTCACCCACGAAAGTGGGGGGACAACTGGTAGGTTGTCCCCCCCATTTATAAAAAGTGGGGAGACATGTCCCCTGCGTCCCCCCCCCCCCGCAATCGACGCCCATGCGTAAGACGCCCAAACGGTATTCTATCTCCATCCATGTACGCTGAAACATTTCAACGTCAACTCTTGCAACAGCAGCAGCAATTCTGGTCTTTAAATCGTCGATGTTGGCCACTGGATTTATGTACACGCAGTCCTTTACACAACCCCATAGAAAAAAGTCACATGGTGATGTTTGGTGATTTGGCCGGCCAAGAGATTGCCCCCCCCCCCCCCTACAGCCAATCCACCTATTTGGGAAATGCATGTTAAGGGAATTTCGTACCAATTTCGTAATTTGTGTACACCCTGTACAATAATCTGACATCTGACAACTATCACGTGAAACTTTATTACTTTCTCTCACATATGGCGCAAAAATGGTATGTGTACCTCGTTTTCTAATATTTTTATTTGAGAGAGAAGTTGTAAAGATAATTTGTGTACACCCGGTATTTTTCTTGAAATAAACGCAAACTTTCTCCACAATTATTATAAGAAATAGCCCACGATACAAGAGACACTTTTTCTTCATTGCTGTATTCCATCCTAACTGACATGAAGCTGACTGGGGCTAGGGCCTAGGGCAGTGATGGCGAACCTATTTTGCTGGCAAGTCATTTTTGTTACTTTTGATATAAAAAAAATGAAATTGGGTCACAATAATTTATTTACTTACTATTTTTAGTGAGAAACTTGTCTTTAGTTTCACACATGCAGCACTCATATCTGTACCAAGGCGATTCCTAGTGGTGGATTTGACGAAATTTATGGAGGAAAACAACTGTTCACATGAATAAGATGAACCAAACATTGTTAGCAGAGCTAATGCTAACTTTTTGATTGATGCAAAGGAATTTGGTAAAGAGTTCCATTCTGGAAGAATAAGATTCTCTACTTTTTCTATTAATTGTTGTTCTCTTGTTACACCCAAAATTGACGACTCCAATTCCTTTTCTTGTAACTTCGGATTAAGATCAATAACTTTAGTCTTCCATACTGCTCTTTCTTGGAAGTCAACTAATTCCATTTCTAAATTACCAATGTCAAGCCAATGAAAAGCTGATAACTGAAGATCTTCAAATTGAATAGTATGGGGGAATTGGATGAATTGTAATGTTGCATCAATTTGTCGGAATTGTGAAAACCTCTCTGAAAGTGATTGTCTGGCATCTCTTATTATTGAAGAGTACTTTTTGAGCACGTCGGATTTATTTCCTTCATTGTCTGCAAAATATTTTGAAGTCAAGAATTGTTTCTGCAATAATGGAAAATATTTCAATTTTTCTTCTTCCAAATCTTTTGAAAAAATATTTATTTTTTTTAAGAGCTTTAATATTTTCAAACATTGATGGTACAACACAGCCCGTGACCTTGCAACTTTTTATTTAAAGCATTGTAATGCAATGTGAAGTCAACGTAAAAAAAGTAAGTCATTCAATCAATTCATGTCAGTTAGTTCTGGATATTCATGTTGCTTTTTATTCAAAAAATATCTTATTTCTTCTAACAATTCAACAAAGCGATTCAAAACTTGACCACGACTTAACCAGCTGACATTGTTATACATGACTAACCCTGAAAATTGAGAGTAAACCTCATCTAATAGTTTGGTAAATTGACGTTTGTTAAGATCGTGAGCAACTATAAAATTGATAATCTTTGTTACGAGAGACATCACATTTTCAAGTGATTTTAAACTTTTTCTTGCCCAAAGAGCCTATTGGTGTAAAATACATTGAAATTCAACTAAAGGGTGTTTCACTTCTTGTTTAAGTAATTGAATAATCCAACATTTTTTCTAATCGCACTCAGCAGTGTGGGCGCAAAAGGGGAGAGTGCAATGCAATTGCAAATGTTAATCAATGTTGCATAAGTTATGCAACAAGAGGGGAATGTTGCAAGTTGGTATGCAACAAAGAGGGAGGGTGTCACGGTTTGAACCGTCCGCCGTACTGAACTGTCCGCCGAGCACTTCTGCGCATGCGGGAAATCTAGCGGACGGTTCTGAATATAGCACTCATGATTTGAAGTGACCGCTGGTTTGAACCGTCAGATAAGCATGTTATGCAGAAACAGTAATTGAAATGCGTTGATTAATCAATTATGGAATTCAATTTGTAATATAAACAATAAGCTCGTGAATATTTACATGACTGTTGATTTTCATCGTTATTGAGAAATCAATCGTGTTCAATAATTATATGAGATATATGTATATATGACTCCCTAGGGAGTCAATGGGACTTAGAAATTATAAATGTTGAGGAAAATTTTTATTGATATAAAGGTTGTAACATAATTATTATAGTCTTTCAACAGTATTTATTAACTTTTAAATCTCAGCTTTTGTACGATCACGTCCATATATATATATATATATATATCTATATATATATATATATATATATATATATATATTCCTGTTGAACGTGCTTTGCTTCGAACTGTTGAAAGTATATATATATATATATATATATATATATATATAGATTTGCTCAATCTACGAATACGTCTTTGGTAATTTGCAGATGAATTAGGAGTATACTCACTTTTCTTTAGATAAAAAATTAAACTGTCACATAAATCAGAATACTTTTTCAATCTTTCCGATCTTTTCTGCATTTTGTTATCAGCCATTGTACAACTTTAGTAAACGAAAAAACTAGCAAACCAAACAAACAGCGGACGGTTCCAAACGCAAACCAACGTAATCTGTGACATCTGTTCTGCGCATGCGCGAAATTTACGCGCATGCGCAAAAGTGTTCAACGGACATCTCAGTACGGCGGACGGTTCAAACCGTGACAAGGGGGAATGTTGCAAGATGTTATGCAACAAGGGAGAAGGGGAATGTTGCAAGATGTTGTGCAGCAAGGGGGAGGGGGAATGTTGCAAGAGCAACAAGGGGTATGCAACTTGGAGGCGGAGTTATCCCCCAAGAGAAAGAGAGAGAAGGAGGAGAGAGAGGAGTAGAAGTGTTCGCCTGGCAGGAGCCAAGCGCATATTAAGACTTCAGCCGAGCGGCCGTTGTCTTAATATGTTCCTAATCAGCCAGCTGGCGTAATCAGGCAGATGGCTTATCTGGCTGAGTTGCCAGTTTGCGCTATTTATTTAACTAAAGCATATATTCAGGTACCATCGGAATGCGTCGTTTGACCTATATAGCAGCGAGGGAATACCCATGATGTCTCGCTCTGCTTCTCCATACATTCGTTCTTTGATTTAAAATCACAATAAACAATATAAATGTTCTGTGAGAGTAATATTTATTTTTTCACCCTATAAACATCATTATAAACTGTAGACATGATCTGCCTTAAAGCTAAAACATAACTTATCAGTTCATGTTTTCAGCTTCAATAAACATCGATAAGGCCCCCCACACCCACCCCACACACATTGGGAGTACTCAACAATTGGAATTGAATGAAATATATATATATATATATATATATATATAGAGAGAGAGAGAGAGAGAGAGAGAGAATAAAAAACTGAAGACGGTACACACACACACACACACACACACACACACAAATCCACACACACACACACATTAGTGATTTAAAATCACTGTTAAAATTGATAATTATCAGAAAAATCGCAAGAGCAACTCGCTCCTCCACCAAGCCAGGAAGACCTCAACTTTGACTGTTGTGGCGGTCCTGAGATACGTTCATTTAAGTCTCTGCCAATATCCCACGATGTAACATAACGCCCCGGCTAGTATTACTACTTTGCTGTAGTATTACAGCTTTCCACCCCAACCCGAGCGCATAGTGCCGACCTGAGTTACCCGTGCGTTTCCCATACACCTCACAACTTCTAAGAATCACAAAAAGGACCTTTATTTGCGATACTTTAAAACTTGATGCAGCAAGTTTTAAAGTATTGACAAGAAAGATATATACATATATATATATTATATTTTATACATATAGATTTGCTCAATCTACGAATACGTGTTTGGTAATTTGTGAGGGGTGTGAAAGGCATGGGTAACTCAGGTCGGCACTATGCGCTCGGGTTGGGCGGAAAGCTGTAATATTACAGCAAAATAGTAACGCTAGCCGGGGCGTTATGATAAACCCTGGGATATTGACAGAGGTTTAAATTAACGTATCTCAGGACCGCCACAACAGTCAAAGTTGACGTCTTCCTGGCTTGGTGGAGGAACGAGTTGCTCTTACGAGTTTTCTGATAATGATAATTTTTAACGGTGATTTCAAATCACTAATGTGTGTGTGTGTGTGTGTGTGTGTGTGTCGTCTTCAGTTTTTTACTCTCTCTCTCTCTTTCTCTCTCTCTCTCTATATATATATATATATATATGAAAATTATTTCACGAAAGTAAGACGTGAAAAATATTTATGATGAATAAAACCACGAAGGGAAGGAAACACAGAATGGTGCTCAAGCGCTTTCGTCTAATTACATCCTCAGGAACACTCAATGTGTATATATATTAGAGATGGAACCCGGTTTTTAACCGGTGATGAAAATTTTTAATCATCACCGAAACCGACGATAAGAACCGGTTTTCACATTTTTGCGCAAGTCTCCGATCACTTTGATCCATTTTCTATGAAACAAACGTTTTCAAACGTTTACAAACATAGTAATTGCGTTTTGCATCGTTTCGTATCTTTTTTTTTTTGTTTATAAGTGTAAATAATTGATGCTTCAGTCTTGAATGTTATGTGGATGATTGCACATTGATCAGTTAAGATTCTAAGATATAATACTCCATCATGTCAAAGAAATCGAATGCTTGTTGTCATTTCACTCGTAAGAATAAAGAAGAAGCAGAGTGTGTGACATGTCACAAAGTTTTAAAGTGTTGTGGAGGTTCAACTTCAAGTTTATCATCCCACATGAAAAATATTCATGGCATAAACGTCGACCAGATTAATCAGCCATTGAAAAAACAAAGAACAGTGGAAGAGGTTGTGTAAAAAAAAGTCGATAGAAGAGGAAATTTCGAAACTTGCGTGTGTAGATGGACTGAGTTTCCAATCAATTGCTAAAAGTGAATTCATTCAAGAAAGCCTAAGAAAGATAAAATACGACAAGCTTCATCCAACTTCCCATAATGGTGTCAGAAAAATGGTGCTTAGTTTTTATGAGAAAAAGAAACATGAATTGGTCAACTACTTCAAGAATCAAGTGAGACAAGGAATCCGCTATTCATTAACTATGGATGAGTGTACATCTTTGCAAAACCAAAGATATATTAATATTAATGTTCATGATGAAAATCAACATTGGTCTCTGGTCTCATGAAAATAAATGGTTCTCTCGATAGCACCAAAACTATTGCAATCGTTAGGAAAAAATTGGAAGACTTTGGCTCGGACCTAGATAAGCATATCGTGGGTTGCACCACCGACGGTGCCTCAGTAATGGTCAGATTTGGAAGAGAAATAGTACCTGATCACCAGCAATGCATTGCACATGCTATACATCTCGCGGTTTCGGATATCTTATATTCAAAAACTGCTGAAAATTCAGTTGAAGGGGAAAGTGACCCTACCTCTGAAGATGAAGCCATCGAAGAAGATGAGCACTCTGCACATGAGTTAAGCGAAGATGAGTGTGAAATTTTATGCACTGATATAATTTTTGAGTCCGACATAGATGACGTAATTGTTCTTCCAAAACTTCGAGAAGATTACTTAAAAATAATAAATAAGGTGAGAAAAATCTGCCGCATATTTCGAAAGTCTCCTCTGAAAAATAAGAGATTGCAGGATTTTGTCAAAGATGAATTTAATGGAAAGGAAATGAAGCTTATCCTTGACTGTCGAACGAGGTGGAACAGTCTTTTGGCCCTGATAGAAGATTTTTGAAATTCAAAAATTGCATTCCAAAGGCCCTCAGCGTGATACGCTCAACAGAGACGATTTCAGATGAAGAATGGAATACTCTAAAGAGCCTCTTTGACACGCTTCTTCCACTGGAAATTGTTTTGAAAGGACTCTGTTCCGAAGATGCAAATTTGCTCAAAGCTGAATCTTCCATGAAGTTCATTTTGGATAAATTTGAAAGCAAAAACAATCCTTTAGCTTTTGAGCTACGTCAGTGTCTCATTGATGGCTACTCATTGAGAAGACAAAAAGAAGCTGTCGCCTTGCTGAGTTTTCTCCACAATCCCGAGGTCTTGAAAAATGAATCATCAGCACCGTTCCTCTTTCCCTCAAGACAAGCTCTTAAGAAATATGCGGATCATACATTTAAGAGGCTTTTTCCAGAAGCTTCCCAGATTTCAGAAACAGACGACCAAGTCCAATCAATTGCTTCGAAACTCGAAGATTCACAATGCAGCTCAGGTCGCGAAGTAAATGATGACGATCAACTTATGAACGAGTACATGTGTGATATGAACAAACTGAAAATGAAACCCAAGAAAGATTCTTCTGAGACCTTTGACGTAAACAATGAATTCAAATATTTTGAAGCTACTTTGAATAGAAGCGAAAATTTGGATCGAATGTACGAGGCGTTGCTTACAATAAAAGCCACCAGCGTAGAGTCCGAGAGAGTGTTTTCAGCTGCTGGTTTATTCGTCACAAAGATTCAATCAAGAATGATAGATCAGACACTTAATGCTCTTTATTTTCTCAAGTGTTATTTCAAAAATCAAGTTCGATAAAAAATTTTTTAATTCAAATGTTACACATACTTGATCGAATCAATTAAAACCTTATTTCTGTTGAATATTTTGATCATTTACCTCCCTAAAAAGCATACAGAATCCCACCAGTAAAAACCGGTAAAAACCGGCTTTAAGAATATAGTGACGGTGAAAACCGGTTTTACACTTTTCGGTTATTTTCCATCCCTAATATATATATATTTCATTCAATTCCAATTGTTGAGTACTCCCAATGTGTGTGGGATGGGTGGGGGTGGGCTTATCGATGTTTATTGAAGCTGAAAACATGAATTGATAAGAAGTAATGTTTAGGTTTAACGCAGATCATGTCTACTGTTTATGATGTTTATAGGGTGAAAAAATAAATATTAATCTCATAGAACATTTATATTGTTTATTGTGATTTTAAATCAAAAAACGAATGTAAGGAGAAGCAGAGTGAGACATCATGGGTATTCCCTCGCTACCATCTTGGGAAAACATACCGATGGTACCCTTTCATGTACCTGCACCCTTTCCTTCTCGTCTCACGTAAAATAGCGTGGATGCGAAGACAATTTAATGTAAATATGTATTTAATCTGTTTTCTATAAAAATTAACAGCCACTCTCTGCCACACATGACCGCTTGGTGTAAGAGGGAATTGCTCTCTTGCAACGCGTTTGACACTCAATTTTGAACCTTAAACAGTTGAGACTGAACAGGTGAAAATGAATGTATTCTTTTAACTACTCGATGAAAAAGGACTTGGTAGATCTTATATATACGAGGTGTGATCAAAACGTTCGGTAAATAGTCCCGCAACTAATGAACGCGTGTCACCAGGTAATATCAGTGTGTATGGTTATTAGGTTTAGTTTGAGGTTTGGTACCACTCGCCGATTTTTCTCTTTGCGTCTTTGATAATTTCGTTCGTAATATTGCCTTTGGTCGCGCTGAGAGACATGACTGAGTCGCATTGTGGCGGTATGGCGGGGACGGACCCGCGAATGTAAACACCTCCAAGTCGCGGTTAGCTCCATGCCACGATCACGGATAAGTGCATGATGGTAACAATTAGTAGGTCATGTTAACTCAATTGACGACAGTGAATCACGGTTAACTGCATGAATAAAATGTGTGTGTGTGTGTGTGTGCCACGATGCGTTTCCGCGTGTCGTTCTCTCTTCACAAGAAGGTCGAAGCTGGTGATCCCTGCCTCTAGGATTGGCTTGGTGAAGGAGTTAGCCGCTCTCTTGCGCTCTCCACAGCACATAGCCATGTACACCCAGCTCATCTGGCCTAATATGCAGTCTGTTTAATTTCTTCATTTCTACCATATCTCAAGAGTTGAAATTTCTCGGTGTTAAATGTCCTATTGTTGTCTTCTGACCATTTGTTGGTGTCCCCCTCTGCTCGTCTCTCTTCACACGGAGATCACGCTGGTGGTCCCGCCTCTAGACCCGGTTTGGTGGAGGAGAAAGTTGCTCTCTTGCGCTCTCCGCCACACATAACCGCTTGGTGGAGGAGCGAGTTGCTCTCTCGCGCTCTCCACCGCACATAGTCATGTACACCCAGCTCACCTGGCCTAATATGCAGTCTAATTTCTTCATTTCTACCATATATCAAGAGTCAAAATTTCTCGGTTAAATGCCCTATTGCTGTCTTCTGAACATTTGTTAGTGTCCCCCTCTGCTGGGCCTCTCTTCACACGGAGGTCAAGCTGGTGGTCCCCGCCTTTAGACCTGTCTTGGTGGAGGAACGAGCTGCTCTCTTGCGCTCTCCGCCACACATGACCACCTGGTGGAGGAGGGAAATGCTCTCTTGCGACGCGTTTGACACTCAATTTTGAACCTTAAACAAATGAGATTGAACAGGTGAAAATGAATGTATGTCAACTCTTGAGATATGGTATAAATGAAGAAATTAAACTGCATATTAGGTCAGATGAGCCGGGTGTACATGGCTATTTGCTATGAAGGGCGGAATAGAGCGGCTCACTCCTTCACCAAGCCAATCCTAGAGGTAGGGACCACCAGCTCGACGTTCGTGTGAAGAGAGAACGACACGCGGAAACGCATCGTGGCACACACACACACACACACACACACACACATTTTATTCATGCAATTAACCGTGCTTCACTGTCGTCAATTGAGTTAACATGACATATTCCTTCGCTTGTACAGGAATGTATATTTATTTTCAATATATTTCGTGAAATTGGATCCAATAATTTGTTTAAATAAACAGAGTGATGTGATGGTGTTTTAATTAATTCTTTTCGATGTATATATAAACATTATTATTATTATTATTTAATTACACCAAATGGATGGTTAGACCTTCTAAGTCAACTGGCGGGTTATACCAACTGGCGCTTTTTAAGTCAGCTGACTAGGATTATGCCAATCCAATAATTCGTGTAAATAAACTGAGTGATGTGGTGGTGTTTTATTTAATTCTTTTGGTTGTATATATAAACGTTATTATTATTATTTAATTATACCAAATGGCTGGGTAGGCCTTCTAAGCCAAATGGCTGATTAAGGCAGAATATATGCTTAAATTAAATAAATAGTGCAAACTAGCAACTCAGCCTTCTAAGCCAACTTGTGGATTAAGCCAGAATATATGTTTTAATTAAATAAATAGCGCAATCTGGCAACTCAGCCTTCTAAGCCACCTGGCTGATTAAGCCAGAATATATGCTTTAATTAAATAAATAGCGCAATCTGGCAACTCAACTCAGCCAGATTATCAAACTGGCTGATCAAGCCAGCTGGCTGATTAGGAACATATTAAGACAACGTCCGCTCGGCTGAAGTCTTAATATGCGCTTGGCTCCTGCCAGACGAACACCTCTCTTCCTTTCGCTCCTTCTCCTCTCTCTTTCTCTTGTGGGATAACTCCGCCTCCAAGTTGCATAACCCCTTGTTGTTCTTGCAACATTCCCCCTCCCCCTTTGTTGCATAACATCTTGCAACATTCCCCTCCCCTTATTGCATAACAACTTGCAACATTCACCCTCCCCTTGTTACAAAACAACTTGCAACATTCCCCTCTCCATTTGTTGCATAACTTATGCACCATTTCGTTTGCAACATTGGTCAACATTTGCAATTGCATTGCACTCTCCCCTTTTGCGCCCACACTACTTATACGTTTAAAAACGTTCCACTGTGTATCATCTGTTTATTTCAGTGGGAGAATAAAATAATTTTAAAACTGTATGGCAGAAAATATTAAACATTAAAGTCTTATTTTATTTAAATAAGAGCTCGTAGGTCACTAAAAATTGTCTCGTGGGTCAGTACTTGACCCGCCGGTCAGTGGTTCGCCATCACTGGACTAGGGTCTTCCTATTCTAGCCTAGGGTCGTTCGTGGCCTTCCATAGTTGCTTTCAGAAGTATCGCATACTAGCGGAACGACCCGGCGTTGCCCGGGTGGAAGTTGAACGCTATATATATATATATATATATATATGTTAGACACAGACCGTGCATGGAACAAGGAACTCTTCTAGGAAAATTAAATCCACTATAGTCCGAATAAGTAATGGTAAATGACAAATACTATAGTTTTTTCTTTTTCATGATGCTAGCCCGACGTGGGCAACGGGTCACTCGCAAAGAGGTCCCAAAAATATAGCTTCCCTCACCAGCTATCTGCAAAGTAGATAGGATCCAGCTTTCGGACAGGATCTAATAGAGACAAAAACTTGCGCATGCATGAGAAAATAGCCTCTGCAAAATCTTAGCTTAATAGGTAATCATCTTCTGCCCCCGGCAGAGCGATGAAAATCATGTTTTAGTAGTCAAAAACGTATTTTTCTTCTAATTTTTAAAATATTTCAATATGCATCAAAATTATTCCTAATAACTATAAAGTCGATGAAAAAGACCTCATATGATCGTTTTTCCAAGCGCGTTGTCCTACGTTAATATCTTTTGCCCCTGGCAACAACGTCAAATGTTGAAAAAATAGGTAATTTATATACATATTTTCAGATCGGCTCTTTGTCTTAAATAATGCATTTATATATTTCCCATAGCATTTATATCGTTGCTTAGGCATGAAATAACACACACACATGCCTATTACACGGTAATGAATTATCACTGCGACACCTCATTCAAGACTTGGACGGCAAAACAACTGGGCCAATGGGCTTTACTGGACCAGTTGGAAAACAACTGAACGACTGCGAAAAACTTCCAATTACAGAATTCGATGCCATTCCATCTCCCGACATTGACATAGATGATGCCGAGTTGAGCACTGACCAAAAATATTTGTTAGGCATCTACAGAGCAGTGTCGAGCGGTAGCTGCTCTTCAGCTCTCGCGGCTCGAAATCCAGGTAAGATGGCGCATTCCAGGTGGCTGACAACAGCAAATAGATTTCTGCGCCTCTATGTTTCAACCAGTGAACTCTCCAGCACCTTCAACGAAATTGTGCGATTCATTATGACAGTTTACGCACCAATTTGGTTTAAGATAAAGAAAAACTCCAGTTTCACTGAGGGCGCAAAACATTTTTTCGAAATGATGCGTCTCTCTCAGACCATGCCTCAAAGATCTAAGACAATCGCCAACAAAGTCCTCCGTAGAAATTCTTTCTTTGCTCACCCAGAAAATATTTTGATCTCCATGCTACATGCCGATGAGCAACACATAAGAGAATTGGGATGGAGAAGAATATTAAAAGCACGATCAAAACAATCACCAGCGGGGGAAATTCGAGCCTTCGCCATGCCTGAGCTGCTCTACGATAGTCAAAACTATTACGAAATGATCAACTGGCAAACGGCTGAGGTGACCGAACCCCCCGTTACAAAACAATACCTGATACCCGAATAAAAGAGTTTGTTGAGACGGGAGACCAGCCTGATGGACTGATCCTACTATTCCCTTGTCATACTCAAGCGGTCGAGAGACTCATCAAATTAGTAACCGAAGCCTCTGCCAGTGTAAGTGGAATAGAAGAGAGGGACGGATTCATCCGCTCCCGTCTTCACTCCCGAACAAAAATTCCACGATTTGATTCTAAGAAAGATTACCGTATGTAAATCGACATGCAGCCAAAGGAAGGGTGGTTGGGGCTGGATAGGGTAGAACTCGACGTACAGCCACCTCCTCGTGGTGAGTTCTGGGTTGCTAATTTTATAAAATTAGCAAGCGAGGAGCTGTACTTAGTACTTATCGTACTTATAACATCGCATTAACGTAATTATAATCCACATTTAGACTTTTCTCGGGGACAGAAGATATTACTCTAGAGTCATAAAATTTTGCGTGTGTGTTATTTCATGCCTAAGCAACGATATAAATGCTATGGGAAATATATAAATGCATTATTTAAGACAAAGAGCCGATCTGAAAATATGTATATAAATTACCTATTTTTTCAACATTTGACGTTGTTGCCGGGGGCAAAAGATATTAACGTAGGACAACGCGCTTGGAAAAACGATCATATGAGGTCTTTTTCATCGACTTTATAGTTATTAGGAATAATTTTGATGCATATTGAAATATTTTAAAAATTATAAGAAAAATACGTTTTTGACTACTAAAATATGATTTTCATCGCTCTGCCGGGGCAGAAGATGACTACCTATTAAGCTAAGATTTTGCAGAGGCTATTTTCTCATGCATGCGCAAGTTTTTGTCTCTATTAGAATATGGGAATCGAAAAAAATGTAAAATCGATCCACCCTAATAATATATATATATATATATATATATATATATGCCCTCAGAGGCCGACGCCACATTGCCTATGTTCTTTTATATATATATATATATATATTATATATATATATATATATATATATATATGCTAGGGCTCCGCCCATTTTATGTCACTATCTTTTATAACGTGTCTATGATGTCACTATCTTTCAATCATTCCGGAATACAGAGGCCTCCAACGGCCTCAGATAACCTTGGAGGCCGACAACACGCAGCCTATCTTGTTCCACGGCCTCAGTTATCCCCATATCCTAAGCCTCATCCAAATCTGGCCAGTGGTTTGGCCGGCTATAAGAAACAAAGGAAGAAAGAAAGGTCGCAGGCAGGCAGTTCGACCGTCACAAATATTAGAATAGACAAGCGGTAGCTCGCAATCGCTCGCTGTTGCCCTCTGGGCAGGTAGCAGTATATGTCACAGTATATGTATATGTATATTTTATATATGTATATGTATATTGGCACTTACGTATTATTGGGACCACCAAACTATTATCGGGACTACCAAACTGTTTATTATGTAATTTGGCTCTCGTCATTTTCGTTTTCGAAGTACTTACATTCACTTGTAAGAGACATTAAATAGCTCGTGCTCGGCAGCGGAATGACCTAGGACCGGGAAACGTGACAGAGTACATCGGCAGCTCATGGGCTATCAGTTGGTGGTGGTTGCAGAATTTTTCGATGTGCCGTTCAGTCTGTGCACGGTCCCAAAGAAAGCGGACAGACACACAGACACATTTTAGCTCAATAGTATATAGGAATATAGGATACTGCAGTGATAACATTGTAAATTTTTATTAACAAATTATTTGTATGTATAAAATCCTTAAAGACTTTTATCCCACTCTGTGTGTGTGTATATATATATATATATATATATATATATATATATTATAATATATATATATATATATATATATATATACTGTATGTATATGAAAATTGTTTCACGAAACAAACACGTGAAAAATATTTATGATGAATAAAACCACGAAGGAAAGGAAACACAAAATGGTGCTCAAGCGCTTTCGTCTAATGACATCCTCAGGAACACTGAGGATGTCATTAGACGAAAGCGCTTGAGCACCATTTTGTGTTTCCTTTCCTTCGTGGTTTTATTCATCATATATATATATATATATATATATACTGTAAGGTAAGGTAAGGTTCACATATTTATTCTGAATCATTAATATTTTAGATGAAAGCTTTTCATCTATATTTCACTATAGAAGTTAAACAAGGTAGCTATTTCTACTATACAATAAGACGTACAGACTGTTTCTAGAAAATGTCAGATATATTTTTATAATTATCATTAATACACACACTTTCTAAGTTTCAACTCAGCTGCAGAATAATATCTTACTATGTACAGTGCTTACAAGAAGTCTCGCGCTTCTGTCTTGTCCCAAGCTAGTCTGTTAGGTATAAAATAGGCGGTCCTTATGGCAGCGGAGGTGTGTTCGGATTGGTGCACATAATTGCTCTAACGGTGTAAGAGATACTTAAATTCATGTGTGTATTATGCCATATGATGTGCGTAATAAATAATCATTTTTAAATAGTTGGAGCGTTCAAGGTCATCTGTAATAATCTATAGACTACCCCTCAAGCCCACTCTCAAAACTTAGATTCCCCTAAGACACAGGCGTCTTCAAGTAACATGAATGCGTAGAGATCTAAGGTGTTAGATTCCATATTATATAATTTATGTGCTAGGTTTAAGAACGCTGGCATTGAAGGATGGAAGGAAGGGACAGTAAAAGCGATAATAGGTTTAATGAAGGAAGTGGAATGAGGATGGAGGTAAGCGTTGCTATGTCAAAGGAAACGAGGTTGGGTCGGGAATTACGAAGGGAGGAGGAAATGCTAAACACAAACTCAAATATTTATTTTAATGCCCTAGACCTAGAAAGACAAAGAGTAAAATACCTTAAACTAACAACGAATTGACAGAAACAGAAGAGTCTGGTCTTAGACGCACTGATAGGTTTAACGTATGTGGCTAGAGGCCGCCACTCAGAATTACCACTACTACCTAAGTCATAATAAGGTTATTTACTATGACAGAGTAGTCATGAGTAGTTATGGAAATAAAATATGATTATACTGTTGATGGCTGACTATATTCAGTTGGGATATAAACTATTGCTGACAATCTTTGGATCCTTGGCTTTTAAGACGAATTTTTTATGCATATGTTCAACAAAATAGGAAATTGGCTGATTATTATTACCATTCGAAGGGTTGGTACCCTTCACAACCGAAATCAATTTCAGAAGGGGTGCATGGTATCCTCATTTCCTTTATCGTCCCAGCACGCTTCACATAAGCCATTTACACAAAGATGGAAAGGCCGTCTGTGCACCACGAGACGACCCAGGCAATGCGGAGAGCAATGGTGACATTGCATGAATATGGTGTGCCAATAAGAAAAATATCAAGACGACTAGACGTTCATCGAAGCACTGTGGAACGGTGGATTCATCGGTATGAAGCAGAAAACTCAATCGCTACTTTGCCGAGGTCTGGTCCTCCGCGTTCAACATCTCAAGAGGAAGATGCTGCGATTGTTAATCATGCCAGAGAGCATCCGTTTGTTCCAGCGACGCATATTTACAGACACCTGAACCTTCGTTGTAGCGCAAATACAGTGAACAACAGACTTCACGAGGCAGGGTATTTTTCTCGCCGTCCAGCTATAAAACTTGCATTGACGATTGAGCATAAAGAGGCGCGGATGGGATTTGCCTTGCAATACTTGTCGCAGGAGAAAGAATTCTGGAGAAAAGTTGTGTACTGTGAAGAAAATACATTTTCAACAGATAGTCATGGTTCCCTGCATTGTTGGAGGCAGCGCGGAAAACGCTATGAAGAAGGAAATGTTTTCCCGAGCAAACGTAGTGGTCACATCAATCTCGGTGTGTGGGGATGGATGTCTGGCTATGGTGTCGGAGAATGACTGAAGTACTGTAGATGGACGCTTTACTGGACAGCAATATTGCCAGATACTGGAAGAGGTGCTGCTACCCAGTGTTCGTGCGTATCTGTTCCAGCACCGGAACCATTTTACTTATGGAAGATAACAGTCCCATTCATAGGAGTAACGTTGTGAGAGCGTGGTACGAAGATCACCCAGAGATATTAATCTAATCTGCCACCACGTTCTCCTGATTTGAATCCGATTGAAAACCTTTGGGCAATAATGATTAACGAATGGGAGCAACGCAGTGAAAGAACGTTTGAAGCACTTTTAGCTCACACGAGGAATAGTTGGAGAGCTTACGCCGAACACCAAACATTCCCTACAATCTGGCCTCTCTATGCCGCAACGATTGCAAGAAATTATTGATGCTGGAGGAACTATACGAAATACTGATGTTAAAGCTATGACGTAAATGTGTATCGAATATATATTTATGTTAATATAGAATTTTATTATATTTTTATGTTTGACATCTATAAAAGTATATATTGTGACCATGAAAGAACTTTACTTATCCTTAGTTAGAATCTTTTCTTGCAATGTCTACGCTCGTGGAGATGATAATATATGCATTGTTGAAACAAACTATGAAAGGTAATAGTTTCAGGAAAAAAATAAAAACTGGCAACATCGAGGTCATCACATTAGGCCTGTTCAAAAATCAACTTTTTCTTATTTTCATAGGTTTCTGTACATTTCCCCATGCTTTTTGACCTGAAAAAGCCGAAAATCACAACTATTTTGACCTAGGATGTTGGGAAGCATTGCCGCATGGAGCTTTAAATTTTCTGCCTTGAAATCGGCCAAAGCGCCAATTCCGGGGTCCCTTGAATTATGTTTTGCACTTTAACTTTTGATCTAAACAAGATAGAGCAACAAATTAGGTATCAAATGAAAGAGCATAAAATTAGTAAATAATAATAATAATAATAATAATAATAATAATAATAATAATAAATAATAATTAATAATAATAATAATAATAATAATAATAATAATAATAATCTATCATTTTTCAGGAAACAACAGAAACTCAATCAGAATCTAGAAAACCATCTACAAGTTACAACTTCACAATGGCATTAAGCAAGGAGCTGAGGGAGCTCCGTGGGCGCACAGTTGATATCTCAGAACCTCCACGTACTGTCCACAGGCAGGTGTCAACTGGGCCATCTACCAGATCTCTCACTGAAACTTTCCTGGTTGGATACCATTCAGCTTTTATCAGTGGTTCCCAGCTTCCCACCAACAGACAGGCGTTCCAGTATTTCCTTAATCTTCAGAATTTACCGGAAAATGCAGGGAGGCCCATGGTTCAAGACCTTGCATATGAAACAGTTGAATCTATCATCCCATTCTGGCAGATGGCTAGGATCAAGACAATGACCAAGTACAACGCAATGAAGCTCTTCATGAAACTACATGAGAAACATCGTGCTCTGGTGAAAAGCAAAGGAAGAGCAAGTAACCCTGGAGGAAAAAGAGGAGCATTTGTGCTGGAATTAGACAGCCTGTTCGATATAGGAGCTAGATGCAATCCAGGAAATACAGAACAACAGACTGTTATCCAGAGAAGAAAGATGAGGATATCAGGTTCTACGAAGACCAAAAGACTGAGAGGAAAGGTCATATGTCTGGTCATGACAAGATTTTTGAGACAAGATTCCATGCAGCAAGCAGCGAGGAATGAAAGACTGCAGCATAGACAAGAACAAGGTAAAACTAATTACTTTGAACGTTACAAAAAGTTTTAAGTTTTACTCCATTGCGATATTAGCATGTACTTAACAATTACTGTCTTAACATGTACTATTTTACAGCTGCAGCAGAACAAGAGGCAGTTGTTCATGTGGATGACATTACCTGGGGTGACTCAACTGACAACGACGCTAACACAGAGGACATGGATTACCATCAGCCTCGTCCTGGATGTTCTCACCATCAAGACACTGTGACTAGTGTGACTTTGACGTTTCCAAGGAAGGTCATGGAATGTGATGTCATCTGCAATACAGCTGATCGTCTTGGTTTATCAGACAATCAAGTTACTGCCATGGTTTCTGCCACCTTGAAAGCTGGAGGGGCTGATCTGGATAACTTCGTCATCTCAACCTCAACAACACGTCGCAACAGAATGCTGTCCAGGTATAATATCAGCCAGAGTCACATGTCCAAGTTTTGTGAAAACCCCCCACAGTACGCTGCCTTACACTGGGATGGAAAGTTGCTCAAAGATGTCTTGGGCAGTGAACCTGGAAGTACCTCAGAGACTTTAGCTGTACTAGTGTCTGGTCCACCTTCATACACTGAAGGAAAGTTATTGGGAGTACCTGCATCGACAATTCTTCTGGCACAGCTCAGGCTGAGGCTTCAATGGATTTACTGGAGACATGGGAACTTACGGATAATGTTACTGCCCTTGTTTTTGACACTACATCCAGTAACAGTGGAGTTCACAGAGGAGCTGCCAAACTGCTAGAGAAAATGCTGAACAAAAAGGTGTTTTATCTGGCCTGTCGACATCACATCCTGGAAATCCTAGTAGGAGCAGTTTGGGAGAAGCTGTTTGGGAAGGTGAAGGGGCCAGATAATCCCTGGTTTGAGCATCTGAAGGACGTTTGGACGGACTTGTCCAAGGAAAACCCAAAGATGCTGGCTATCAACAGCAAATGGCTGAAGGAAAAGAAGAAGAACAGTGAAGAAATACTCCAAGACATTCTAACAGCAGAAAGGCTTCCAAGAGCCGACTACAGGGAAATGGCTGAACTGACAGTCATTGTTCTTGGGGAACGCCTCCTCGAGGTATTCACTGGAGTCGACCAGGCGCCATTCATCAGGCCAGATGGATGGCCAGAAACCTGTACTCCATGAAAATGCTGATGTTTGCAGATCAACTTGAGTACGACGAAGACACTGTATCAAAGCTGGAAAGACTCAACACCTTCCTTGCGCTGTTCTACACTCCTGTATGGATGATGTCAATGTCTGCTGCAGATGCTCCCGTGAATGATCTAAGTCTAATCCAGGACATGTTGAAGTACAAGAAAACTGACCCAGAGCTTGCTGATGCAGTACTTAATAAGATGGAAAACCACAAATGGTACCTGACGCAGGAAGTCGTGCCATTTGCCCTGTTCAGCAGTAGATTGAGTGACACATTGAAGCACGACATTGCTGCCCAGTTACATGCCACTGAGAAGCCAGACAGCTTCAGAACAGGAAAGCCTCTATTCCAGAGAGTCACAGCTAAGACCACCCTGGTTGATCTCATTGGCCCAGAATCACATTTCCTGCTGGACACACTGAACATTGGATCCGAGTGTTCTGGAACCTGTCACGTCTTGGCCACAGAATGAGGACTACAGAAAAGCGTTGGACTATGTTAAGAATCTGAAAGCGGTGAATGACATTGCTGAACGTGGTGTCAAGATGATGAGCGACTTTCAAATGTCATAACAACAGATGCCAAGCAAAGGGACTATCTCCTTCAAGCTGTGGAGTTCAACAGACGCCGCTTTGACAGCTTCAAGAAACAAACTCTCAACAACTGACTGTGTAAATGTCATTATGAAATTAATCATCATGTAATGCTTTCACTTCTTGATCGATTAGACTTGTGACAAAATGTTAATCACAAATTTGTGTCATGAATAAGGCGCCTTGTCTGCCTTGAGTGTGAGAAAACGAATTTTGTGATATTTCTGAAATCTTTGTATGTACCAATGTGCCATTTCTTGTTCCAAGACTATCATAATTGTATAAGTTAGAAAGAGGATTAAAAACACTTTAATTTGGTGCCTATTTTGTTGCTCTATCTTGTTTAGATAAAAGGTTATAGTGCAAAACATGATTCAAGGGACCCCGAAACTGGTGCTTTTGGCCGATTTCAAGGCAGAAAACTTAAAGCTCCATGCGGCAATGCTTCCCAACAACCGAGGTCAAAATGGTTGTGATTTTCGGCCTTTTCAGGTCAAACAGCATGGGAAAAAGTACAGAGACCTATGAAAATAAGAAAAAGTTGATTTTTGAACAGGGAAGGTTATTTACTATGACAGAGTAGTCATGAGTAGTTATGGAAATAAAATATGATTATACTGTTGATGGCTGACTATATTCAGTTGGGATATAAACTATTGCTGACAATCTTTGGATCCTTGGCTTTTAAGACGAATTTTTTATGCATATGTTCAACAAAATAGGAAATTGGCTGATTATTATTACCATTCGAAGGGTTGGTACCCTTCACAACCGAAATCAATTTCAGAAGGGGTGCATGGTATCCTCATTTCCTTTATCGTCCCAGCACTCTTCACAAAAGCCATTTACACAAAGATGGAAAGGCCGTCTGTGCACCACGAGACGACCCAGGCAATGCGGAGAGCAATGGTGACATTGCATGAATATGGTGTGCCAATAAGAGAAATATCAAGACGACTAGACGTTCATCGAAGCACTGTGGAACGGTGGATTCATCGGTATGAAGCAGAAAACTCAATCGCTACTTTGCCGAGGTCTGGTCCTCCGCGTTCAACATCTCAAGAGGAAGATGCTGCGATTGTTAATCATGCCAGAGAGCATCCGTTTGTTCTAGCGACGCATATTTACACACACCTGAACCTTCGTTGTACCGCAAATACAGTGAACAACAGACTTCACGAGGCAGGGTATTTTTCTCGCCGTCCAGCTATAAAACTTGCATTGACGATTGAGCATAAAGAGGCGCGGATGGGATTTGCCTTGCAATACTTGTCGCAGGAGAAAGAATTCTGGAGAAAAGTTGTGTACTGTGAAGAAAATACATTTTCAACAGATAGTCATGGTTCCCTGCATTGTTGGAGGCAGCGCGGAAAACGCTATGAAGAAGGAAATGTTTTCCCGAGCAAACGTAGTGGTCACATCAATCTCGGTGTGTGGGGATGGATGTCTGGCTATGGTGTCGGAGAACTGACTGAAGTACTGTAGATGGACGCTTTACTGGACAGCAATATTGCCAGATACTGGAAGAGGTGCTGCTACCCAGTGTTCGTGCGTATCTGGTTCCAGCACCGGAACCATTTTACTTAATGGAAGATAACAGTCCCATTCATAGGAGTAACGTTGTGAGAGCGTGGTACGAAGATCACCCAGAGATATTAATCTAATTCTGCCACCACGTTCTCCTGATTTGAATCCGATTGAAAACCTTTGGGCAATAATGATTAACGAATGGGAGCAACGCAGTGAAAGAACATTTGAAGCACTTTTAGCTCACACGAGGAATAGTTGGGAGAGCTTACGCCGAACACCAAACATTCCCTACAATCTGGCCTCTTCTATGCCGCAACGATTGCAAGAAATTATTGATGCTGGAGGAAGCTATACGAAATACTGATATTAAAGCCATGACGTAAATGTGTATCGAATATATATTTATGTTAATATAGAATTTTATTATATTTTTATGTTTGACATCTATAAAAGTATATATTGTGACCATGAAAGAACGTTACTTATCCTTAGTTAGAATCTTTTCTTGCAATGTCTACGCTCGTAGAGATGATAATATATGCATTGTTGAAACAAACTATGAGAAGGTAATAGTTTCAGGAAAAAAATAAAAACTGGCAACATCGAGGTCATCACATGTTTATGGGAATTGTCATATGATATGCTACCAATAAACTTTTATATACTACTATATACAGTATACTATATTACGTAATAATTACGATGAACAAATCAAATGTAAATTTCTCTGATTCACGGCCCACCAGTCTTGCTTTAGACCAGTGGTAGTCAAACCGGGGTACGCGTACCCCTGGGGGTACGCGAGGGGTTTCCTGAGGGTACGTAAGCTCTGCTGCAAAAACAAGCAAGTTGGTTAATCAATTATAAAATGAATTTATGCAATTATAATTATCATCTATCATTTAAATTTTTTTGAAAATATATATTATAATCATTTATTTATAATATTAATATTTAATTATAAATTTAACTCAACATTGGTACAAGTTATTATTAAATTATTTAATATTAATTATTTTATATTTTTATATTTTAATATTTTATTTAAATTATTATTAAATAACCGGATATTGGTACAAATTGGTACGAATCGTACGATGCTGTAAAAATAGTAAATTATATCAAGTTTCGAGCAGTGAATTCACACCTCTTTAAAATTCTTTGTGAGGAGATGGGCAAAAATCATACTCAGTTGCTTTTGTACACTGAAGTGCGCTGGCTCTCACGAGGAAAGGTATTAACACGACTTTTTGAACTTAGGAATGAAGTGAGAAGTTTACTTAACAGCCGAAATTCAGACTTATTAAAATTTATAGAAAATGAGGAGTGGCTTTGTAAACTGAGTTATTTGGCAAATATATTCACCAAATTAAACGAACTTAATCTTCAACTTCAGGAGTATGACAAAATTATATTGCAGGCACAAGAAAAAGTCAAGGGATTTTTTGGGAAAGTTTTATACTTGATAAAGTGCATAGAAGACAATAATACCACACCTTTCCAAATATTCAGCGAATTCTGTCACGAAAACGAGTTTCTTGTCAGTGACTCAGTTATACATATTATAAAGCAGCATTTAGTGAGCCTTCGTGAATCATTTTTGCATTACTTTCCATGTATTAATAGAGATTCCCCACAAAGTGAATGGATAACGAATCCGTTTTCAAACCTTGCTGTGTCTAATGCGGAGCTTCCCGCTCGTTTAAAAGAACAATTGATTGAATTGGCAGCTGACAGCTCACTTAAACATAAATTCAATGGCTTTTCTGTCTCCGAGTTTTGGAAATTGGCCCATATTGAATACAAAGAATTAAGTGAATTTGCTATCAACAAACTACTTCCATTCCCGTCCACCTATTTATGTGAAAAGGGATTTTCGGCACTGACAGCTATCAAGTCGAAAGAAAGAAACCGCCTACATCCAGAAGCTTGCCTCATAATGGCACTCACAAATGTTCGTCCGCGAATAGAACAACTTGCTAGTGACAAACAGTCCCACCCATCTCATTAATTACTTGTAAGTATTTAAAATATATATTTTAAAAGCTCAGACGATTTCTAATTAACTCTATTAGATTCTAATATTTGCCCGAGTTAAAATTTGTGTAAATTGCTTGAGTTGTGTAAAATGTAAATTGTATAATTAAAATGCTATGATAATATATATATATATATATATATATATATATATATATAATTATATATACCTTACCTTACCTTATGAACCTTATGTTGTTTCGTGTGTTGGTCTCTCTTCACACGGAGGTCAAGCTGGTGGCCCCGCCTCTAGGTCTGGCCTGGTGGAGGAGCGAGTTACTTTCTTGCACTCTCCACCGTACATAGCCAGGCACGCCCGGCTCATCTGGTACTGTCCTGAGCCAGGCATCCAGTCTTTTCTTGAAGACTTCAACTTTGACCCCCGTTACGTTTCTGAGGTCCTTAGGAAGCTGGTTGAAAAGTCTTGGCCCCCTGACAACCAAGCTATTTTCCTTCAGGGTTGAGGAGGTCCCTTGTCGTACTTTTAATTTGGGAACACTACACATTCTGCCTTTCCTATTTTCCTGTGTTGTTTGAATGGTAATTGGGTTTAGTTTTGGGTTTGGTACCAGTTTTTCGATCATTTTCCATATGTAGATTATGATGTACCTCTCTTTTCTTCTTTCCAGTGAGTACAGATTTAGTTTACGTAGTCTTTCCCAGTGGTTGAGTTCTTTGCAGCCATCAATCTTGGCTGTGAAATGCCTTTGCGTTTCTTCTAGTTTATATATATATATATATATATATATATATATATTCATCTAATAATTAGGTGGTCGTAAATAAAGATCGTTTGATAGCTTCATATTCTGTGCAAATTGTATAATAGCATTTTTATTTTGGAAACTGAGGGGGAGGAGGTACGCCATAATAAAAAAACAAACTAAAGGGGTACGCCAAAGAAAAAGTTTGAATACCACTGCTTTAGACTAATGATTTTCATAAGATGGAATAGGTTTAACATAGTTCGTTTAATAGGTTACCACTTAAAACAATGGATAAACTATCTATTAATGAGACGACCGTGACTTCCTCGAAATGCGAGCGCGTGAGAGGTTCACTGAGGAATTTGGTCATTAGATTCTTCACGTAGGATATATATCACAAACAACAATATTGACAACAATTCCCAACAATTACTTAATATCAATAATTGCATTTGAGCAAATAATTTCGACCTGCGTCAAAATAACTAGGTATTATGCCATGATTTGGGATATTTGCCGAATTAGTCGTTCTCTATAGTCTACAGTATATATTGAGACGGTATAATGTAATGCCCAGCTAATATTATGATGACTAGGATTGCTCCATAACCATCCCAACATCCCGAAACTTGCTCCATTCTGCTTCTTAATCATTTGTATTTTAAAAACTAAAATGTAGCAGAAGTGACGTAATAATGGACGTCATTGATTGTGTTAGGGCAGTTATGTGCACCATTCCGAACACACCTCCGCTGCCATAAGGACCGCCCATTTTATACCAAACAGACTAGCTTGGGACGAGACAGAAGCGTGAGACTTCTTGTAAGCACTGTACCTATTTGAGATTATTAGTCTGGTCTCAATTGTAGGGAAGGTTCTTCAGAAAATAAAGGACAGGAGGATTTTCACACACTTAGATGAACAGAGTTTAGTGTTAGATTCACTACACCAAGGGAAGATATTTATATTTAACCGCAAAATCCTAGTTTATAAATCCAAAATATTATAAGCATCCCAAACATTCTTTATAAAAGTTCTTAGCAGTAGCTAGATGATGCTCGTGAAATTAGTTATATGTTAATGAACTTTCTGATAATTAACTAATCTGTATTGAAGATTTTGTACCAAAATAGAAATTTTGCTAAAAAATAGGCTAATCATTTAAAGTAATAAATAATAAAACTTTGTTTTCGTTTTTTGAAAAGGTTTTCTTTCATTTTAAGTGTCTTTGGGGACAAGGAAGTTTCTTGAGTTTTCAGTTTTTAGTTTTAACAAATATTTGCAATTGTATATAAAATGCAATACAAGTATTTGAATTTCATTTACATAAATGTAAATTGTATGTATTCCAAACGCCAATATTTTCTATACAGTTTCATATATACAGTATTCATGAGAAGAATTTTCATTTTAATACAGATTTACCAAATCGTATGAATGTAGCCTAAAATTAATTTAGTTATTTTAATCCAAATTAATGTCAACAAAACTCTGACCCATTCCGGAGGGCTGGGAGCTTACAGAATTTTATATAAATTTAGGACAACCAACTAAATAACTTTATTAATCAACATCACTTTCAAATTATTTAAGAAAATATTAAGTTTTAACTGAAACACTATATGTATAAAATGAGAGTGAACACAGTTTTTGAGGGCGCAGTCGAGTCGAAAGAAAAAATATTTTAATACCATTAAAAAATAATTACTTCACAAAAGATATATTTCAGACCAGATCCATCATAATCTCATTCTGATTTATGCTATTTTATAGATCTTAATCCCTTCTATTCTTCAGTGTAGTCGCTGATTCGTTTTCTTCAGTCTATTACACCTTTCGCAGCGGAGAATTCAATTCAATCATGGAGCCAAAGCATTGGACATCAGAGAGGCTTAGAAATTGCAATACAGTTTACATAAATTTACCACCAGTTTAACGTATATATTTAAACCATAATACGGTAGTAGCATGACCGCAAAAGGAGAGAGTGCCGAGCAATTGCAATGTTGATCAAATGAGTGCCAGTGCCACCCCCCCACCCCCTCCCCAGTGCCCCCCAGGGTGCAAAAAAAGGGGAGAAACCACCCCAGCAAGCTGCGTGGAGTCTACGTAACCTCTTTTGGGGAGGAGGTGGGACGGCCTCACCCCCAAAAGGGGTATACCTAACCTAAGAGAGAGAGAGAGCGGAAGAGAGAGCATCTTCTCATCTGGACATCCAGGTACATAATGGAAGGTCAAGGTAGCATCACTTGGCTCAGAACCCGAAATCCGCCAGCTGGCGTAGAAGCCAGTGCCTCCAGGCATTATCAGCCAGTTGACAGTGTATATATCGTTTGGACAGCCAAAAAGTGCACACAAACTTCCCGACTATATACGGGGCTCCAATAAACCTTAGCCCCCCCCGCCCATGGCCTAAACCATTAGAGGTACAGTAAGACTAAACATACCTTGCAAAAGAGAATTTAATCCTGCATTTAATGAGAAACAATTAAAACTTGGTGTTCCCGCCATTGCCTTCCAAGACAGCCTGAATTCGCTTTGGGTAGCTTGCCAAAAGTGACGTGAATAGATCTTGATCGTTACGCAAATTTGCTAAAACAGTTTCAATGCGTTGCGTCATTGTATCCTTCGAAAATCGATTTGCTGCAGGTTCTTGAAACAAGAGACATTCAACTTTGTCCTTTATAACTGATCCAATGTGTTCACAGACGTTTAGGTCAGGAGAATTTCCTGGCCATTCTTCATTTCCAAAAAAATTGATCTCATGGTTCCGCAACAAAGGTTGAGTGGCTAATGCCTTAAAGCAGTGAGCTTCTTTGCAGTGAACAAAACAAACACACCAACACAGTCTGGACTTTTTGATAATTCGCGATAATGTTCATTGTCATCGATTTCATCTGGTGTTGTGGCCCACACTCGATCATATTGATTAGTTAGGCCGACGTGTTACGTAAACAAAAAATTCATCGGAGACAGCTAAATGCATGAAATTATCCACATCCCAATCTTCAAGATAATGGGCAAACCACATTCTGTCATCGATGTTAAGTTGAGTTTTTCTTGGCTTTGGAAGTTCATGCCAAGGCTTTAAACCTTGCCTATGACGGTACAGTCGAATGATCTCACCACTAACGATCTTTCCTCTCAACACTTCGATCTCTCTAGAAAGTTTAGCACAGCTGTTTTTCCGCTTACGCGTACCGCTTTCAATGATGTCCTTTGTTTCCTGAGAGAGTGGCAAATTTGGGCGCCCAGATTTGGTTGTATCCATTTCACATTCATCCAAAGTTTTATTCCAATTTCTTTTGAAGAAGTCCTCACTTCTTCGCAACTTTTTGGCAACCCATGAACGTGTTATAAAGGTGGCTCCAGCATCACGAGCTTCCCGAAATGTTATTGCTGGTATGCGATCTATCACACGTTGCCTCTCCGAATCACCAATTAATTGAGAAGCCATTATATTATCATTTTATCAGTTAGAGTAATTTTAATACCTGCAATAAATAAAGAATTTTACATATTTTTATAATCACTAAAAACTATTTCGATATAAGTAAACATGTAAGCTGCAAATGGGGGGGGGGGGCTAAGGTTTTTGGAACCCCTTATACACTCATAGAATCCCTATTGTTACACACACACACACACACACACACACACACACACGATAGATAATAGAGTAACCTCAAGATAATGTGAAACAGTTTTAGAAATGTTGCAAAATACACGCGGCGACAGGTTCGCACAGGTTTTATCACGAGACAGAATGATGCAGAATGACTTAGGCCAGTGAAGGCTTAGACTAGTGTAGGATTAGGCTAATGAATATTTTCTCTGGTGTTTTTCATACAGTTACAACGCCACCCCTAAGATATTAGAGTAATTGAAAAAAACATGGAGCCCACAAAAGAGCATATTCGACGTGATGCTGTATGAGTTCCATAAAGGCTCTAACGCTAGTGAATCCGCAAAAAACATTCAAAGAGTTTATGGAAATGATGTTGTGAGCGAATGGAGGTGTAGGAGATGGTTTGAGAAGTTCAGAAATGGAGACTTCAGTCTGAAAGAATATCAACGAACAGGACGACCAAATGAGTTAGATGAAGAGTTGCTGAAAGCAACAGTGGAGGAAACCCCGACGGTAACTGTAATAGAACTTGGCCTGCAACTCGGCTTAGCCATATGACCATTCATCGTCATTTGAAGCTGTTGTGTAAAGTAGTGAAGTTTGGAAAATGGGTTCTGCATGATTTGTCACAAGCGAATCTTCAACATCGAATCGATATTTGCACATCACTGCATTCTCGGCAACTGCAGGCACCGTTTTTGAATCGGATCGTCACTGGGGATGAAAAATGGGTCCTCTATAACAATATTAAGCGTTGACATCAGTGACTTAGCCGTGAAACAAAGCCTGAACCTCAGCCAAGGAATGGACCCCATCCAAAGAAAAGTTTGCTATGCGTTTGGTGGGATATGCAAAGAATTATTCATTTTGAGCTTCTGCCAGATAACCAAACAATCACAGCTGAAGTCTACTGCCAACAACTCCAACGATTGAAGATGGCATTACAAGAAAAACGTCCTGCATTAATTAATCGAGGAGGTGTTCTATTCCACCAGGATAACGCGCGCCCTCACACTGCTCGAGTCACCACTGCCCAATTGGAGGAATTTAGTTGGGAAAAATGCCTCATCCACCTTATTCTCCAGACATCGTACCTTCAGACTACTATTTATTCAGAAGTCTGCAACACCACCTAGAATCCTAGATGGACAAAAGTTGCAATCCAGGGAAGCTATCGAAAACGAAGTGATCGCTTTTTTTAACTCGAAACCAAGGGATTTCTTTCTTCGAACGTGGCATAAAAAAACTTTTCTACAGGTCGGAGGAGGTTATAGTAAACAAGGGGATTCTATTGATGATTAATTTGTCATTATGTCATTTAATTTTTGTTGTGAATAAACTAAAATTTCGATCAAATTTGTCATTATAAGTCATTTAATTTTTGTTCTGAATGAATTAAAAAATCGAGCAGAATATATGTTACAACCTTATATATATATATATTATATATATATATATATGAGAATGAACTCAGAATGGTTCCCTGAGGTTTTTTATGATACGCACAGACCGTGCATGGAACAAGGAACTCTTCTAGGATAATTAAATCCACTATAGTTCAAATAATAATGGTAAATGACAAATACCATAGTTTTTCTTTTTCATGATGGTAGCCCGACGTGGGCAACGGGTCACTCGCAAAAAGGTCCGAAAAATATAGCTTCCCTCACCAGCTATCTGCAAAGCAGATAGGTTCCAGCTTTGGGACAGGAACTAGGGTTTAAAGCAGCCTAGCCCAGCTACATTTAGAACCTCAATATAAGCAAAAGACTCTCTGCCTTCACGTCAGATTGAGTACATCAAAGAAAAAGGGGTAACTATCCTGTCCCAAAGCTGGATCCTATCTGCTTTGCAGATAGCTGGTGAGGGAAGCTATATTTTTGGGACCTTTTTGCGAGTGACCCGTTGGCCACGTCGGGATACCATCATGAAAAAGAAAAACTATGGTATTTGTCATTTACCATTACTTATTTGGACTATAGTGGATTTAATTATCCTAGAAGAGTTCCTTGTTCCATGCAGGGTCTGTGTGTATCATATATATATATATATACAGGGTGTTTGAAAACTTTCTGTACAAATTGTAATGGGGGATAGGCAACACCAAGACAAACCCTTTTCGTCTATAAGTGTATGTCCGCTGACGTCACCATTCGGCGCGAGAGGGCGCCGCTGCAATTGGCTAAAAGGTGAAGTGGGCTAGACTCGCGCTTGCCGCGGGCATTCTTAAATCGGACGTAGTACGCGTAACATGGAGCGCTTCACGACTGCTGAGATGGCTGACATGCATATGGTGTATGGGGCTGCCAATGGAAACGGAAGAGCTGCTGTGAGGTTGTACCGACAGCGCTTCCCAAACAGACGTGTGCCAAACCACCAAACGTTTGCGCATTTGCATCGGCGACTGCGAGAAACTGGAACATTCCATGCAAACATGCATGACACTGGTCTGGAGAGAAACGTGCGCACTCCTGACATGGAAGAAATCCTACGGCGATTTGAGGACAATCCAAGCGCAAGCACGCGAGGTGTTGCACGTATCCTCGGTGTGAACCACGACCTGGTCTGGAGAGTGTTGCACGAGCAGCAGTTACATCCGTTTCATCGTCAGAGAGTCCAGGCATTACAACCTCGGGATTACCCTCTTCGTGTGGAATTCGCACGCTGGTTTCTGCAGCAGACAGCGGTGCAGCCTAATTTTCCGGCTTATGTGCTGTTCTCAGATGAGGCCTGTTTCACACGTGAGGGTGTGTTTAACATGCACAATTCTCACGTGTGGGCGCACGCAAATCCACATGCTACACGGATGCATGCTCATCAAGAACGGTTCGCCCATGGGCGCCCGCAGGATTTTTTCCAAGGGGGGGCAAAATTTAATGTATTAATAGGTAGGGACCGGAGCAAGCAAAAAACTTTTGACCCCTTAGGAACCAGCAGGTTAATTCTAAGCAAGTTTAGTGTTGCATTTTCTGTAATGGAAAATGCAAATATATATTGTATGTACATACAATGCACATGATAACAATCATTTATTTTATTTATAAAAGAAACATGATAGAATGAAGAAAAAAGCACACTGAAGTAAATGTTGTACCTAATTTGAAAACGGTGTTTCGAGCATCACCTACACTGCTCATTTGAATAGGAATTGTAGTCGTCTGCGGTCACTACCAAAATTATGAACAACCTTTTCCATAAAATCAGTTTTGTTGGAGTTGATTTTCTCCCGGTGAACAAATAAAAAGGTAGCAACCTTTTATCATGCACATAAATAAAAATTTTCACCCTTTAGGAGGCAGTTGGATACTTTTCAGCAAGTTTAGGATATAAATATTTTCTTAGAAAATATTTAATATATTTTCTTGGCATTTCCAGGGGGAGGCAAGCGCCCCCCCTTGCCCCTACCTGCGGGCGCCCATGGGTTCGCCGTCAATGTTTGGGCGGGTATCGTCCATGGCAAGTTGATTGGGCCGTACCTGCTGCCTGCCCGACTCGACGGGCGGGTTTATCGGATATTTCTTGAAGAAACGTTGCCGGAACTGATGGAAGATGTTCCCGTGGCTATTCGTAGACGAATGTGGTTTCAACACGACAGGGACCCAGCACACTCCAGCAACGATGTGCGGCATTATCTGAACGCCACATTTGGGGACCGATGGATAAGCCGGGTGGGCCCGTAGCCTGGCCACCGAGATCGCCCGATTTAACATGCCTCGATTTCTTCCTTTGGCACACGTCTGTTTGGGAAGCGCTGTCGGTACAACCTCACAGCAGCTCTTCCGTTTCCATTGGCAGCCCCATACACCATATGCATGTCAGCCATCTCAGCAGTCGTGAAGCGCTCCATGTTACGCGTACTACGTCCGATTTAAGAATGCCCGCGGCAAGCGCGAGTCTAGCCCACTTCACCTTTTAGCCAATTGCAGCGGCGCCCTTTCGCGCCGAATGGTGACGTCAGCGGACATACACTTATAGACGAAAAGGGTTTGTCTTGGTGTTGCCTATCCCCCATTACAATTTGTACAGAAAGTTTCAAACACCCTGTGTGTGTATATATATATATATATATATATATATATATATATATATATAATATATAATATATATATATATATATATATATGACGCGTTCGGTGGAGAAGGGGCGAACGCAACATTTTCGAATTATGCCACAAAATGCAGTTAAAGTTTGTAAACTTTAAACCTTTGTATTTTTCCGGTTTATTGAAATGTTGTATGAATTTGAACACATATTTGAGTAAAATATTGTTGTGTAATATGTCGATATAATAAAACGCCAAGAAATTTTACAATATTATTTATTGATAGCTTCTGATGTTAACTGGTGTAATCCATTATTTGGTCCTCTTCGTCGAATGTTGTATTACTGCTTCAACTGTTTCGGTTTCTTCCAGTTCCTTTAACAATCTTGTATAATAGTTCACTGCAGTTGCAGGCATTAGGTCTGATAATTCTTTGAGATCTTTTATTTTTTCCTTAGTTATTGGCAGCAATTGGGAATACTTTCGTTGCAGTGTCTGCTGGGCTAGACTGAATAAACTGACACTGTAGGATTTTTTCCCTTTCTGCAGTCTGACGGGATGGCTATTATCTGGGGTTGTGCGGTATGCAGTAGATATTACGTAGCCTTCTTTGTGTTGAAAGTCAAATATTAACTTTCTTGCATCTGTAAATTTAGTAGTTGTTGATTTCCTAATGACAATGCACGTTTTTAGGACGTCAAAATCGAGAAAATCAGCCTGTTTCATTTCTACAACTAGGAAGCGCTGCGAAACGGCTGTAGTTATGGCCGTAACATAATCTTTTTTGGTGTAAATAATATTGCTGTAATTATTTTTTATATTTTGTTCAATTTGGCCAAATTGAGCATCACAGGGCATTGTCGAGTGACCAGAAAGTAGATACATGTGTTCAATGTGAAGCAATGATGCGGAGTGAATTTCTCTGAGATACATTAAAACCTAAATTTTACCGTGAAAGAGTGCAGACTAACATCTAATTTTTTGCATAGGTAAAGCAAAGGTTTTAAAGGATAATTATACGACAAAAAACTCATTTTTCGAATTTTGTGGCGTTCGCCCCTTCTCCACCGAACGCGTCATATATATGCATGTAAAGCCCCAATACCAAAATATATACGAGCATAACCACCTAACCACCAATCATATAAGTATAGCTACCGAACCCATGTTACTCACGGCTTTTACTTACCAGTAGCAGTGGCCCCTATGGAGCTAGGAATAGACCTAAAAGGTGTCTCAATACGACCCAATAGATAAAGCTATTAGGCATAAACAAATACGTTTATGGGACGACCAACAAGGTCTCCAAAAAAGAACAACACTACTATTGAGCTTCTCATAGTGGAACACCAGGAGACCAAGTTAACGTTTGGTTGGCGATCTTTTAAACAAAAAATCGAATAAGATAAACTAACTTTAATACAAAAACAAATTTTCATCATAATATACAATTTTATCCTTACACTATAACATAAAAAGCATTAATATGATTTTTAAAACAAAATAGAAATTAAATTAGGGGTGACTATTTCATTTTTCCTCTTCCACCCATTTATTGTGTTTCAATACAAATTTATCTTTAAGACAACAATATACCTTTAACCCTTATTACAAAAAATATTAATATAACTTTATATTAAAAATAGATTGTATTTCGGGATAACTATTTCATTTCTCGTCTTTCGCCCATTTATTTTGTTTCAATACAAATTTATCTTTAAGACACCAACATATGTTTAAACCTTATTACAAGAAAATATTAATATAAATTTATATTAAAAATAGATTGTATTTCGGGGTAACTATCGCCAGAATATCCATAGAGTATTTGAACATCTTGTTCCTCAAGCCTCGCACGGTTCAATGTAGCCTTAAAAGTCTCAAAGGAGGGAGGGCTAGGGCGTCTTTCAGTATTCGCCACATCTTCCGTCTTTACCGAGTACCACTTCATAAACGTCGAACACGCAATATCAAGGGTAGCCATCACTATTTTTCGTCTATGTAAGAAATCTTCAAATATACGTCTGAGATCCAGGGCTTGCAGCGATCAACTGAGCATGCAGGCTAGATATATGCCCAGGTAGTAGCAAGAGACACGTGACCTTTGATCGATCATACGGGGGGCTGAGCTTAGGACTTTTCCTATACATACGCTATACATAAGCTATACGCTATACATACGCTATACATACGCTGTACCGCTTAGAAGATTAACCCGTAAATTGAAATCTTACAACAATAAAGGAAATATACTGAACATTTCCTGGCTGATAGACGCCAATGTGTGTATCTGTTATTGGTTCTAATGTAGTTAACCGTGATTTGGCGGTGTTTACATTCGTGGTTCGCCTCCCTCCATTCCACCGCAATGCGCCTCAGTCAGTGTCTCTCTGCACTACCAAACACAATATTAGCAACAATGTTAGCAGAGGGAGCGGGTACAACAGTGTTTTTTCAATGAATTGAAATTAGAGGGGGTGTTCGAATTTTTAGTGAGGGCCGAGGAGTGAGACCATAAGGGCGAAGGTGGGCTTTATGGCACCAGAGTAAAAACTGAAAAATCTTTCACGACCATTTTATTAGGCTTAACTCATCTTTTAAAATTGGCTTAGGACGGCACCAGATGAGCCGGGTGTACCCTGGCTATGTGCGGTGGAGAGCGCAAGAGAGCAACTCGCTCCTCCACCAAGCCATGCCTAGAGACGGACCCACCACCATGACCTTCGTGTAAAGAGAGACCGAAGCACGGAAACGTAACGCGTAGGGGAAGGTGGGGTAAGACGGACTACTTAACACAAAAATGAGTCTAGAAACCACATTTATATAATTTTGGGGTTTTTTAGGGGTTGTGGTGGTGCTTTGGGGTGTTATATTTAAAGTCCACACTCTGGTCACGGTTTTTAGAGGAAAAGACTGAAACACGAGATTTTACCAAATCAATATTTTTATTGTACCAAAAACGAATCACGGGGTAAGATGGACCCCAGGGGTCCATCCTTACTGGCACAACTCACACACAAAAACCTCTTCCTCATCATCCTCTACCCCTGCACATTCCTCATGTGCCCATCTCTTGCAAATGGCGCAACAAACCCACCCTTCCCCTCGCACAGAATTACCAAACGTGTCATTGCAATACAAGCACTTGGTTGAATCTCCATCCTCACTGTCACTGTCATGAGCCCAGGATGGCCCAGCTTTCGCTTGCTTTGCTTTTTTCTTTTGTGTCATGCTTTTGTTTGGTGACGTGAAGGACATCTAGCAACCAATATCTGAACCTCGCCCTTTCTGCTTGGGTTTAGAGGGGGGGGTCCATCTCACCCCATGGGTCCGTCTTACCCCACCGTCCCCTATATACACATTTTATTCACGCTGTTATCCGTGATTCACTGTCGTCAATTGAATTAAACATAACTTACTAATTGTTACCATTGTGCACTTATCCGTGGTCATGACATGGAGTTAACCGGAATTTGGCGGTGTTTACATTCGAGGTTCGCCTCCCGCCATCCCATCACAATGCGCCTCAGTGAATGTCTCTCTGCGCTACCAAAGACAATATTAGCAACAATGTTAGCAGAGGGAGGGGTTACAACAGTTTTTTCCCCAGGAATTGAAATTACAGGGGGTGTTCGAGTTTTTAATGGGGTGAGGGCCGAGGGGTGAGACCGTGAGGGCGAAGGTGGGCTTTATGGCTCCATAGTAAAAAATGAAAAATGTTTCACGACTATTTTATTAGGCTTAACTAATCTTTTAAAATCATAACACAAATTAAAGTTGGCTACTCACGCCTTCTATGAAGCAATATATCGACATCCTTCTTGGCTTCTTGTAATTTGATGCACGTTAACCTGATTTAAATATAACATCCTTAGTCATAGACAGGGAAAGATGGAATGAGGAAGAATGTTCCAGAACTGGCCATTAGATTATTCGTCGTTTTCTTTTAAAGGGCATTAAAATTTCTGCTTTTACGTATTACATGGGTTTGTCTTAATCTCTTGCCCTCTATCTATCCACATGCTGGGTGAATCAACCTAACCTAAGAGAGAGAGGAGAGAAAGCAGGTGGAGAGAAGAGACTTTGGGGGAGGTGGGATGTCCTCACCCCCCAAAGGGGTATACCTAATATAATTTTATCTGTTTTATAAAATTTTCATCTAGTTCTCTGCACCAATATTTAATTTCTTCTGAATTTCTATTCAACTTAAACTTCTCATCTTCGTGGTTGCTTGCCAATTCATTTTTGCATTATATACAGTAAGTTTATCTCAGTTCTCAGACAAGTTCTTCAGCATCTCACCGGGATACGTTGAATATAGTGAGAGGTCCAATATTCTTATTTTGCAGCTAGATGATTCAGGTCAAGGACTGTTAAAGTAAAACATCTGAAATTTGCAAATGGTACAAAAAGTAGGATGTTTAATCATTCCCAATTATTTATATCTGTTCCATGTATACAAGTAAGAAAAGAAAATTATTAAATTTTTTTTGTATCTTTGCTGGAAAATTAATAATTAAAAGATTCTCTGGTTAGAAAACCTGTCAGTAAGAATTAAGGGAATGTTGTCGAGACCACTATTCTTCACCTTCGTTTTCTCTATCTTAGAGGTAAAAGCCCTTTGTATAGCTTCAATGTTCGCAATGTCTCGTTTCCTGTATGGGTTTGTGAGTACTGAGCAACACTCAATTATTGGTAGGACTAGACTCTTCCATAATTTGAGCATGATGTTTGCTTTTCTGTTGCGGAAGCTCCTCCAGATGATTCCCATTATTTTTCTAGTCGTTGTAATTTTGATGGTATAGTGCTCTCTGAATTCCGCATCCGACGACATTATTACTCCAAGACCTCTGATTTGTGGATTTAGCGTTATCTGTTTGGCTTGCCGAGTTTTGTACCCTTTTTTTCTGTAGCTCCTTGTTATTACCATATCTTAGAAGTTGGAATTTTCTTCGTTGAACTTCATATTGTTGTCTTCTACCCACTGAAATAATATTTGAATGTCGTTTTGTAATTTTCTTATGTCGCCTTCGTTCAATATTTCCTTACATATCTTTGTGTCATCTGTGAAGCATGATACAATACTGTCCTTAATATCTGCATCAATATCTGCGATCATTATTATGAACAGCAAGGGAGCTAATACTGTCCCTTGTGGGCCAGAGCTCACGACTTCCGATTTAACTCCGTTTACCACCACTCTTTGTGTTCTTTGCATCAAGAAGTTAATACCCACCCTCCTAGCTTTCCAGTAACTCCTGTATTCTTAACCTTGTGTGCTATGATTCCATGGTCACATTTATCGAAGGCTTTAGCAAATCCGTATATATTACAGCTATGTTTTGTCCTCGGCACAATATTTTCTCCTGGTGATCTAGTAACTGTGATAGACATGATCTTACAGTCCTGAAGCCATGCTGATTTGGGTTGTATAAGTCTTTTTCTTGTAGGTAGTAGGTATTTTTGTAACACTTTATAAGGTGTGAGGTGAGAGTCACTGGCCGATAATTCTTGGGCATTGGCTGTTACCACCTTTAAATAGGGGGCAATGTTCGCGTTCTTTAAGGGGAGTGGAATTTGTCATGTGTCGAGTGATTTCCTCCACAGTAAGTATAGCGGTTTGGCAATACTCTCTTTACATTTCTGCAGAAACGTTGCACTCCATATGTCTGGCAGTACCACAAAGTACAGTATTGACCTCACGCGTGTTCATTATCATGCTAAGAGACAAAGCCAGCGATGTAAACAGCATTAGTATACCAGCATCGTATGCAGACGACACAAAGATCGGAAGAAAAAACTGCGATGCAAATGTGGTGAAGTCCTTGCAGAGGGTCACATACAAAATATACAAATGGTCAGAAGGCAACATTACAGTTAACATTGAAAATTTTCACTTCTTGAGATATGGTAGAAATGAGGAACTTTGTCAACATCCATCAACTGAAGCTTTGAAAGCGATGTTTTAAACATCGAGTATAGCGATTTAACTTGAAGTAGTAATAAATATTAAATTAAACATATGATTCTTTCGCAATAAAATTAGGCGGCAACCTACATTTTAACACATAACTATCATATCTACAGCTAATTACGCAAAAGTACATTTCTCTCACACACACACACACACCGTAGAGCATATCATATATATATATATATATATATATATATATATATATATATATATATATATATATATATATATATATATGAGAAAGAGAAACTGTGTTTATACTTAAAATCATTAAAGAAAAGGAAGAAATTTTCTCAAAATTTGTGTACAAAGTTATATGGTGCTATTCGACGTATCAATCAGTGTTCAACGAGTACCAAGATGATATTTTGTTCCACAAAGGTGTATATGACGTTACTTCGTTAAAGGGAAATGAACATACAGTCATTGTAATTGACGATCTCATGTTGGAGATAGATAAAACGTTTGCCGGGACATTTACAGTATTCTCCCACCATCTTACCATAAGCGTGTTCTTCATCAATCAGAATCTATTTTTCAAAAATAGATACATGCGTGATGTGTCGTTAAATACACAATATCTAGTCTTATTCGCGCAACGTAGAGATGTATCACAAATTGGGGTATTAGCCAATCAAATGTTCCCGAATAAGCGGAAGGGGTTTTTGGAAGTTTATAAAGAAGCTACAAGCCCGCGTTTCGGATATTTGCTTTGCGACCTTCAACCGCGAAACACGTTTAGGGTGCTTCTAAGAACGAATATATTTCCAAAGAAGCCTGAAACGGTGTATATTCCAGAATGACAGAGAGGCCCCGGACAATGCAGCAGATGTTTGCTTAAAATATCGACTCCGACTTTTTAAAATGCATCTGCGAAATCTGTCTTTACGTCATAAATTTCAATGTATCATTGAAATCACCTCAGGAGGCTCGCCAACGCGTTACAAGAACATAATACGTGCAATCGCTTGTAAAAGTCAAACTGTAGGGAAGAAAAAACGAATTATTGTACAAAGAGGAGGGTCATTCCTCCCCATCTTATTTTCAGTTTTGGGGCCTTTACTGACTAGATTAATATAATGAAGAAAGTGGTAGTGATTCCACACGAGGTGTATGCTTCACTGTAAAGCTCAAAGAATCCAGACACGGGTCTAGATCTCCGTAAAAGTAGGCTTAAAAGAATGGAAAGCGAATTGTTAACCCAATTAAACACTGAAAAAACACCTGATGAGAAAAGAATCTTATACCAAGAAGCTCTGCAGAAATTTCTTCACGAGTACGAAAATTATAAGAATCTGACAAAGATTCCCGTGGTTATTAGGCACAGCATGGGGAACGATGGACATGGTGACATAAGGCCTATGTCCGACGATAGAGCTGACCAACCAAAGATTAATGGGTCGGTCACACAACATATCAAGCATGTATTAAAAAACACCCTCCCACATACATTGAGGAATAAAGGTTTAAGTCTTTATAATCTATTGAATGAGGACCCCACCATACAATGACCGATACAGGTGAGATCACTGTGGAAGGAGCAAAGGTACAGGATCGAATATCGTAGACATCGTCCATGATCTGGTGAGAAAGTGGGATAGGCCCTCACCATCAGGATTGAAGCATATTAAAGCAAGACTACAACAAATAAGTGTCCCCAAAACAATGATAGGAAATCTGAACAGGTTAAAAGACTTGGAACATGGATCGCACGTGACACAATTGAAGAGGCCATCACCCCTGGCGGTAACACCTCTGAAGAGGAGAAAGAAGAGGTTAAACAACGATCAACCCTACCCACGTGCCTCTAAAATACGCAAATGGCTAACACATTAAGAAGACGCTATTATGATATTTTGAGCCCTGGCTCCTATGGAGGCGTAGTTAGACTGTACAGAAGTGTTTACGGAGTAGGGAAAAAAGATGTTGAGAGGTTTTTCCGGGAGCAGGATGCTTATACACTTCATAAACTTGTGAGAAAAAAGGTTTAAAAGAGCCAAGACAATAGCTGCTTCGATTGACTCTATTTGGCAAGCAGATTTAACAGACATGCAAAGATATTCAGTGTATAACGATGGTTATCGCTACATCCTATTCATAATAGATGTATTCTCTAGATATCTGTGGCTAATTCCTCTGAAAAATAAATCGCCTGAAACAGTTGCTAAAGCCACCAAAACGATAATGTTGAAAGAAAACAGGGTTCCTGGCTATTTTTGTACGGATATGGGGAAAGAATTTATGGGCCGAGCTTTTCAGAACATGCCGACAGAGTTTAATATCAGCTACTACACTACCAATTCTATACATAAGGCATCTTTAGCTGAAAGAGTTCAACGTGCATAAAGGAACGCATGCACCGCTATTTTACACATAAAAACGCACAGATTTCTAGATATTCTGGAATCATTGGCCTCATCCTCCAACTGCTCACACCACCGCACGATTGGGACAACGCCTAACGAAATTTTAGAAAGAGGTACGCGCCCAGAGGTGAGAAGAGATGTAACACCACCACCACATTCTACACATTTCAAAATCAATGCTGTTGCGTTCTGGAAATAAATTCGCGAAGGGATATGAGGAAGGATGGACACGCGAGATTTTTAAAGTTAGTGCTATGAAATTTAAAGACGAGATAATGTTGTATTACGTAGAAGATTTGACTGGGGAAGAAATCGCATGAGGCTCAAAAAAGAAGTGTTCTAAGCGAATGAAATCTATGGTTCACCATTTTTTTGACTGATATAAGCTAAGGACATTGATCTCATGAATCATAGTTTGTTTACTACGTGTCCAGAGAAGAGGCAATATTTCTAACTCGTCATGGCACGCTTCATCCATCCGTGCAGTTCACAATGTTGTAAATCGGAGCTGTCCCCCTTTCACATGCCTCCAACTCAAGTTGCTATTGAACACAGTGACTTTATTACGATTGACCCTTTAAACACAATTAGTTCCCCGAGTGCCCCTATAGAATTCGTGATACCCAGCTCAGGCTCTTACTTTTTTGATCCAAGCTGTGTGCACATGTGCACTAAACTACGTATAGCCCATTCTGATGGAACGAACTCTGATGACAAATATGCTGTATACCCTGAAACAAACTTTCTGCACTCCTTATTCAACCAGTGTGACGTGTATTTAAATCAGGTCAACATATTGGTAGGAACGCGGTCCTACCACCTACGATCTTATCTGGAAAATGTGCTGAACTTTTCCAAAGAAGCGAAGGAAACCTTTTTAAGTGCCGAGGGCTATTATCAAGCTAAAGACGAAAGTAGTATAAAGGACAAATTTAAAATTCTAAAAAGAAGATAAACGAGTGTTTTGGACGCCTGCATACAGACTTCATATTCCAGGAGAAGTTGCTTGTGAACAGGGTGGATATGAAAATAAAGCTCACCCGCACGAATCCTGAGATGTTTAAATCTGGATGCTGATCAAGAAGAGGGAGCAAAGCCAGTTGTGATTCACATTATGGAGACATACCTTCGCGTACGGCGAGTGATTTTAAGTTCACCAAAACAAATAGAGATTAAGAAAAATTTACTACATGCCACAGTAAAATACCCAATTAACAGAGCACAGATCAAACTATACACGGTGCCAGCAGGATTGGCATCGAAGCAGATAGAAAACATCGCTCTGGGAAATCTACCTAAAAGGCTATTAATCGAGATGCAGGACCATGCTTCGGTGAATGGAAAATATAATTCGAGAATTTCAGCCTTAAAAATATAACTCCATACGCTAATGGCATTGCGTTGGGCGGGGGTATGGATATGGATTATTCATCAGACGCTGTGTTCCCGCTTTGCGCGAGAGCATATGGTAATCTGGCCCATATTGCAGGTGATTGTGATGAGCTCAGGAATGGGGTGACGCAGAAAGATTTCGTCGATCAATTTAACCTTTATCCGTTTGACATCACATCTGACTTCCTGCTAGTGTAAATACACACTTAAGTCCACAACAGAGTGGAAACATCTCAGTCAGAGTGGAATTCGCCAAGCCTATAGACGCGCCTATAAGTGTACTAGTTTACCTCGAGTCACAAGCCCTAATAGAAGTAGACAGATTTAGGAGCATTGTCACTGACTTTTAAAATGGATGCGAATACACTTCAGAGAGTAATGAATAGTGAACGAATCACACGTTCCAAATTTATCGGTGTGTTTGCGAAGAATGAAACATTGAAATTTCCATCTACGAGAAATTGCGGTAGCCTTATTGTGAACACAGATGTTATTGGTAGTGAAGGGATTCATTGGTTTGCAAACTATTTTAAAAATAGGGAAGGCATGTACTATTTTGATTCACTTGGCACTCAACCCTGGAGTGACCCTGTTATTGTAAAATTTCTCGATCAGTTGCATATTCCCGAAGTTGTATGGAATCCCTTCCGGCTACAAGGATATTTTAGTAATACGTGTGGGATGTACTGCCTTTCATTTCTCATGCATATGTCACGTGGTAAAGACTAATTTTTTTTAAATTATTCGACCCGTGTCACACTCAACGAAACGACGAAATGGTATGCAGACAGATAAAAAACCGTTTTCCGATTGTGCGTACTCGTTGTATAGTATTATGTTTTGTTCGTGTGTATATTATATATATATATATATATATATATATATATATATATATAGGACTATTCAAAATGATTCACCTGATTTCAAATGAGAATATTTTTTAATGTTACAAATGCAGAGTGATTTGTGATAATCAACCAAAAGAAAAACTGTCCAAATTTTGTCTCTCACCTCATAAATGCTCTATGTGACTTCCCCTAGTTACACGAGCAACGTCGACACCATAATCGAATTCCTCCCATACTCGCTCCAGCATGTCCGTTGTCACTGACTCTACGGCACTAACAATGCGAGTTCGGAGGTCATCCAAAGATGTGGGCAACGGTGGCACGTACACAGTATCCTTAACGTACCCCCAAAGGAAGAAGTCGCACGGTGTAAGATCCGGCGACCTAGGGGTCCAGCTGTGGAGCACCAAGTCATGGGGCCCACTGCGACCAATCCAACGGCGAGTGAGCACTTCGTTGAGAAAACGGCGAACATCCAAATGCCAATGAGGCGGCGCCCCATCTTGCTGGAAAATGTAGTCGCCGGAATCTTCGTTCAATTGGGGAAATAACCAGTTCTGCAGCATATCCAGATAGGAGTGACCAGTCACTGTGTTTTCCATGAAAAAGAAGGGGCCGTAAACTAGTGATGTAGCGGATATCATTTTTTTCACATCCGCGGATGCGGATGCGGATGTCTACATTTTCGTTATTTTTTAGGATATATTCGAGAATTGTTGTGTTTAACGTATATAATAAGTTATTATATAGAGAGAGCTGTAGCTATAATGTAGTATAATTGATTAATTGTACAATAATTGCTGTACTTTTCCCTGAACATATAAAATAATAGCAAGCATCTAACTAATATAGAAATCAATTAGTGAATTCGTCTGCAAATAAATTCGTTATATTTTGTTGAGTTTCAGCCACAATTAGAAACCATAATTGTGTTACCCGACCTCTTTCCCCAACCTCCACCCTTATAGAAAGAGATCTTTAATTAGCTTGATAACTATTTATATTAAGTTTAAAGTTTTATTAGGCATATTTATAAATGAGTAATTAAAATAAAGTAAACTAAGATGTTCATCGTTTAATATTCAAACTTAATTATAGGAAGGTTATGCTTAAGGAACATTAATTTTTCTGCCTTTTCTGCTGCCAGTCTGTTTCTCTTTTCATCATATATTAATCCAGCACTGCTAAATAATCTCTCGCTTGGTACGTTTGTTGGAGGACAGGCTCAATGTTTCCTTGCAAGTTTACTCAAGTATGGATAGATATTCTGCGTGTTTTTCCACCAACTAATAGGATTGTCACATGCAGCCAGGCGTTTTTCTTGGTGATATAGCTCGATCATTTTTACTACATCTTTTGACATCGCGTAGGTCTCGTCATCGCTGCTTGACTCAAGAAACTGAGAGAGAGATTCTGTGATAGATTTGCTCGTTGAAGGTGTTGGTTCTGTCACTGAAACTTTTATTCTTTTGGTGGGTGGCGAAGCGACAGATTCAAGAAATTGAAGCTCTTCAACTGCTTTGCCAAGTGATGATTTAACTCGTTCTAATGTACTAGGTGAAAATAACTTAGCTTTGTAACGTGGATCTAAGTAGGTTGCAAGAGAGTAACTTCATACAAGAACAGCCTCTCGTCTTGTCGCTTGCATCACTTTTGCGCACAATGAACTAGTTCTATTATTATAGTAGAATTTGATAATTTCCGCTTATTAATGACGTTTTATCTCAACGGTCCACATCCGCACGACATCCGCAGTCCAAAGTGCGGATGCGGATGCGAGAAAATGTGCGGATGTTCCGCGGATGCGGATGCGACCTACATCACTACCGTAAACCTTTGCCCGGGAAATGGCACAGAAGGTGTTAACTTTAGGTGAGTCGCGCTCGTGCTCGATTGTTGCATGTGGTTGTTGCGTGCCCCATATGCGAAGGTTGTGACGGTTCACCTTGCCACTTAAATGAAAAGTTGCTTCGTCACTGAACACCAGACGGGGAGCAAATTCGTCATCCTCCATAGCCTCCTGCATAAGATCGCAAAAGTTCTGTCGTTTTAACTTGTCCCCCGGCCGTAAAGCCTGCAACAGTTGCAACCTGTATGGCTTCATATGCAAGCGCCGTCTCAAAACACGCCAAACAGTCGTCTGAGGAAGTCCCAATTCTCGACTGGCGCGGCTTGTTGATTTCCTCGGGCTACGTTGGAAACTCTCTCTGATTCTTTGCACATTATCCTCAGACACGCGCGGTCGTCCTGTGGACTTGCCTTTACACAAACATCCTGTTTCCTCGAACTGCCGATACCACCGACGGATGCTCTGAGCACCCGGTGGATCTGTTCTGTAACGTCGACGAAACTCACGCTGCACTGTGACTACGATTTACAGCTCGAAAACTGCAACACACAAAACGCCTTCTGCTGTGCGGACGCCATTTTCACACTGACTGTTTTTTGCTAGGCTAGGCCACGGCCTGACATTGGAGCCCTCTCGCGGTGATCTTGTAAAACTCGGAGATTTCCTCTTTCATGTGGTGTATGCCCAGTTGATGCACGGTTGATAGGTACGGAAGTATTCTCAGTTGAAATCGGATGAATCAGTTTGAATAGCCCTGTGTATATATATATATATATATATATATATATATATATATATATATATATATATATATATATATATATATTTGTAACCAATAATGTTAGTTTGTATATTCTGTAGTTTAAAATGGTTATTGTACTAAAAACATGATTTCTTTCATTTAATAAATTGATGAAAATACACTGTTTCTTCTTCCCCGAAAAAAAAGATCGAAACAGAAAAAAAATACTTACATTATTTCGTTAATGATGTGACCATCGTTGGGTTGACTGCTCGGTAAATCTTCTACCTCCGTATTCAGGTCCACGACATGGGTTTCTTCAAAACGAAAAGATTGTATAACACGTGTCAAATCCTCATCGGACCTTAAAGGAGAAAGAATAATTCATTAGTTCATACTGAATCTTTTTTAATAAAAACCGAAAACATATGCAGAGTATACATATTGTAAAAGTATTACAATATGAAGATATTTTTGAACCGCTCAGAGAAGTTCCTTTAAGAGAAAATTCCGAACAACATTTATTACGGAATTTATAAAATTATTTAAAACATGCAAAAGATTGCTATAAAAAATCCAATGAATCAAAATAGGACTGAGGATAATATTAATTGCAAACTAATCTATAATTGCGGATACCTAAATGAAGCATTTTTAATGTGATGAGATGAATTACTACAACCCTCCATGTATATGATGAAATAATCCAGAACAGTGCTCTTTCTCCTAATGACAGGCACATTAAATAAATAATAAGTTTGCGAATAATTGGCTACAAAATAATAAAATTACAGGCACTTACATTTATACAGCAGTCCCCTGCGTCGGATCGTAAGGGGCGTTATTGCAAATATCATCAACGGTTTTCGTTGGAAATAATCCATCCCAGTCAGCCGCGTTAAAAAGATTAATTGTGGACAACGCTACAATGTCACCATCTTGATATAAATCCGGTAAACTGTAAAGTTCTTGATTCATGGCGGAGGGAATGTTTATTCACTGGTGAAAATAACTACTGTGACCCAGCTGAAAATATTTCCTTTTATATGCATGATCCACAAGCACCACCCCAAAAGACTAATAGGCGGTTCGTAAGTTTAATGATTGGTTGTCAATGTAACTGGGCGGGGCTATGATAAATTTGTGTACCAATCCAATCGTAACACCTATATTATGGGTCCCCGCTTTGGACGTCCTGATTGGTCGACTAATGGTGTCTTTATCTTCTTTCCGTAGATTTAATGCTCACATCGTGTATTGCCACTTGCATTCTCTACCTTGACAATATTTGCATTTGCGTCCATACTACTCCCAGATTTCCAATTTTAGAACCCACCCCTTTATGCAATATCCCTCGCCCCTTTGCAACATTGATCAATATTTGCCATCTCTCTCACGACAATATTTTACATCATGATTATTATTATTTGCGGTCATATTATTCGATCCTCAACTCTGGTTCATGTATTCGGCTTGACTTTTTACCTGCCAATTCTCGCGTAGGAGTGTGATTAAATTGTGTTTAGCTCATGAAAATGAATGTCTGCTTGGGTTGGTAGATAAATGGGCGCCCTAGGTATCCTAGTGGTTAAGACGCTGGGGTGCTGGTTGAGAGTCGAATCCGGATGATGGAATTTCTTGGTACATACAATCTCTGATGAGCCGGGTGTACCTATGTGAAGTGGAGAGTAAAAGAAGCCAACTCACCACTTCATACTCGAGAGGAGGAGCGATAAGCTTAATCGAATCATCGCAATAAAAATAATAATAAACCTTTCCATTTTTTCATTCATTCATTTTAATAACATCGACAATGACTATGGAGAAGATACCACGCAAAGAAAAATTGTTCGGATTCAACGTTAAACTGTAGGTCTAAGGCGGGTGACAAGCTTGATCTTTGTCAAAATGAACAATTCGAGGAGAAGGAAAACCGATTTAGCTTATTATTACTAATGTAATTTACATAACGGTTAGGTTCCAGTTGCAAAGAGAATCTATGGTCTGAATTTATTGCATATATTCCTCGTATGTATATTTCTTTTCTTCTCTCTCTAAAAGGTCTTTTGAAAATCTGTGTATTAAATATATTCTCCATTATCTTCCAGAGAATCTATGGTCTGAATTATAGGTTAGGTTAGGTTCAGGTGCCAGCATGCTGGAGCTAACCAGAGGCTCACAGCCAAAATCTGCACAAGGAATCAATTATGTTATACAGTTTAATAAAATGAGTTGTTGATTCTCTTTTTTTCAAATTTTCCCTTTACAATCTTATCGAGAGGATTTTATAATAAAGAAATATACTTCCGAAAAATTAAAGCTATGAATATTATATCCATATAGAATAAACAAAACTTTCTTCCTGTGTGTGTGTGTGTGTGTGTGTGTGTGTGTGTGTGTGTGTGTGTTAATTTTGAAAAAAATGTATATTAATAATAATAATAGGTAAACCTTTCCATTTTTTTCATTCATTCATTTCATTTCAATAACAGAGACAATAAATGTGAAGATGATACCATGCAAATTACACGCAAAGAAAAATAAGACATAAACAACGAAGTTAATAAAATATAAAAACATTTATATACAGGAAAACAATCGTATGAGAGAGCGAGAGAGAGAGAGAGAGAGGAGACGGAAGCGAGTCTTTGAGTGAAAGCTTGTCTACCGCGTTCCATTCTGGCCAGTTTGCGGTCAGCCTTTGCGGTCCTGCCTCCAATCCTTCTCGTCTCAACATAATGTGAAAATGAGCGATATTCTTTGAGAATAATTGTTTATTACCAAATTTAATATATAGTTTAGTATATCTACGGCATATTATTAAGCCTGTTTTCATATGGAAATTTGATATATATATATATATATATATATATATATATATATATACAGGGAAATTACAAAAGTAAATAGACCCTTTAGGTGAAGTTAGTTAAAATAATTATTGTTTTCTTATATATATGTATATATATATATATATATATATATATATATATCATATATTAACATTAAAAGAAATACACTAGACAACTGCCTTTCAAATTCGCTTGAAAACAAATGAATAAAGGATTCCTCTTCTTGATTTCGCGGATTTTGGTTTATAAAAAATATAGGTGTATAGAAAGGACGGTCAAAAGTAAATAGACACAGTATACATTCTAAGGTGTTTGAATAAATGAAAGCGTTTCATGAATTATAGGTAAATTAAATATTATTCTTAGAGAACATGGTATTGGAATAATGTACAATATAAAGAGGAGTCCTGTGTATTTCTTTTATTATTAATATTAAATTGAACGATTTCCTTTGCGAAGCCAGTTGTCTAGTGTGTTTCTTTTAATGTTAATGTTGGGAATCGTTTAAATAATTAGTTCTCTTGCTCAACAACTTTAAGGAGAAAGTCTGTCTTGCCTTTAATAAATAAATAAATGAGTGGAAACTCGTCTAAATAAGTTAAAATAAATGACGCAACCTGGCAACTCAACTTAATAAGGTATACTTGAACAATTAAAAAACACTATTTGGCAACTCGTGTGAATAAAATTAAAATAAATGGTGGTATCTAGCAACTCACCCTAATAAGGTATACCTGAACAATTAAAAAACATTATTTGGCAACTCAGTTAAATAAAATTAAAATAAGTGGTGGTATTTAGCAACTCACGATCCTCTATATAACAGCTGCTTGCGCACTGGACGCTCATAATGCGTCTGGCTCCAGCCATGCGAACACCTTCCTTCTTAGGTTAAGGCTTAGGTTAGGTTTCCCTTTGGGGGGGTGAGGACATCCCACTTTCTCCCCGAAAGACCTCCTCCTTCTCCTTTCCCTTCCTCTCTTAGGTTAAGGCTACCCCTTTGGGGGGAGGTCATCCTCCCTTCTCCCCCAGAAGCACCATCCCTTCCCTTTGCAACATTGATTTGTTGCATAACCCTTGCAACATTGATGTTGCATAACCCCTCCTTTCATTGCATAACCCCTCCCCCTTCATCGCATACCCCTAACCCGCTTTTTGCATAACCCCTTTGCAACATCTTGCAACATTTATCAGCATTGCATTGCAACATTTTTGCACTCGTCCATTTCTCGCCCATACTACTGGTGCTAACAGAGCCAATGCCCAAGAATTATCGGCCAGTGACTCTTACCTCACACTTTATAAAATGTTTTGGACGTATAATTAGAGGTAAAACTACCTACTACCTACAAGAAAAAGACACAACCCAAATCATCATGGCTTCAGGGCTGGAAGATCATGTCTGTCACAGTTACTAGACCACCAGGAGAAAATATTGTGTCGAGGACAAAACATAGCTGTAATATATATGGATTTTCTAAAGCCTTCGATAAATGTGACCATGGAATCATAGCACACAAGCTTAAGAATACAGGAGTTACTGGAAAGCTAGGAGGGTGGGTATTAATTTCTTGATGCAAAGAACACAAAGAGTGGTGGTAAACGGAGTTAAATCGGAAGTCGTGAGCTCTGGCCCACAAGGGACAGTATTAGCTCCCTTGCTGTTCATAATAATGATCGCAGATATTAAGGACAGTATTGTATCATGCTTCACAGATGACACAAAGATATGTAAGGAAATATTGAACGAAGGCGACATAAGAAAATTACAAAACGACATTCAAATATTATTTCAGTGGGTAGAAGACAACAATATGAAGTTCAACGAAGAAAATTCCAACTTCTAAGATATGGTAATAACAAGGAGCTACAGAAAAAAGGGTACAAAACTCGGCAAGCCAAACAGATAACGCTAAATCCACAAATCAGGGATATTGGAGTAATAATGTCTCGGATGCGGAATTCAGAGAGCACTATAACATCAAAATTACAACGACTAGAAAAATAATGGGAATCATCTGGAGGAGCTTCCGTAACAGAAAAGCAAACATCATCCTCAATTTATGGAAGAGTCTAATCCTACCAATAATTGAATATTGCTCAGTACTCACAAACCCATACAGAAAACGAGACATTGCGAACATTGAAGCTATACAAAGGGCTTTTACCTCTAAGATAGAGGAAACCGAAGGTGAAGAATACTGGTCTCGACGACATTCCCTTGGTTCTTACTGACAGGTTTTCTAACCAGAGCATCTTTTAATTATTAATTTTCCAGCAAAGATACAAAAAAAATTAATAATTTTCTTTTCTTACTTGTATACATAGAACAGATATAAATAATTGGGAATGATTAAACATCCTACTTTTTGTACTATTTGCAAATTTTAGACGTTTTACATAACAGTCCTTGACCTGAATCATCTAGCTGCAAAAATAAGAATATTGGACCTCTCACTATATTCAACGAATCCCGGTGAGATGGTGAAGAAGTTGTCTGAGAGCTGAGCTAAACTTACTCTATATAATATATAAATGAATTGGCAAGCAACCACGAAGATGAGAAGTTTAAGTTGAATAGAAATTCAGAAGAAATTAAATATTGGTGCATAGAACTAGATGAAAATTTTATAAAATAGATAAAATTATGTTAGGTATACCCCTTTGGGGGGTGAGGACATCCCACCTTCTCCCCAAAGTCTCTTCTCTCCTCCTGCCTTCTCTCCTCTCTCTCTTAGGTTAGGTGAATTTCCCCAGCCTGTAGATAGATAGAGGGCAAGAGATGAAGACAAAGCCGTGTAATACGTAAAAGCAGAAATTTTAATGCCCTTTAAGAAAAAAACGACGAATAATCTAATGGCCATTCTGGAACATTCTTCCTCATTCCATCTTTCCCTGTCTATGACTAAGGATGTTATATTTAAATCATGTCAACTTGCGCAAAATTATAAGAAGCCAAGAAGGATGTCGATGTATTGCTTCATAGAAGGCGTGAGTATCCAACTTTAATTTGTGTGATGATTTTAAAGGATGAATTAAGCCTAATAAAATGGTCGTGAAACATTTTTCATTTTTTACTATGGTGCCTAAAGCCCACCTTCGCCCTCACGGTCTCACCCCTCGGCCCACACCCCATTAAAAACTCGAACACCCCCTGTAATTTCAATTCCTGGGGAAAAAACTGTTGTAACCCCTCCCTCTCCTAACGTTGTTGATAATATTGTCTTTGGTAGCGCAGAGAGACATTGACTGAGGCGCATTGTGGTGGGATGGCGGGAGGTGAACCGCGAATGTAAACACCGCCAAATCTCGGTTAATTCCATGTCATGATCACGGATAACTGCACAATGGTAACAATTAGTAAGTCATGTTTAATTCAATTGACGACAGTGAATCACGGATAACCGCGTGAATAAAATGTGTGTGTGTGTGTGTGTACGCGTTACGTTTCTGTGCTTCGGTCTCTCTTTACACGAAGGTCATGGTGGTGGGTCCGCCTCTAGGCATGGCTTGGTGGAGGAGCGAGTTGCTCTCTTGCGCTCTCCACCGCACATAGCCAGGGTACACCCGGCTCATCTGGTACCGTCTTGAGCCAATTTTAAAAGATGAATTAATAAAATAATAAATTAATTAATAAAATGGCCGTGAAACATTTTTCAGTTTTTACTCTGGTGCCATAAAGCCCACCTTCGCCCTTATGGTCTCACCCCTCGGCCCTCACCTCATTAAAAAATTCGAACACCCCCTCTGATTTCAATTTATTGGAAAAACACTGTTGTATTCCCTCCCTCTGCTAACATTGTTGCTAATATTGTCTTTGGTAGCGCAGAGAGAAACTGACTGAGGCGCATAGGCGCATTGCGGTGGGATGGAGGGAGGCGAACCGCGAATGTAAACACCGCCAAATCGCGGTTAACTACATTAGAACCAATAACAGACACACACATTGGCGCCTATCAGCCAGGAAATATTCAGTATATTTCCTTTATTGTTGTAAGATTTCAATTCACAGATAATCTAAGCGGTACAGCGGCTTTTAATTAAAGCCTGGAATACACTACAGTTTATTTGGTATGGTAAGCAAAGTTATTTCATATATTTAATTGTCCTCCACCCCCGCACATACATTAAGGAATAAAGCTTTAAGTCTTTAGTTCTAAGTCAATTAAACTTCATTGGGTAACATCTCTCCAAATAATTAAATAGTAGCGTATGTATAGGAAAAGTCCTAAGCTCCGCCCCTGTATGATCGATCAAAGGTCACGTGTCTCTTGCTACTACCTGGGCATATCTCTACCCTGCGTGCTCAGCTGACCGCTGCAATCCCTGGATCTCAGACGTATATTTGAAGATTTCTTACATAGACGAAAAATAGTGATGGCTACCTTTGATATTGCGTGTTCGACGTTTATGAAGTGGTACTCGGTAAAGACAGAAGATGTGGCGAATACTGAAAGACGCCCTAGCCCTCCCTCCTTTGAGACTTTTAAGGCTACATTGAACCGTGCGAGGCTTGAGGAACAAGATGTTCAAATACTCTATGGATATTCTGGCGATAGTTACCCCGAAATGCAATCTATTTTTAATATAAATTTATATTAATATTTTCTTGTAATAAGGTTTAAACATATATTGGTGTCTTAAAGATAAATTTGTTTTGAAACAAAATAAATGGGCGAAAGACGAGAAATGAAATAGTTATCCCGAAATACAATCTATTTTTAATACAAAGTTATATTAATATTTTTTGTAATAAGGTTTAAAGATATATTGGTGTCTTGAAGATAAATTTGTATTGAAACAGTAAGTGGGTGAAAGAGGAAAAATGAAATAGTTACCCCTAATTTAATTTCTATTTTGTTTTAAAAATCATATTAATGCTTTTTATGTTATAGTGTAAGGATAAAATTGTATATTATGATGAAAATTTGTTTTTGTATTAAACTTAGTTATCTTATTCGATTTTCTGCTTAAAAGATCGCCAACCAAACGTCAAATTGGCCTCGTGGTGTTCCACCATGAGAAGCTCAATAGAAGCATCGCCCTTTTTTGGAGACCTTTTCGGCCTACCTCCTGGTCCCATAAATGTATTTGTTTATGCTTAATAGCTTTGTCTATTAATTGGGTCGTATTTAGAGACCTTGCCGTGAGTAAGGTGGGTTTGGTTGCTATACTTAGACGATTTGTGGTGCTGGTTGTGGTGCTGTGGTGGTGGTGGTTGTGTATTCTTTTTGTGTGGTGGTTTTGGGATTCTATGACTGTATATATAGTCGGGAAGTTTGTGTGCGCTCTTTGGCTGTTCAAACGATATATACACAGTGCCAACTGGCTGATAATGCCTGGAGGCACTGGCTTCTATGCTAACTGGCGGATTTCGGGTTCTAAGCCAAGTGATACTACCCTGAGCTTCCATTATGCACCTGGATGTCCAGGTGAGAAGATGATCTGTCTCCCGCTCTCTCTCTCTTTCTTAGGTTAGGTATACCCTTTGTGGGGTGAGGCCGTCCCTACTTCTCCCCCAAAGAGGTTAAGTGGACTCACCCCAGCTTCCTAGGGTGGCGTCCCCCCGTTTTTCTTTGCACCCTGGGGGTCACTGGGGGAGTGGGGTTGGCACCTTGCAACAAGGGGGGTCGGGTGGATGGCACTGGCACTCATTTGATCAACATTCAATTGCTCTGCACTCTCTTCTTTTGCGGTCATACTACTTACGGTTAGCATTCGAGAAAAGTTTGAAACAAGGCACGAAGGTCATAAAAGAAAAAAAATTTGTGTGTGTATTTCTTTTTACGATAATTAATGAATAGCATGACCATGCGTCCAAATTCTCACTTAATCTGCAATGTGTGTAATTTAGAAACAACTGAAAATGCAGGAATCAGGTGTGATTTCTGTCAAAAACTGCACGACTATATCTGCATGAATTGGGATGATAGGAAAATATCCCTCGTCTCGAACGCTAAACAGATCGCAGGGTTCAAATTTCTGTGTGACGCATGTATACAGACTGTAAACTCTTTTGCGGTACTTAAAGAAATGGAGAAATCGAATATGAGTGTCACAGAAGTGGAGGGAATAATGTGGAAACAAGTCCTGAAATGTCCCAATGCAGCAAAGGGTGGATGAGACAAACACATAAAAATATAATATGGAATGAAGACATAAAAGAAAGAAAAGAGATGAGTAAAATTTGCGAAGAACTTTGTAAAACTGCCCAACGAGTAAAATAATAAAAAGATAAAAACTAAAAACGTAGGATATAAACAACGAACAAATACTGAAAACGTAAGAAAGGACAAGGATAATAGTAAAAACAGTGATAAGAATAATGAAAATAGTAAAAATAATGATAATACCAAAATTAAAAACAGAAAATAATCAGATGACAAGAAATAGAAGTGTAGAAAATAACATCTGTAAATACTACTCAAAAGGGCACTGCAGATATCGGGATGGGCAATGCATCTATGCACATCCCACGTTATGTAACTCACATCACACAAGAGGATATTGCAAATTTGAAAAGAAGTGCAAGTTCCACCATCTTACTCTCTGCAATACCTATGCAAGATATGGTAGATGCAAATATGGACAAAAATGCCGTTATCACCACCCTCAAAGGAACGCAACAGGTGAACAGGAAAAACGAACATCAAAGAGGGCTTCCAATTTTTTAGACGTAGCCAACACAATTCAGCTGCTAAATACCATCCAGCAAATACAAAGTCAGCTGACAAATATAGGAATGTGAAAGCCGGACCGAAGGCACGCACAAAGATACTTCATGCGTTATCGGAACAACAGGATAAAGATAAAGAGAGGCAAATTCTCAGAGGAACACAAGGGAACGAAACCTGCACCACCATTGGAAAACGAATCGGAACCACATGTATGTGAAAACGATAGAGAAAAAATAAAAATAATCCTAACCAACATTCAGGGCCTTAAATCAAATCATTCCTCAGACAAAATTTTATACCTGAAACCGGAGCAGACTTTGCATGCCTCACGAAAACCCATCTAAATGACTGCCAGGCGAACTGTGAAAACTGTGAGTTTTGTGCTGACAAAAAAGAAATACAAATTGACAACTATAACATACTCCGAGCCGAAAGAACAATGAGACGTAAAGGAGGATACATTTCTGCCATATCTCTTCAAAAGATATATGGCAGAAATGACTATAAGTATTTCAAACAGCTACGCAGAATGTGTAGCAGCGAAATTGAAAAATTAAATATGGTACTGATTGTAATGTACAGACCCCCGAACTGGCCAACTTCAAAATTCTCAGATTGCATTACAGAGGTAGAAAGTGGGTAAAAGATTTATATTCTCTAACCCCAAATATTTTTCTCTGCTGCGATTTTAATTTTCCATTCATGAAATATAAAAGGATAGGAAAAAATATATGAAACACAAGGACAAGGGGGTACACGGGAAGACTAGGAGCAGGTAAAAATGCTACTGGCTCTAATCCATGAATTTGTTAACACAACAAATAACAGAAAACACAAAAAAAACAAGTGCCTAGATTTGGCATTCACAAACATCAACCTAATTGATAACGTAGAAATATCCCCAACTATAATATCGGAGTAGTGTGTGCGCAAAAAAGGGAGAGTGCAAGTTGCAAGTTGCAATTGCAAGGGTGTGGGAGAAATGTTGCAAAGGGGAGTTATGTACCAAGGGGGTGGGGGTAACCCCAAGTTGCATGATGGGGAGCTTTGGGGGGAGAGGGAGGATGATCCCCCAAAGGGGATAAACCTAACCTAAGAAGGTAAACCCTAACCTTGGGGGGAGAAGGTGGGATGGCCTCACGCCTCAAAGGGGTATCCCTAACCTAAGAAGGTAAACCTTAATCTAAGAAGGAGAGTGGAAGAGAGACCATGCTTTCGCCGGTAGACCCCTCCGCATAGTGATGCTCTCGGTCTTTTCACTTGGCTTAGAAAGTTGGGGGTTGCCAGATAGCACTATTTATTTTAATTATTTTTATATGGAGGGGGTTGCCAGATAGCACTATTTATTTTAATTATTTATATATTAAAGGGAAGAGCGAGATCTTCTCAATGCTTAGAGGGGGTTGCCAGATATTTATTTTAATTATTTATATATGGAGGTGTTGCCAGAAAGTACTATTTAATTATTTGGAGAGATGCTACCCAATGAATCTTAATTGACCTAGAAACCGTATATATATCATTAAAAACAGTATGAAAAGAATAATTATATATTCCCAAAACGAGCCATATTAGGAATGTTTAATCAACCCTTTTATTTATTTATATATATATATTAGTGATGTAGGTCGCATCCGCATCCGCATCCGCGGAACATCCGCCCATTTTCTCGCATCCGCATCCGCGTCCGCATCCTCACTTTGGACTGCGGATGTCGTGCGGATGTGGACCGTTGAGATAAAACGTCATTAATAAGCGGAAATTATCAAATTCTACTAAATTAATAGAACTAGTTCATTGTGCGCAAAAGTGATGCAAGCGACAAGACGAGAGGCTGTTCTTGTATGAAGTTACTCTCTTGCAACCTACTTAGATCCACGTTACAAAGCTAAGTTATTTTCACCTAGTACATTAGAACGAGTTAAATCATCACTTGGCAAAGCAGTTGAAGAGCTTCAATCTCTTGAATCTGTCGCTTCGCCACCACCAAAAGAATAAAAGTTTCAGTGACAGAACCAACACCTTCAACAAGCAAATCTATCACAGAATCTGTCTCTCAGTTTCTTGAGTCAAGCAGCAATGACGAGACCTACGCGATGTCAAAGATGTAGTAAAAATGATCGAGAGCTATCACCAAGAAAAACGCCTGGCTGCATGTGACAATCCTATTAGTTGGTGGAAAAATACGCAGAATATCTATCCATACTTGAGTAAACTTGCAAGGAAACATTTAGCCTGTCCTCCAACAAACGTACCAAGCGAGAGATTATTTAGCAGTGCTGGATTAATATATGATGAAAAGAGAAACAGACTGGCAGCAGAAAAGGCAGAAAAGTTAATGTTCCTTAAGCATAACCTTCGTATAATTAAGTTTGAACATTAAACGATGAACATCTTAGTTTACTTTAATTACTCATTTATAAATATGCCTAATAAAACTTTAAACTTAATATAAATAGTTATCAAGCTAATTAAAGATCTCTTTCTATAAAGGTGGAGGTTGGGGAAAGAGGTCGGTGGGGGTGCATTTGAGTTGGGTTCACGTCCCGCATCCTGGTAACACAATTATGGTTTCTAATTGTGGCTGAAACTCAACAAAATATAACGAATTTATTTGCAGACGAATTCCCTAATTGATTTCTATATTAGTTAGATGCTTGATATTATTTTATATGTTCAGAGAAAAGTACAGCAATTATTGTACAATTAATCAATTATACTACATTATAGCTACAGCTCTCTCTATATAATAACTTATTATATACGTTAAACACAACAAATCTCGAATATATCCTAAAAAATAACGAAAATGTAGACATCCGCATCCGCATCCGCGGATGTTGAAATCAAACATCCTCATCCACATCCGCATCCGCGGATGTGAAAAAAATGACATCCGCTACATCACTAATATATATATATATATATATATATTATATAATATATATAATCAAAAATATAATAGTATAAGAAATACACAAGCTGAACGAGGAACCAGAAACGGTCAAAGAGTTTATAAAGAATCGTACCCAGCCGTATATATATATATATATATATATACATATATATATATATATATACACATTTCAACTGCAAAGAACACGCAGTATAATTAACGTAAAGAACGACGCTTGTATAGGAGAACATTCCGCGCAAGATGAGGAGGGAGAACGAACAAATGAAAAAATGAGGTAACCACCCGGGAATCGAACCCGGGATCTTCCGATTGCCGGTCAGATATGATAACCACTACACCATGGTCCTCACTCGATCAGAAGTCGTAATTCTCCTACATACGCGCAGAAACCAATGCCCCGAGGGGGGCACCTCCCGCATGCCCCACCTATATATACATTTCAACTGCAAAGAACACGCAGTATAATTAACGTAAAGAACGACGCGGCATGTTCTCCTATATAAGCGTCGTTCTTTACGTTAATTATACTGCGTGTTCTTTGCAGTTGAAATGTATATATAGGTGCGGCATGCGGGAGGTGCCACCCTCGGGGCATTGGTTTCTGCGCGTATGTAGGAGAATTACGACTTCTGATCGAGTGAGGACCATGGTGTAGTGGTTATCATATCTGACTGGCAATCGCAAGATCCCGGGTTCGATTCCCGGGTGGTTACCTCATTTTTTCATTTGTTCGTTCTCCCTCCTCATCTTGCGCGGAATGTTCTCCTATACAAGCGTCGTTCTTTACGATATATATATATATATATATATATATATATATATTATTATTATTATTATTATTAAAGGAAGTATTAAGAGAGTAATTCAAACCCATATTAGAAATGTTCAGTTATCCCTGATATATAAAAATCAATAACCTCACAGTTATTTCTATCGTTTATATATCCATACAATCGTTGAAAATGTTTGGACAGGAGCGCCGGTAACGCCACCCGTCAAAAAGTTTATAAAGAATCGTTCCCAGCCATATATATATATATATATATATATGAGGGCCACTCAATATAATATATTTTGCCCTACCTTTTTTTTCTTTCCAAGTTTCCTTGTAAGTTCTAGAAATTTTGTACACAAGTAATTACATACCTTTTTTACACGTTTTTATTTTCCCACATAGTCTCCATCCTTTTCTACGGTTTTCCTCCACCTCGAAACAAGGGCCTTTATTCCTTGCTGGTAAAAGTCCGCTGGCTTCCGCTGGAGCCACCTCTTAACCTCCTCAACAACCTCATCGTCACTCTGAAGCTTTCTTCCACGAATAGCATCCTTCATTGGCCCAAACAAATGGAAGTCCGAAGCTGCCACATCCGGGCTGTATGGAGGGTGTGGTAACACAGTCAAGCGCATTTTTGTGATGGCCTCTCTTGTTTGCAAAATGTTGTGTGGTCTTGCGTTATCGTGCAAAAGAAGGTCGTCTTCCAGTTTTCTCTCCGATCGAACTCACTTTATACTTCTCTGGAGTCCCTATAGGATAGCAATATATGCCTCTGAGTTAATTGTTTGTCCTTTCTTCATAATGTCCACCAGAATCACCCCTTTCCTTTCCTGCAGAGGGAGCCATTTTGAACTTTTTCTTACGTGGGGAGTTTGTGTGATGCCACTCCATGGATTGACGTTTTGTTTCAGGTTCAAAGTGGTGTACCCAAGTCTCATTTCCAGTCACAATTCGTGAAAGGAAGTCATCCTCTTCTATCTCGCATCAAACCAACGACTCGGAAGCAATTTCTTTTCTTTGGGCTTTGTGATCTTCAGTCAGTTCGCGAGGAACAAACCGTGAACACAATTTTGAATATCTCAGTTGCTGAATTATCGTATTCATACTTCCTTTACTAATTCCTAGCTCCAGTGATAGCTACTTGTATGTGACGCGCCGATTTGATCGAATGATGCTGTTAGCAAGTTGCACAGTGTAGGATGTCACAGCCGATGCCGGGCGACCGCTGCGTGGCTCATCATTGAGGCTGGCTCTCACTCTCTCCGATGATCTCACACGTTTAGACCAGCGTCCAACTGTGCTTCGATCAACAACAGCATCTCCGTAAACGTTTTGTAGACGTTTGTGAATATTTCCAACTGTTTCTTTCTCTGCGGCTAAGAACTCGATAACAGCTCTGTTTACAAGGCACATCGCTGTCAGACCCCATTTTCGAAACTGCGTTAACCATCGGTTTTATACAAGGGCATTTAAAAATGGTTTTATACAAGGAGGGGAGGTTCAAACTTGAAAAATCCGGTTATATGAAGCGCAGAAAGTTGAAACTTACGGCCCGAAAGACATTTCAGCCCCATTGCCTATTATTTAGCTAAGATAAAAGGATAAGGCAAAATATATTGAAATGTATATATATATATATATTATTAAAGGCAGTATTAAGAGATTAATTCAAATGAACCATATTAGAACTGTTTAGTTATCCCTCATATATAAAAATCAACCGCACAGTTATTTCTATGGTTTATACGAGAGTAATTCAATAAGTATCCGTACTTTTTATTTTCACAATTTTATTTCCACATCTGATAGATTATAAACACCACTTCTCAACATAGTCTCCCTGTTTCTCAATACACTTAGTCTAGCGATCTACAAGCTTCCTAATGCCATCACAAAAGAATGTTTTTGGCTGTGTGCGTAGCTAGTCATGCACCGCCTCCTTCATCATCGCTAGTTAACAGAAGAGCACAAGCGTAATCGTATGGACGTCTGCTCTCGTCTTTTGGCGCGGTATCATAATGAAGGTGAAAACGTTTTGGAGCGCATTATCACTGGAGATGAAACCTGGATCCATCACCACGAACCAGAAAGCAAACGACAGAGCATGCAATGGAAGCATCCAACATCTCCCGTTGCAAGGAAGTTCAAAGCGTAGCCGTCAGGAGGTAAAGTTATGTTAACACTGTTTTGGGATAAACGAGGCCCTATCCTTGAACATTATCTCGAGCGTGGAACTACAGTAACAAGTGCATCGTATTCTGACATGCTTCGGAATGAGTTAAAGCAAGCATTTCGCACAAAACGGAGAGGGAGATTGTCGGAAGGTATTATTCTGTTACACGACAATGCGCGCCCTCATACCGCTGCACAGACTAGAAAATGCCTTCAAGAACTTAAATTTGAAGTTCTCGACCATCCACCCTACAGTCCAGACCTGGCACCTTCGGATTTTTACCCGTTTGGACCACTATAAGACGCTTTGATAGGTCAGCGATTCCAAGGCGATGATGACCTGAAGGAAACGGTGCATGACTGGCTACGCACACAGCCAAAAACATTCATTTGTGATGGCATTAGGAAGCTTGTAGATCGCTGGACTAAGTGTATTGAGAAACAGGGAGACTATGTTGAGAAGTGATGTGTTTATAATCTATCAGATGTGAAAATAAAATTGTGAAAATAAAAAGTGCGGATACTTATTGAATTACCCTCGTATACACGTATAATCGTTGGAAATGTTTGGTCGGTAACGCCACCATTATGATGGCACTTTTAATATGGAATGGCCGACAGATATGAATTACATGTCTCCATCAAAGGAATTCACTTCAATTAAATTTTCATTTAAATCTCCATAAACACTTCTTTTAATTTGTACAAAAACATTTGTTTAATAAATCAAAAAAGCATTTCACATCCAAAATTTCCATAACCACTTCATTTAATAATTTCACTTCAATTAAATTTCCAAAATTGTATACACATTTATATTAAATAATAAAATTTTAAGAAATATATAGATAATAAATATACATTAAAAAATAAATACTTTCATTTAACAAGGACTTGAGCATTTCTCTACTATTTATTTTGCATAATTTGGTAATTCCTCTCATTTCGTTAATGTATGTTACATGTACTTTTCCAGCCACCTTTGCGAATGCTGACCGCAGACACCTGCCACTTTACCCGGGGAGGTAAAAAAATGATAGCTTAAATTTTGTTAATGCATTTTACATGCTGGAGTATGCGATACAAAAAACTCATACAAAAATTATTCTTACGTATATACACACACCTTTGGTTAGCTTCCGCCAGAATTGTTCATTCTGACGAAGGTGAAGCTTTTCACTCCACTTCAGACTTTCAGTTTAACGTGGAATCCGAACCATGCCTCACCAGTGGCCCAGCGTCTTAATTACTATGTGTTCAGAAAAGTTTGAAGATTAACCGGAAGGCAAATTATATTAAGTTCAACACAAATTAACATTTTATTATATGGGTAACTTTATCTTAAGATACAACAAATATGAAAAAAAATTTAAGGGACTTCTTTTTAGCTATTGTATTCAAATCTATAATTTGATACTGTTATCTTAAATGATAAAATACAATGCTGAAACTTAATCAAAATAGGTACGGTACTATGGTCTAAAAATTTGCGGATATTCGGTGCAAGGGTACGGCTGACTCTTCCAGTTGTTGCAGAATGGTCCTCTACTCCATGGGGAGGTAGAAGGATGCAGCCCACTCTACCTCTCCTAACCTTCTTCCCAAGGAGATTCCTCTGAAATTGTTAATCTTGATTTACCTTGGGGCTAATTTTAATTTAATACGAGTAGGTAGCTAGGCATATGAGTAATTGTAAGATTTAATATAATAGAACCATAAGTAGATTCTAAAAGCTGATTTCCAGCTCTAATATTTCATTGTTTGATCTTGAAAATCTTTAAATTAACAAATTGGCCAGAAAAAAATTTGCAATATTAAATTTAATGGCAAAAGTTGCCTATGATAGTTCAATATGATAGTAGTTCAATATGAGTATATTGAACTAAATATGAAATATGAAAATATATTTGGCCGAAATTTGATTTTACACGAGATCCTTATTAAGAATCTACATAAATTTAATTACCCTACCAAGCTCCAGAATCCAAGAATATGGAAAATTTCTGCTTTTCTCGCCCTTATTTGAAGGGAAGATCGTTCGAAAACCTGCGGGTCGTATTATAAATTTTGTAAAATGGATTAAGCTTAATTAGGGCCTACCCTAACTGATTAAGCTTTAAATTCAAGTACCTGGCCAAATTAGGTCGGTTATGGGTAATTATTTACAAAATGCCATGACCTGAAGTTGAAGTCAAAAATACATTTTTCTACTGTATTTTGGTGTGCTCTGTTCAAATATGACCTTCATTTCCTGTGCAAATGGAAAGAAATGTGATTTTTTGGACATTATTTCAGAGTCATATTTCTTTCCATGTGCACACAAATGAAGGTCATATTTTTGACATCATCTAATCTAACCTAACCTAACCTTCCTTTTGCTTGAATCACCGTCTAAACTGATATTTGCTAACTGGGGGGCGAACCAGCTTTCATATTTGGGAGCACAGAATTTAAGACAAAATCACCAACTTAATTAGGCCTAATAAATGTAAAATATAATTGATATACCAACCTTCATTTATGCTTCGGGTGGATAAAGAAGGGCAGCTTGCTTAAGAAAGGAATGAAGAAGTTCCTCCCGTGAATGCTCTTGAAAATATTTAATTAAAGCCGGATTATTATGGCCAAAACGTTCAATTGCTCGAATGTATGTCACACTACACCCTTCACACAACGCCATCCTAGAAAAACTAACCCATGAAGGATGGGACTGTGGGACATGTGAGTAATGCATAGTAAATTACGTCATATGACGTCACCACTATTTTCCTCTACAAAAATCCCAAAATTATGATTCTTTGCATGTATTTATATATATTATCTTATCATAATAATTTTTACCATAAATAAGCATTTGCCCCAGAAATGAGTAGCAAATTTGAATAAAGCGACTGAAACTACCTCATAAAAAGTTATTTTCAATCACAGGTTCAGTTCATGGCATTTAGTAAATATTAACCCGGTTATGATAATGTAAATTTATAAATATTCATCCATACACTAAATTTGAAATAAATCATGCCTAACAAGGCTTCTTGTTGTCTGGGCGAATTAGCCCTAAACAGCAAAGGTCAGAGTTAACTACGGATCATTAAAATGACTACGGTAGTAATGAATTATTGAGGAATCTCCAGTTTATTTTTACGGTCATGACTGCTGGAATTAATGATAAAGAGTTATCATTAATGGGAAGTATTGTTTTAGTCTAATGCATCAAGTTTGGCTCAACAATCCTTACCTTCACCATTTAATTCCTTCTTGGTTCAGTGATTGCTCCTGTTTGGAAATCTTAGGATCGGGACTAAGTTAGTCACGACCAGGGGCCCCGTGTCTCCTTTCCGCCGTCGTTGTGGCCAAATTATTTGTTTCACCCCTCCATGATCCTGTAGTCTTGCATGGGGAAAAATTTGTAACTGCAGTCGGGGTTGCTTGCACGGCAAAAGGTAATTATTCGTTTTTACACCCAGTCTGTTTTTATGATGAGAACAAACTTTTCTGGTCAATTTTGAGGTGTTTTGCACGAATATGCCATCCGTTTCCTGTGTAAATGCGTAGTTTTCGAGATATCATCATCTTGAAAACTATGCATTTGCACAGGGAACGGATGGCCGTTTCGTACAAAACACTTCAAAATTAACCAGAAAAGTTTGCTCTCATCATTTTCATTTAAACTAACGAAAATATCACCACTTAACCTAACCAATTATCAAGGGTGTATAGTTGACCTAACTGGGCATTCAATTAACCTAACCAGGCCTTCAGTTGACCTAACCGGGCATTCAGTTGACCTAACCGGGCATTCAATTAACCTAACCGGGCATTCAATTAACCTAACAGGTTAATATTGGTTATTTCACCTAAATATCTTCTGATCTTTTCGTATTAGGCACTCACTGTCACATTTCGGGCAAGTTAAGGACGAGAGAATAACGCCGTAATTAAAAAAAAATCCAATCCTTTGTCTTCATCTAGGGCACATGACGAATCAAGTTCTCAAAGTCAAAATCACACAAATGGCACGTCATAATTCTATCACCAACACCACTAAACTGAATCCAATTTGAAAAAAAAATAGCCAGAACAAAACCCAACCAACTAATTAAGTCGCAGAGTAGTGAAAAAATAGCCCAATCAGGAAAAATACTGTATGAAAAAAGTACATTATAGCCAAAACAGGAAATATATTTGGTGCTTTCCTGTTAACGGGAATACCCAACCGCCTGCCATCATCTGGACTCGTATCTTGCGGAATTCATGTGGCGACAACGTACCGAAAACAGCGACGTTTTTTCTGCGATTTTAGATGACATAAAGACATTTTGGCCCCATACTAACTGACTATCGCTTACATATTAACTAATTTCATTTAAATGATTAATAAATTCGGTACTTACGTATTATCGGGACTACCAAACTTTTTATGATGTATTTTTGCTCTCGTCATTTTCGTTTAAACTAACGAAAATATCACAACTTAACCTAACCAATTATAATTGGTTAGGTTAAGTTGTGATATTTTCGTTAGTTTAAACGAAAATGACGAAAGCAAAAATACATAACAAACAGTTTGGTGGCGGGCGGTTGGGTATTCCCGTTAACAGGAAAGCACCATATATTTTATTAAAAAAAGTACATTTCAACAAATTTGCACAACATAAGATATATATTTTCTTAGTCAGTTTTGAATGGCAATTCAATATATTGTACTGTTTTAACCGCGCGTGAGCGGGTTAAAAGATGAATATTAACCCGGCAAAATTCTAAAATTCCAGTATGAACGGTGAAAGCGTGAGCGCCGAGAACAAAATTGTTGTCGGTAGGTCCGAGAATCGCAAAGATCTTATTGTTGTCCAGAAAGCTGAAAGTCGCAGAGCGTCTCGCGATTTTTCGAGAGAAAGGGAAAAATTCTCTCCCACAGTATTTACTCCTAATTTTTATGGCTCCTATTTTTCTTGTAAGTATTATGATGATTTTGAATTTCAGGTTAGGATGTTAAGGCCTCTAAGATGCATGAGCTTTGTAAATAAAACAAGCCTTATTAAGCATACAATTAATTTTCTAATTTAATCTGAGGTTTGTTTTGTTTTTTACGGTACGGTACCGTACCTTTTAAGGTAGAAAAACTTGAGCCATTTTAAGAATTATACAACAAAAAATTTGCTTAGGCAAAGTTTTCAATACTAGGCCACCCATGGTACCCATTTATCTATCAACCACTTTCTTTATTTTGTGGAAGGATGAACAGCTGGGTTTTGCTGCGCGGCGGCTGCCATCACCGCGTCTCGAACCCTGGGCCGATAGATTCGTAGTCAGCGACGCTAGCCACTACACCACCGAGGCGCATTATATATATATATATATATATATATATATATATTGTTTAATTACCTTTAGCGTTTATTACCTTGACGAATATTGTACTTTTTTATGGGATTTATTCCCTGACAATAAAGTTTTGTGTTGAACATAAGTTACTATTGAGCCAATGGTACAGTAACGAAACATATCAATCGATAGAGCAGAAAAAATGGTGCAAGCAGCTATGTATCATTTTTAAAATATTAGAAAATAACAAAGTTATGACACTATGAAGATGTTACTAAGCCTATCATAGCTTACACTATTTGGATCTTTTCCGTTTCATGTACTGTTTCCGATTTTGTTGAAAATAAGTTATTTAATGTCGGTTAACTGAATGCCAGGTTAGGTCAACTGAATGCCAGGTTAGGTCAACTGTACGTCCTTGATGATTGGTTAGGTTAAGTCGTGATATTTTCGTTAGTTTTAACGAAAATATCACAACTTAACGTAACCAATCGTCAAGGGCGTACAGCTAACCTAACCGGGCATTTTGTTTAATGTTTAAACAATGTTAAATGGTCTGTCAGTAACTTCAGCTTGGAGGGGTGTGGAGGGCATGAGGATCCACCACACATATGTGAGAAATAACCAGACAGTAGGAACTCCTTGTGGTTACTGGGAAAAGTTGCAAGCTGGTACAAGTATAAAGTTTCAGAGACAAGACATATAGGCATATGGAGAGATCTTATTCTGCAAATGAAGTTAAACTTAATGAAATTGAAAGAGAATTAATGATGATCCTGAAAAATATCTCTGACATGCTTCTAAAACAGTTTACCGTAGCCCTTATTTTATACCTGAAAGGTTACTTTGCCAAATTTTCATTGCACTGGGATACCAAACCGCTACTGTATAATGAAGTATAGATGATAAATCCTTCATTTAAAATAATAATGACTCAATATATATATGCAAAACTACCTACTACCTACAAGAAAAAGACTTGTATAACCCAGATCAACATGGCTTCAGGGCTGGAAGAACATGCCTATCACAGCTACTAGACCACCAGGAGAAAATATTGCAAATATTGTGTCGATGACAAAATATAGATGTAATATATACGGGGTTTGCTAAAGCCTTCGATAAATATGACCAAGGAATCATAGCACACAAACTTAAGAATACGGGACTTACTGGAGAGCTAGGAAGGTGGCTAGTTAATTTCTTGATGCAAAGAACACAAAGAGTGATGGTAAACGGAGTTAAATCGGAAGTCTCGGAAGTCGCGAGCTCTGTCCCACAAGGGACAGTATTAGCTCCCTTGCTGTTCATATTAATGATTGCAATTACTGATGCAGATATTAAAGATTGTATTGTATCATGCTTCGCAGATAACACAAAGATATGTAAGGATATATTGAACGAGGGCGACATAAGAAAGTTACGAAACGACATTGAAACATTATTCCAGTGGACAGAAAACAACAATACGAAGTTAACGAGGAAAAATTCCAACTTCTAAAGTATGGTGATAACAACGAACTACAGAAAAAGGCTACAAAACTGCAAGCCAAACAGATAACACCAAATCCATAAGTCAGGGCTCTTGGAGTAATAATGTCGTCGGATGCAGAATTCAGAGAGCACTATAACATCAAAATTACAACGGATAGAAAAATAATGGGGATCATCTGGAGGAACTTCCGCAGCAGAAAAGCAAACATCATACTCAAATTACACTGGGTAACAAAATTTGAAAAATTTTCTGTTTATTGTGATTTTTCTGTCGTTTCTTAATGATTTCGGGGCGCTGATTCCAAAAATGATATTGGTTTTGCTCTATCATCAACCGTTTAAAAAATATAGGTTGTCACACTTTTCATATGGCAAAGTATATAAAGAAGGTTAACATAAATATTTTCAGAAAATAAAAACACTACTGGAAATTAATGTTTATTGAGCCAAAATTGTTTGCCAAATCCAAAATGGTGCAAATGATATAATATATATCATGAGGAGAACCGATAAGAGAATAACAAGCCTCGTTATGCAATGTGCGTTCCTTAAAAATGCACTGAAGAACGCGACTTCCGCGTATGAACATTCTTATCCTTTCTGATCAGCGACCATACGTAGTCTCCCATCATGGAAGCATCCCAATGGCCCTGGTACCTTTTCTCCATCGTTTGAATATCTTGATGGAATCTTTCGCCATGTTCTTCACTCACATCGCCCAGGTTATCAAGAAAAAAGTCTAGATGTGAATGCAGATAGTGTAATTTTAAAGACATACGGCACCCCATTTTGCCATAGCACTTAATCAAGTTTGACACTAACTCCTTATAGTTTGGTGCTTTATGGTTGCCTGAAAACCCACGAACCACATCACGGAAAGCACACCAAGCCTCTTTTTCGATCAGAGTCATCTTGGCTTCAAGGTTCTTTGAATTCAACAGCGCCTTGAGTTGTGGTCCTACAAAGATGCCAGCCTTGACTTTGGCCTCAGAGAGTTTAGGGACCATGACCCGAATCTGTTGGAAAACTTCCCCTCCAAAATCTAACGCAGTTACAAACTGCTCAATTAGACCCAACTTAATATGGAGAGGTGGTAGCAGAACTATGTCAGGCTTCACAAGAGGTTCCCTGAGTACATTGTACTTTCCTGGTTGCAGTCCTTCACGTGGAGGCCACTGAACTGTTTTATAGTGCTCAGTTGAAGCCCTGCTATCCCACAGGCAAAGAAAACATGAATATTTAGTAAACCCTCCTTGTAAACCTAACAGGAAACCAATCATTTTGAAATCACCACACACGTCCCAGTTATATTGTTCATACCTGATTTGAGTGAGCAGTTGTTTGACATTTTCATAGTTCTCTTTCATTTGAACAGAATGTGCAACTGGTATAGATGGATATTTTTTCCCATTGTGGAGTAGAACAGTTTTTAAACTCCGAGTTGAACTGTCAATAAACAGGCGCCACTCTGAGGGTATATGTGTTAACCTAATAGCTGTGAATAGACCATTAACCTCGCTGCAATAACAGAGAGAGCCATTGACATCGTAGAACCTTGCAAACTCTTCATGCCGCTTTCGGTATACAGTGCTCTTGCAGTCTTCTCCAAGCAAATTCCACTCTTTGAGTCTGGAGGTCAGAAGCTCAGACCCTGATTTCGTCAGACCCAAATCTCTAATTAAGTCATCCAATTCCCTCTGATTTGGAAAGTGAGGGTTTGTACTGAAAGTTACTGTATATTCTTCATCATGACTGTCCTCACCAGCTGACATCTCAGATGAGCTAGCTGCATCCTCATTTTCAACCTACAAAGCAAAGAAACAAAATATAGGCATAGCTATATATGTAGAAGAGCATCAGCACTAAGAAAAATCGACACATAATGACCCACAGTCTGTAAATACAGAAGGTAAAGTAATGGATAGATACCTGTTCTGGTGGACGTGGTATTGGAAGACCTTCGCCATGTGGTACAGGAGCTATGAACGACGCTATGCTTGGATACTGAAGAGTCTGCCTTCCTTTAACTTTCCTGTACTTAGAAACATCTACCATGCAGTAGTAGCAATCGTCGTGGTGGCGCTTTGGTTCTCTCCATATTCTGGGTACCGCAAAGGGCATTGCCTTGCGTACTCCCCGCAGCCACCCTTCACGTGTGGAGCGGCAGCTTCCACAGATCACATGGGGTGCCCAGAGCTTATCTTGGTCACCCATAGGCATACGAAAATAGAGCCGATACGCGATCCAGAACTTGGTGCCTTTCACAGTCTTGTGCGATACTTGCTTGGGGCCTATGTAATACCCACAAACGTAGCAGAATATATCCGGCGAGTGTTTACAAGCTCTAGTTGCCATTCTCTTTACCAAACTGTACTACATTAATCATAACCTGCAGATATAGAGAGAAGAGTTATTAAATCTGCAACAGATTACAGATTCCAGAAAAAAAGATGTATTCACAACACTGAAATAACGTTCGCAATAAAAAAGGATCGATAACACTCAAATCGTCAGCACAGAGAAGCACAGAAACACAGTACCTCAGTGCTGGTAACCATCAGACAAACAACCTGCTTTCTTTGTGTGTTCACACTACTGACTTCTCAGACTCTGCGCTGTTCTTTATATAGCACAGTAGAAGTTTCGGTCAATTTCTAGAGCAAGAAACTGTCAACGAACATCCGGATTGTTCTCAACAATTCCTGATTATTCTGATATTGCTGCGCCCATAATAACATTATACTGGTAAAATATGAAAAATGGATTATCTTTGAAACCATTGATGATACACACAATCCAAGGCCAGATTTGGACTCAACGCCCACAAATGCACATAAAAACATACAAAATTCTATATAAACAGAAACAGTGTTACACAGTTTTATGGAAGAGTCAAGTCCTGCCAATTGAGTATTGCTCAGTACTCACAATCCCATACAGAAAACGAGACAATGCGAACATTGAAGCCATACAAAGGACGTTTTCGTCTAAGAGAGAGGAAACGGAAGGTGAAGATTACTGGTCTCGACTACAATCCATGGAACTCTACTCTCTCGAAAGAAGGCGCGAGCGGTACACAATAATATACATATGGAAAATGCTTGCGTGCTCTGTCCCTAACCTTAGAAATGAAATAGACACAAACTGGAAAGAGCGAAGAGGCAGATTTTGTACAGTCGCTGCATAATATATATATATATATATATATATTATATATACTTTGTGTGTGTGTGTGTGTGTACACACATATATATATATATATATATGGTAATAATGATAATATTTCATGATGATTGTTCCGACGTTACTATATGAATGGATTGAAATATATTAGTCTCCCCTTAGATTAGATAAATGAAATTAAAATTAATTTATTTAATAGTTACTGGAGTTGTTTCGTAATACAAATATTAGAACAAGACAAAATTTGTTTATGAGTTAACTGTATTTATTCTAATTTTGTTTTGTGTGGTATCATAATTAATATATTAAGCCAAAACGGTGAGATCATGGATGGCGTTAAAGAAATCTTTGCTATTTGCTTTACGTTGCTGTATAGTTCTTATGTATGAAATATATATGTTGGTTCCATTTATTAATATGTATATATATATATCAACAGAAGCCTGGTACTCCAGAAATGGATCTTTTGCACGAACGCTTCCAACCTTTGTTTGCTTGTTTTTGTTTGTTTGGTTTTGTCTGTTTTTGCATGTTTGTTTTTGTTTGTCCTATGAAAGATCCCCATAGGAGGATTTTTTTCTCGTGAAGGAAGGCGAGGATGAATCTTTTTTTTTTTCAAGAAGGAGGGGGCACCTCAATGGGGCAAGTGCCCTTCATTAGGGACGGTGAGACCAGTGTTGCCAGATCTACAGATATATCTGTAGATCTACAGATTTTATGAAGCAATTCAGATTTTCAGATTTTTTCAATAATTTATGCATAATCTACAGATTTTTAATCCAGCAAGCAGTCATTATTATTTACTTCCAAAATTTACAACAAGGAAATATTAGGCCTACAGTCTCAATCAATAGGACACAAATGTTCTCAGTATTCAGTTTCAGAAGTCGAGTCGACTCGCTTCTGACTACGATATACATGCCGATTAAATCATTTAATCGGCGCTGATTGGTTGATATTCCCTCTACGTCATGGTAGCATGGAATGTTTTTGTTTTTGTTGAAAAAAATGATATTTATCTGTTTAAATCTAAAAAGGATTTTTTTTGTTTCATTTATGTGTATGAATTAAAGAAGTATTCCGGTGTTCTTATAGTTATTACAGCAATAACCAAAAGGTATTTCCTTTGTCACAAAGTAACGGAATTCAATTTGTTTACTTTCATTTCATTTACTTTTTTTTATGTTAAAGTGCCATATTTATATAAGTTTATAAAAATAAAGAAAATATTAACAAGATTTTATCATTGATAATACCTTAAGACAGTAAATTAAATAAAAATATGTCAAAATTATTATTTAGATAAATATTATAAATCTACAGATTTCTACAGATTTTTTAATCAGATTTATCAGATTTTTAAAAATTCCATCTGGCAACACTGGGTGAGACCCCCATAGATGAGGTGAGGAACTTAAGGAAGGGGGGCCCCGTCATAACGGAGGCGGTGGTCTTCAGGGGGCCCCTCCAGGGGCAGGATTCAAAGCACCCCAAATTCCTCTACCCAAACGTAGGGATACTACTCAGGCCTACTGCCAACAGGAACCTATATACATTTTTTTTTATGCAGGAAGGAGTGGACAAGGGCGAATGCCCGTAAATAACGCACCCCCCGCTCTTGAAAGATTGGAGGTCATGGACAGGGGGAAATATGAATTGTTGTTCCAGAGTTGACCGGTTGAATAGATGAAAGATTAGAAATACTGATTAATCCTTAAGTTAGAGAGTTGGACAATTGAAAAGTATAGTTTGAAAGGGTTTGTACGCCCTGCAAACAAACTGTCACCATAGTTGAGAGTGTTCACCACCAATGAACGTTTGACAACCCTTATTTCTTCACGGTACTGCTCGTTGATCTCCATCCACTTATACTCGTGTTCCCCTAATATCCTGTGAGAGAACTGTGAACTTATAAGTTGGTTGCGAGTACAGATCCATGCCACACTATCTGCGAGGGATCTAGCGTTGCAGTCACCTGTACTACCACACTCAGGACGTGGTTTTATGTTTATGCCTGTCTGTTGTTGTAAGAGTGTGAGCCAGTAAAGAGCTTTATATCCGTAACTGCGTGGTTTGTTTCGTGGAATGATGGCGAGTGTATTTTTCGGTATGAAGTTATTCCTAAATACAGTAAAGCAAAGAGAAGCAATCAATCGTGGTTGCACCCTGTAGTGGATCGCAGTTGAAGCGGGTAATATACATATTTCTAGAGGTTTGGAAGCATTCTCTAAGTACACACATATCGTTCACACAACAACGTTCACATTCATTCGCTATATTCTACGGATCTTCTCGTTCGCTCGTACTCATACCGTAATAATTAAAGTAATGCTTGGTGGGTAAGGAATACAGGTGAGGCATGTGTAAGGGAAATACCCTTTTGAAATCTCGGCATCACCCTCATTACCATGGGTAGCTTAGTTAACCTACAAAGCGTGAACAACTGTGTATTTGAACGGAACATTATCCTTTATTTGCATTTGTATGAGCTTATTACCTCTTTTCAAGGGGTCACCCGTGAATATTGCTAATTTATTATGTTCAAACAGTTCTATTAAAGAAGCTGTGTATCAAACTTTGCGCCGTTATGCGCTAGAACACACATGGTCTTCTTTTGGAATTGATCGGCGAGCCTGACTATATAATCCACAAACAACTCCACGGGTGAATCTGTCATAGCCATCTTAAAAATATTGTATATTTACCACACTTGCACACTACTCACACTCAACATTCAGAACATTCGTCACAGAGGGTTTAGCTCACGAGTAAATAAGGGATAACTTCCTTCGTCTCAGGATTAGTATAGGTCTCTCTGTCGTAGTATAGAGTAATGCACGATTTCTTTTTAGATTTGGAATTTTTCATGAAGCAGACATTCTTTCACCCCATCCACCTTATATTTCTCATTATACGTAGGACAATGAATTTCATCACATCTATGTTTCACTGTACCGCTCTTACCCACCGTATGAAACATTCCACATTCGGAAATCTGTACCATTCGTTTTATGGAGACTAAAACATTCACTATTGAAAAACATCAGTCTACAATCATTACACTAACATTATTATACACAATTACTAAATACTTGGTCCATCCTCTATCATTATTAATGACCTATTTGGAAGATCACTTGTGGGTTCTTGCAGAAAAGTTCCCACTCTGCCATGGTGTGTTCCAGCAGGTGCCGAGATGTCCGCTCCTGCCCAGGCTCCCAAGGGTTAACTACATTTGCCGAACACATTTTCAACGGGGTTTAGGTTACACCCTTTGGTTGGCCAGTTCAGCAGCTTGACATCTCTTTCTTCCTAAAACCACCGTCTGATGATCCCGGCAGTATGAAGAGGGCAGTTATCAGGTAATATATCATATATATGTTAACCCTCCGTCTGTGGCCTTGGGTGGTTCGAGGTTGACGGGGGTTCTGGTTTGGTGGCAGCAACGGATTTTCTCACTTTGGGGTAGCTGGTACCGTGTAGGGAGTCGCAGTAGTTTCTTTTATACTACACTCCGATTTCTTTTTTGCAGTGGATCGGAAGATTCAGTGAAAACTTACTAAATTCTATAATGGTTCACCGATTCTTCTTGGAGCGTATCGGGAATTTATTTATTCTATAGTATTTTAAAACTAAATTCTCTGGAGAAAGCAGGGCTCAAAGAAGAAGACAAAGAGATCCTCTGACTAAATTTTACTGCTTTTAAAATATTACAGAATAATCAGAATGATAATTTGAAAAATTAGAGTTTTTATACTAATAATTTTTTGACACCATTATTATTTAATGTTGACCTCTTTTGTTTTATATTCTCAATAAGCTGAATATTTTTTGCAAAATGTTTGAAGATAAAGGTAAATTTTAGCTGTAACAGCATACTGGCAGAGAAGCAAGATATTTGTAGATGAAGTCATATTTTTCTTTTAAACAGCATATTGACAGATTTGATGTTATCATGATTTGCCGAGTTAACTAAAAATGGAAATTGAAATATGCATTTTATTATGGGTTAAAATTAAACATGCATATGAGCCAAAATTAAATGCTTAAAATTTAAAATTAAGTGTTAATTTAGAGTTTTGACAAGTTATGACAAATTTAACACGATTACATGATTAAATTTACTCTAAAAAATGATTAAGTAATTTAAAAAATAAATAATTCATTAATTACTTAGCAAAAATAAACTAGAAAGGAAATTAAAAATTTTTCCAACTTGCATTTTATATACAGTTAGAGTGTCGTCGCTAGATTCAAATCACAGTTTAAAATTAGATGCTATTCGAATCGTAATCACGCCGAATTACAGTCTTTCGAATTTTGGGATAATTCGTGATGCAATACTTTTGTCATATTGTGATTCGACATTAACACTTAAAATTAAGTGTTGTATTTCTCTACATTCTGATGATTAATTGTGCGATTCCATGGAGACTGTTTGATCTCATAATATCGTCGTTGTTGGTGTAGCGAAAGGAGAGGGGGAGGACGAGATTGGAGGATCTCGAGAGGGAGAGTAAAGTATCCCACGTTTGTGAAATAACCTAACTACTCTATTCCCTAAATTTAGGAATAATGCATGAATAAAATACATAGTCGTCCTAGCATTACAGTACCACCAAATCTACAGTGAACAATATATTTATGCTGTCATTGGTTTGCAAAAAATAGAAGTATTACTATGACAACACCTGAGACGGGTAGGGGGAGAGGGAGGGAGTGAGGGTGGGAGACTGGGGTTTAAGAGGGACTGCGTTGTTTGCACATTCCGGAGAGGGTGCAGCGGAACTATTGCAGGTGACTGTACCTCAGCAATACATACATCACACTCCTGTCCAACACCACCCACCGTTAATACAACAACGATAATGGTATCAAGGGCCGTATCCACAGTACTCCTAAATACAACAGCCTAGCCAATAACACCGAAGAGGGACCGTCAACATTGACCAGAAAACGATCATTATTCAGGAAAATCGAACACGAAGGTTATTATCCCTATAAATTTATAATACACAAATATACAAGGCCTGGACATTGAACTACAATACAGTAGTATCTGCAAAATTTAGCTCTGTAAACCAGCATGCATACATATCATATACCTAACGGAAACACACACAAATGCGAAAAAGACTGAAAACTGCATCGGGGACAGTAAAATAGGAATACAGAACTACAATATACTGTATACAGAGCGGATAGATTTACTAGAAAATTGCAACTACTGTACATTAAAAACATATACACACGTAAAACGAAGGTAAGCAAATCAAACAATACAGTCAAAATCTTTATTTTAGAACTAAAAGAACCGAACCTAATCATTATAAACGTCTACAGACCACCAGACACCACAAAAAAATTAATTCCTCTTTGTTATAAATGAAATAGAAAACATGTTAAAATCGCTTAAAATTTTAACACCAAATATTTTAATTTTAGTTATTTTTTTTTAACTTTCCATTTATAACATGCAAAACAAATGACGAAGTTATATATGTTGAGAAGATTCATGGTAACATTAAAAAAGATGATAGAACCCAGGGAATAATGCTGTTAGATATTATAGAACATTATGCATTTACCAGGAATTCTTTGAAGAGACTAGAAAAAAAGGACATTTTGGATTTAATTTTGACAAATAACAATAACAAAGGTAAATAAAATAAAAAATTAACACACAAATTTCTTTGACCATAACCTAATCGATATGCAATTAAAGTTAGCAACCAAGGACCAAAATCGTATCCCAGAGAGTCAGAAGGACTATTTGAAAGTTTAAAATTTATATAAATTCAAAGAATGTAGATTTGGAAACTGTAAATGAAGATTTAATGAAAGTACGAGTCAAAATGACTGGCCTCGCTAGATGTGCTTACGAAGGAGAGAACACTTATCGAATTTCTTACTGCTGAAGAGGTTTCTCCAGTCGATATTCATAGACATTTAAAGAATGTATACAGCGATTCTACGTTGATGTGAGCACCGTTAGACGTTGGGCAAAGCGTATTAAGAGCGGATAAACAGATATCGATGAAAACCTCGAAGTGGTCGGCCTGCAACTCCAGTGACACCGAAAAACAAGAGTCGGATTGATGCGCTCATTAAACAGGATCGCCACGTCACAGCACGTGAGTTGTGTGAGACAGTGGGTATTGGAAAACCAGCATTCATAAGCATCATACAGGAACACGGTTACTCCAAGATTTGTGCCCAAGATGGTCCCAATATTGTTGACGGAAGAGCACAAAGACATTAAGAATAATTACAAATTACAATTCCAAATTACAATTACAATTACAACTACAAATTACAATTCCATCTGTATGAAACTCTTCGAACCGAACGTGAGGAATTTCTATGCACAATTACCAAACGACAGTCTATGGCGTGGCACCATAAGACAACACGTGGACAACACTTTGAGGATGACAATGACGTGATGAAGAAGGTTCGTGACTGGTTCCGATGTTGTGACAATGAGTTTTACAACGCCTGTATACAGCGCCTGGTTCAACGTTGGCAAAAGTGCATTGCAGTTGACGGAGACTATGTGGAAAAATAACTTTATATTTGCCACGTATTTATGCATATTTCCTGTAATTTTCATGGCAATTGGAATTATATTTAGTGAGAAATTAAATAAGAGGGATTACTTTCGTACTGCCTGTGTAAATTGGGAATTGCCACTTCATGAGAAGACTCCAGAAGAAATACTCTCTATGGTAGAAAATCTGTCTGTCTGAAATCCATGCAGGAAAATGGTCAAATCGATCTTTCCTAGCATCAGCACTTATGCCAATATTGACAACTTTTCTCCGTTTAGCCGGTATCTCTTTGGAGTTAGCTTCTAAATGGGGATGGCCACTTTTTAGGCTTAGCTACCTCTGCTGTTGTTGCAGCATTTGCAACCAGAGCCTGGAAGCGCTTTCTGCCCGATGTATCATATCTGATACAGCGCTTTTTGCAAGCTTCCTACACAACACTAAACTGTTGAAACCAGTGCATGGAGATTTATTAACGCTGCAATGTACTTGCTAAACATAATCTTAAAGATAAGATATCTGTAACTTTGGCTAAAATTATCAATCAAAGTATTTCCAAAGGAATAGCCCCATCAATGCTAAAAACTGGTTGTATAACACCCCTTTTTAAAGGGGGTGATCCTACACTAGCAACAAATTACAGGCCGGTGTGTTCATTATCTGTGTTCAGCAAAGTTTTTGAAAAAATTGTAAAAAGTAGAATGCAGCGATATTTAGAATCCTACAATTTATTATCTCCAAATCAATATGGCTTCCGTAATAATAAAACAACGGAAATGGCTATTTTAAATCTTATGAAAAATGTAAATATAGCTAAGGAAAACAAAGAAATAATGATATCAATATTTATGGATTTGAGTAAGGCGTTTGATGTAATAGACCATAATAGTCTACTTAATAAATTATATTGTTACGGCTTTAGAGGAGCAATCAGTAATTGGTTTAAAAGTTATTTGTCCAATAGATATCATTTTGTATCAGTAAATAAAGTTTGCTCAACTAAAGCGCTTGTCAAACAAGATGTGCCACAGGGCTCAGTTCTGGGTCTACTGTTATTTTTATTATATATAAATGACCTTCCACGTTCATCTGATATAATGAACTTCATAATGTTTGCAGATGATACAACTGTTTCTTTTCTTGCAAAGATGTTAATACAGCCAAGAATATATTTAATTCAGAATTCATCAGTGTAATGAAATGGTTGACCACCAATAAACTCTTCCTAAATACCAGTAAAACAAATTTCATGATTTTTACTAATAAAAGAAATGTATATCTTGATGAACTTAATGTTAATGAAATCGCCATAAAAGAGTGCACTGTAACAAAATTTCTTGGTGTAATGCCAGATAAGAATTTGCAATGGAGTGGTCATGTAAATTATATCGCGAAAAAGATTTCAAGGAGCGTTGCTATAATGTTTAAACTTAGAAATGTAGTCCCTAAACAAGTTTTATTGACTCTTTGTCCTACTCTTATTTTTCCTTATATAACATACTGCACCCTTGTTTGGGGAAACTTCGCTAACAATGCATTAAATGGTATCTTCGTCATCCAAAAACGAGCAATAAGGTTATTATGTGATGCTGATTTCCTTGATCACTCTAGTGCATTATTTAAAGAGCTAAACCTACTAAAGCTCAACGATATAACCAAACTGGCACATTTTATTTTTATTTACAAGTGTAAGAACAAAATCATTAATTTGTAATGGGTAAACAGATATTTTGTAATTCATCAAGAAATCCACTCGTATCAGACCACAAATAGATCAAAGCTTGTTATACCCCAATTTAGATTGTCTTCATCTCAAAAACTACCCATTTCATTAGATTGAAACTATGGAATGACTTGCATGCCGATATAAAAAATATTGTGAATGTAAATTTGTTTAAAACCAAGTTGAAATTCCGATTAATAATGGCATACTAACAAAAATCTAGGATTAATGTTCACTAATATTGTTTAATATTGTAATACATGTTTTAACTATTAATAATACTTATTTACTTATTTATTTATGTATTATTATTAATTAATAACAACTAGCTGCTTATTTTTAATAAGAGCCCAGTAAAGCCTAATGCTTAAGGGCCAAATTAAATAAAATTAATAGTCGAGCTTCAAAATTATTCATGTCATTGTAAATTGAAAAAATGTATTTATTTTATTATTATTAATAAAGGTTATTCTATTCTATTCTATTTTAACAGGAAAACCTAGTCAGGTATGAAAACTACTATTATTTTTGAGATTACAGTAAAGCTACTCACCGCAACTCCAAACGCGCCAACAGCATGACTTAAAATGACGGTCAGAAGCTTTCCTACATCTCGTTCTTAGTTTATTCAGTCGGTATTCACAGAAGTACATCACGTTTGATACAATGGGCGTTTGGAACCATGTCCTTGCACACATGGTGAGTATGGACCGGGTAAATGGAGTGTATTATATATGATACGAAGGGCATTATAAGGTTAATAGATTTATTGTTCTTAGAAGGAGACGTAATTAAGGGTCTATCACAAATTTGAGAAAATTCAGCACGAGGGCCAAACACATGGAATGCCAAATTTCTGAAGAAATGTAAAGAGAGTGTTGCCAAGCCTCTATACATACTATAGAAAAAATCACCCGACACAGGAGAAATTCCACCTCCATTATACATAGAACGCAAACATTGCCCCCTTATTGCCTAAGAACTATCGCCTAGTAACTCTCACCCCTTCTACCTTATAAAGTGTTTCGAACAGGTAATTAATTAGAGGGAAAATTGCTTGCTACGTCCAAGAAAGGAATTTATTCATTCCGAACCACCATGGCTTCAGGGCTGGAAGATCATGACTATTACAGTTGTTAGACCACCAAGAGAAAATACTGGAAACATTGTGTCGAGGTCAAAACATAAATGTAATATTATTGATTTTGCTAAAGCCTTCGATAGATGCGATCATGGAATTATAGCACACAAACTTAAGAATTCAGGAATTACTGTAATGTTAGGACGATGGATATTTAATTTTCTGACCAAAGGAGCACAATGATTGGCAGTAAATGGAATAAAATCTGATATCTCAGAAGTCGCCAGCTCTGTCCCACAAGGTAGAGTATTAGCTTCCTTGCTGTTTATAATAATGACGGCAGACACTGATGCAGATGTTGATAACAGTACCATAACGTGTTTCTCAAATATAGGTAAGGCAATATGAAACGAAGGTGACATGGAAAAGTTACAAAACGACATTGAAACATTGTTCAAGTGGACGAAAGCCAACAATATGAAGTTCAACGAAGAAAATCCCAACTTATAAGATATGGTAACAATGTGCTTCAGAATAAAGAGTACAAAACACTGCAAGCCAATGTTGGAATAGCAAAATTGGAGATTTAATAATATAAAATAGAGTAAAGTTTTTTAACATAAATGAAAAACATAAGTTAGTTAGGATATAAATTCCAAGGAGGCCTCAGGTAAATCTCAGTAAAGAATAATGACTGCTTGCAAGAAAACATCCGAACAGGTCTCATGTTTGTACTGGAATATGTGACGTTTTTTTGTTCAACCAATAAGATGTGGGAATACCAGTGCCGTGATGCCACACATCTAGTTCAACAAATCATGTAGAGTATTCGTAAATAATCTTGCGTTCAAGTAGTGCTTGGAATATATAATTAATTAATTTAATACTTTCAAATAGGTCACATAAGTTAATAAAGTAATATAAAACAGTTATGAATTTGTAAAACTCATAATGTAATATATTTAAAGTTGTTTGTAAGTTCCAGAATCAAATGGAAAAAAAATAAAGAATGTCTTTCACAATGCGAGATGAAAATCTGAATTCTTGAAGCAGAAGAGAAAAAGAGAGCGCATCACAGATCGAGAGTCAATCTGTAAGTGGAGAACAGTTTGTTATGGAGAGAGGTTTCGTACACAGTTCAGCAGAAGTTCTAATTTGCCCTACTTGTCATTTTTATTTTAATATTTCCATCGAGCCTGTGGGAAATTGGACCTACTTTTAACATGAACTTAGGCCAGTAAAGTTAATTTAATTCCTCCCTAGGGGTTGCAAAAGGAGTTCTTTTTGGCCGTAGGCCTACTCACTTCATGTTTTAACTTAAGCCACCCTCCCGTTTTCTTAGGACTATTTCATTTCCGATCAAGGCTTATTCTCCTTTATTAATTATATAACGTAAGTGAAATTTAATTCATTCTGTAAACAAACATAAGATTAAATATTAAAACTTTGTTGTGTTTCATAAAAAACAGCTGAAGGTATATTTTAACTTGGTACGGTAAACAGTGTCACTTAGCTGAAGTTTGATGAATATAAATGGATTCACGTTCCGAACTCCGTGTCATAAAGAATATCGTCCATTGGGCATTAGTTGCTTCACACCCACGAACGGTTCAATGAAATGGAAGGGTTACCCACCAGTTACAGATTAGCAGGTGTCACCAGGGAAAGGGACATCACTCCGGGAGAAACTCCGCACCCTACACCAAACAGATAACACCAAACGCACAAGTCAGGGATCTTGAGTAATAATGCCATCCGATGCAGAATTCAGAGATCACTATAGCGTTAAAATCACAACAGCTAGAAAAGTAATTGGAATTATATGGAGGAGCTTCTACAGCAGAAAAGCAGAAAAGCAAACATCATTCTAAAATTGTGGAAGAGTCTAGTCTAACCAATAATTGAATATTCCTCAGTACTCACAAGCTCATTCAGAAAACAAAACATTGCAGAGATAGAGGCCATACAAAGGACTTTTACGTCTGAGATAAAGGAAACGAAAGATGAAGAGTACTGGTCTCGACTGCAAACCCTGAAAAGAAGAAGCGAGTGGTACAAATAATATACATCTGTAAAATACTCGAGCGTTTTGTTTCTTCCCCAAGAAATGAAATAGAGACACACCGGAAGGAGGGAAGGGAGGTTTTGCACTGTCTCAACCGCAGTGGAACAAGGGGCCATAAAAACTAGGATGGAAAATACCCTCAAAATTCGAGGCCCAAATCTTTCAAGAACCAGCTGGACAGGTTCTTGTGCAAAGAAACAGACATGCGTGGCTGGCTACGAGGGTAGGAGGAGAATGAAAACCAATTTCCTTCTCCTCCAAATCCCGCAAATGAGGCGGAACGCTGCAGAGGGGTCGATCGCAGGTTGATCCTGAACCGTTTTCTGAAAGCCTCTAAAAGCATCTTAGGTGTGTGTGTGTGTATATATTCTTCTTCTTCCGCAGCTTATTATCCCATCTTTACATAGGGTCGCTGTTTTTGGTTCGTCTTCTCCACTCTCCTCTGTCGTATACCACGTCCTCCTCCAAGTCCTTCTCCCTGATGTCCGCCACCACACAGTCCCTCCATCTCGTCTTCTTCCTCTTCTTCTCCGTCCCGGCAACTCCATCTCCAGCACTCTGCGCCCCACATACTCCTCCTCTCTTCTCCTGACGTGTCCATACCACCTCAGCCTGGCCTCCTGCACCTTCTTAGATGCTTCTGCCACCTTCACTGGTCCTCTTATATGCTTATTTCTGACCCTATCCCTCCTCGTCACTCCACACATCCATCTCAACATCTTCATTTCAGTCACATCGATTTTTCTTTCATTGCTCTTCTTCATTGGCACAGTCTCCATATATATATATATATATATATATATATATATATATACAGGGTGTACCATAAGTCCGGCATCATAGGAGAAATTCATATTTTCCTATTTCTACAAACCATAATTTATGCTTGGGATGCCAATTTCCCGTCCACCATTCTGTTCAGTGACGAGGCTGTTTTTTATGGAAATGGTGAGGTAAATCGACAGAACACCCGCTACTGGTCTCAAAATAACCCTCACTGGTATACCTCTTCAAAGGAACAAGGTGCATCTCGGGTGATGGTATGGTGTGGCATTTGGAAGGATCGCATCATAGGCCCCCTCTTTTTCGATGAACATGTCACTGGAGGCACCTACCTACGTATGCTCAAGGAAGAAGCATTTCCCAGTGTCTTGAACGAAGAAGGAAATTTCCCAACATGGTTCCAGCAAGACGGCGCTCCTCCACATTACAGCACCCAAGTAAGGGAATACCTGTACCAACTATTCCCTGGTCATTGGATATGACGTCGAGGGCCTGTGTAATGGCCAGCTAGAAGCTCGGATCTCACGTCACTAGATTTTTATCTCTGGGGCCACTTGAAAGCGCTGGTATACGCAGAGAAAATTAGGAGTGTTGAACATTTGCGGCAGCGCATTATTGGGGCATGTAACACCATTACTCCTGACATCATTCACCGTGTGCTTGCTGACTGGGTATCACGTCTGAATTTGTGTACTGAAAACAATGGTGGACATATTGAGCACGTTCTGTAAATAAAAGCTTTTGTTTTGCCTTTTTCTATTATTTTTCCTCCAAATGGCTTGTCAAAGTCTTGTCCCCCATTCTCGGAACTATCTCTGATTTACATGTAAAAAATTCCATGGATCTTACTGAAAAATTGAATAATGCACGTACTGAAACTAACGATAGATTGATCAGTTTTGACGTTTGTTCATTGTTTACAAAAGTGCCGATTGACGATATGCTTGACTTTCTCTCCGAAGAATTACATAAGTATGAACTGCCACTACTTTCACACATTGTTTTGGAACTTATTAAGCTTTGCATCAAAGACTGTAAATTCACTTTCAATAACGAGTATTATCAACAAGTTTATGGGATGGCCATCGGCAACTCCTTGTCGCCCCTCCTCTCCAATATTTATATGGAGTTTTTCGAAATTACTTACATTCCGAGAATCCTGGGGGATGGCATCCCTTGGTTGCAGTACGTCGACGATATTTTGTGTATCTGGCCCATGAATCGTGACCTGGATAACTTCCTCCTTCAGTTGAATGATCAAGTCCCCTCCATTAAGTTTACTTTAGAAGTGGAACAAGACAATTCAATCCCGTTTTTGGATGTGCGTATATATAGGGAAAGCCCAGATTTTAAGTTTAGTATCTATCGGAAAAAACAAAACAAATTGTCCTATGTACACTTTTACTCGGGACATGACACCCCCACTAAGAAGGCCATTTTTTCTTCAATGTTTCTCCGCGCCCTTAGGATCGCCAGTCCGGAATACATCGATGCCGAATCAGAAAAAATCAACGGTATTGGAAGTGATCTGTGTTATCCATCTGTGTTTATGGAATCTTGTCTCAACAAGGCAAAACGAACTTTCTATCGTGTCAATAATAACACTCGTACTTTGTCAAAAAATATTTTAGTACTTCCATTTTTCCCGGGCTTTTTAGGCATTGCTAATGTACTTAAACTTTTGGATATTAATATAGTATTTTCATATAACAATATTGTGAAAAATATCATAGTAAAAAATAGCCCTACCAATAATTCAGGCATTATCTATAAAATTGGTTGTAAACAATGTGATTCCTTTTACATAGGTCAGACGGGAAAGGATTCGCACACACGTATAAAACAGCATCATTATTCCGTTAGAACAGGACAGTCGTCCACTGCCCTTTTTGTCCATTTGTCAGAGTTATCCCACTGTATTGATTGGAATAATGCTTCAGTTTTATTTCACTCTAGCAACATTGTTAATAGAAATATTCTTGAGTCTGCCATTATCCAACTTACAAATAACTTCAACATAAGCAAAGGTCTTTTTCAACTCGATCCTATTGTTTTGAATTCCTTCAGAACAGATTTAGATAAGAAGGGTAGAACGCTAAATCTTTGGTAAACTTGTATGCCACTCTAATAACTTTTATTTTTCAATTTATTTTTATATACATGAAGGGCAGAGTGCTAAAACCCGGGCAGATTTCCAGCATAAACTTGTATTTTTTTTTTTTTTATAACATTGGTTGGAAACAATTCATTTGATCTTGTGCTAAAAATCCGTAGGTTTTTTTTTTTTTTATCTATAACATTGGTTGGAAACAATTCATTTGATCTTGTGCTAAAAATCGATAGTTTTTCCTTACAAATTGTATGCCCCTCCCACAATCCTTTAATTTTTAATTTTATTTCTCCGTTTATTGTATATATATATATATATATATATATAATATATATATATATATATATATATATATATGTTCCTTTGAAGAGGTATACCAGTGAGGGTTGTTTTGAGACTAGTAGCAGGTGTTCTGTCGATTTACCTCACCATTTCCATAAAAAACAGCCTCGTCACTGAACAGAATGGAGGACGGGAAATTGGCATCCCGAGCATATGAATTATGGTTTGTAGAAATTGAAAAATATGAATTTCTCCTATGATGCCGGACTTATGTGACACCCTGTATATATATATGATACACACAGACCGTGCATGGAACAAGGAACTCTTCTGGGAAAATTAAATCCACTATAGTCTGAATAAGTAATGGTAAATGACAAACACTTTTCAAGTCACATAACATGTCCGTTTCATGATGGGATTGAACTCAGAATGGTCCCCTGAGGTTTTTCATATGTTTTTTATCCGACGTGAATGCAACGAGTCTTTTGCTTATATTGAAGTTCTGAATATAGTTGGGCTGGGATGCTTTGAACCCTAGATATTGTCCTAAAGCTGGATCCTCTCTGCTTTGCAGATAGTTGGTGAGGGAAACTATATTTTTGGGGTTTCTTTGCGAGTGACCCGTTGCCCACTTCGGGCTAACATCATGAAAAAGAAAAACTATAGTGTTTGTCATTTACCATTACTTATTCAGACTACAGTGGATTTAATTTTCTCAGAAGAGTTCCTTGTTCCATGTACGGTCTGCGTGTATCATGAAAAACCTCAGGGAACCATTCTGAGTTCAATCCCATATGTATATATATATATATATATATATATATATATATATATATATATGTATATATATATTAGGGTGTTTCATAAATGAGAACCACATTATATTTTTAATCCACATAGATGCCCGTGTTCGTTTTACATATTTATCACTCCTGGCCAACAATGAGACTCCTTCGACAACAATAAGGGGTCCCGAGAAATCACGCCTTACGTAAGAGAGCACAGACTCATCACTTCTTCATCATTTCCCCCTTCTGCTTCTTCGGAAAATCTTTCCTGTTCTTGAAAACTGCTTTCAGCAGGTACTGTTTGCCTTCTTCCTTCGTTGTTAGGGCAGTATTGAATTTCTCGATGAGAGCGATCCCCCGTTCAGCCGAGTCGTTCACCACAGCCAGGACGCGGACCCTAGCTAGGCCTGCTTGGTAGTGTGGGTCGCTTTCCCAAGACGAAGCGGGATTTTCGACGAAGGCGCCGTTGATCCCGAGTGCGGTGAAGAGATCCTTCGTCTTCGAGGTAACGAAATCCGAAATCTTCTTTCCTTTGAAGGAGCCGAGGACGGTCTTCCCCTGCAGACGCTTCAACGCTTTCCTCGATGCCGGCTTGGCGAGGTTCTCTCGCATCCTTTGTTTCTCTTCCTGAGGAACCCCTTGATCGAAGAATGCCAAGCCGACCAGCGTCTCGGAGAAGTACCAGAGGTGTCGTTTCATGGCCGCTTGCGCTTGCTTGGCGACGTCGACGATCACGGCATCATCCTGCAGTATTTCCAGGTCCAGCAAGAACTCCATATCCACACGTGGGGCCTGCTCTGCTCTCGTCGCACGACTCCAAGCCTTTGCGTAGGCCAGGGCGACTAACAGGCAGATTTCTGTGACGCCTTTCAGCTCCCGCCCGGTCACCCTGAACTGGTCCTGAAGGAGGTACAGCTTCAATCCGTAAATGGCTTTCGCCATCCACCGCGCATGGTGGTATGCTCCTGGCTTCCGCAGTGGCACATTGGCGACAGTCTCTTCCCCGAGAAAGAGGATAACCAGTTGAAGAAGTTCTTGGTAGTCATCCCGCGGCTGACCAGAAGCCAGAGTTTCCCTCACGACAAGGACAGTTCGGTCCTTGAGACCCTGAAGAGGTCCAGCGATGCTGCAGCTATCTGAATCAATAGCAGTGGTGATAAGAGATCGGTCGATGAAACCCCACTGCTCTTGGAATCTTTTGAAGATCCCAGTCTCGGGCCCAGAGGTGGGGCCCATCGAAGACCGGAAGACTTGGGCCAGGACGATTTCGTACATATGGTGCCTGCATGCTAGGTAAAGAAGTTGCTTCCCGAGACCCTCCTCAATCTTGACGCAGCCTCCCACGTGAATCCCGGTGTTCGATGCCGTTGTGTCGAATGATAACCCCTTGATTCGTTCGGACAGGTCGTGTTCCCGCACAAGATCAATGCAGACGCGTGCCGTCTCCGCTCCCGTACCAGCTGGAACTTTCGGAACTCCAAGCAGCTTCTCCTGGCCGTTCCCGGTGACCAGCACAGCAATCCTGTCCACAGATCCGTCACCCTGTGATTTCAGGCAGCATTTTCCCGTCCCAGTGCAACACCAAGGGCTCCTCAGGACAGAATTCTCCCTCTTGATACGCCTCTGCTGCTTGCTTCCGAAGCGACTGGCGAGCACGATACATTGTGGAAGAGGAGATGGATACCTCGTTCAAATCGTGCCCCAAGGATTGCGCGACGACGGCGTAGGACATCGCTGCATGACGATAAGAAATGTTCATCCGGTCGTACGCGACAGCCACATCCTGAGTGATGAGGTTCCTCGACCGCTTCCTCGGAGAAGGACATGAAGCAGACGTGGAGGCTGCCAAGGAGGGATCATCTTCCGCAGATGGCGACGCCGAGGACGAGGAGATGTCTTCAAGAGTAGCAGCTTCTGTAACCGTCTTGGCCCGCTCGAATTCCCGGTGTCGTCTCTCCTCCTGCTGTTCCTCTCGACGCTTTTTCCTACTCTCCATTTGGGCCAGCTTCATGTCTGCCGATCCCATACTGCTCTCTGTTGGGTCCTCCTGCTGACTCTTGTAGAAGAGCTTGTCTTCCTCGTTTGTCATCATAGAAAGGGCATTGGAATAACCAATATCGAGGATTTCGTTCTTGAGTTCCGCCTTGAACATGTCCTCCGCAACACGACAGCTGTCCTCGGATCTGTTCCTGCTTTTCACCAACTTGTCGTAACGCTGGAGCAGAGCTTCCATTTTCCGAAGGGCGCTGTCCCGCCTCATAGTAGGGATCCTTGCTCGTTTCCAGAACACCATCACAGCATCCAAACAGAGGTTCAGACATTTTCTCCGTCCTAGGTTTTCCTGTTTTTGATGGAAGAAGCACTTTTGCAAGACTTGCAACTTCGTCGGCAGGCGGCTACCCAGGATCTCCTTATTCGGGTGTCCGATGAGCCAAACCTCTTTCTTGCTTCGAGTTGCCATGTTTATCTGCAATGAGGAAATATACGAATTAGAAAAGAGTACAAATACGCAACGGTAGACACAACGAGGACAAAACTCGACAACTGACATGAAGGACAGAGAGCAGTGCACCCTTCCGTCAGGAAGCAAGGCAGTCGACTAACACTAGAACAGCTGAAATTAGAAATACCTAAGCAATCTGAAGCGTCAAATCTCGGGACCCCTAAACGTGTTCTGATCTGGTTGAAACCTGTTCAGACGAGATTCTTCGGCAAAAGGAACAGGGGCATCAATGTGGATTGAACTTCCTTCCACTTCATCCATCAACCACACTGCCGTGAAACACCCTAATATATATACAGGGCCGGCGTGAGCTGCCACGTATGAATGTTTTTGTGTACATAACAAGCAAACTGATTATACTGTATGTCCAAGTCACTATTCAAAACATACAGTACGATAATCTCTATAAAATGTATGTTCATTAATTATTATATTTCCTCTGTTATTTACTCAATTGCTTTATTAATATTTTTAGATTTTATCCTCCTTCTTTCCGGACCCCCTAGAGGTCCTGACCCACGGGATTTAACCCGGCTTCTCCTCCTTCTCGGCGCCCATCAGTACAAAGCCCTCACGCGAAACACGATCCGAGGTGCAAAATATCATTTGCTTGCTGCTCACGTGTTTTGCCATCCAACCAGCTCCAAATGGTTCAGCGTTTCCTGATATCCGCTTAGGAACTCCGCTTGGGAATTCACCTAGCTTGGATACAAAGTGCTTTGACTCTGAGAACTTCGCGCTCTCTTGTGTCTCACCGTCCAACAACTGGCTGACTCCTGTGAGAATGGATTCTTTTGTATATAAGGAGGGGTCCAGCGTTTGAAAATCAGATTCTTGAATAGATCTCCGCGGGTGATGGGTGCGAGTCGCCCCCTATGGAAATAGCTTGTGCTTGAGATCCTAGAACGGGCTAGCGAATGCCTTAGAAGAGGATCTCCCCTTGGTGAAGGGTGCATTTCACCCGGTAGGGAAATTGCTTTGTATTGTAATATCGGGTTTGAGGATCTGACTGAAGGAAATGCCAGTAGACTCAAACATTATTTAATTTAACGTAACATTAAATGTCAATTCTAGAATTAAGAATTAAATCATTATAACTTATAAACTTGTCTAGAAGAAATATTCTTATAAACTAACCGTGTTCTGTGAAGAAATACCTCATTGTAATCCGCTTTGCTTAAAATTGATTAAAGTGATTAACATCAATCAGTGACTTTCTATTCATTAATCCATTCTTGACTTTGCGGAAATACGGGTTAGGGACGTATTACGGGACTCTTAAACGAAATTCATTTTCGGCGCACTCTGTGGTCACGTCTGGGCAATACATTGAGAAGGCCCAGACGATCCAGGAGTACTATATTTTACCCTCTTGGAATAAGTCGATTTTACCCGACGCGTCCCGACCAAGAGCCAACGGGTGTATTATATATATATATATATATATATATATATATATATAAAGATATGATAGGTCTCAAGCAAAGAACTATAGACCAGTGTCACCAACATCATATCTCACAAAAATATATGAAAGAATATTCAGGGAGAAAATATAGGAGATTTTGGAGACGGGAAAACTTCAATAAGAACCAGCACGGATTCCGATCAGAAAGATCGTGCCAATCACAACTAATAGAGCACTATAACAATAATACAGACACACTTGAGAGCAATGATAACTACGATGTAATGTATATGGATTTTGCTAAAGCATTCGATAAGTGTGGTGATGACATTATAGAACACTAAATTAAACAAGAGGAATAACAGGCAAAGTGGGTAAATGGATGTATAACTACTTCTGCTCAGTCTTGACGTCCAGTAGTATAAGCGAGAAACGTCGCGTGCAATGCAACTGAAATGCAACATCGAGTAGAACCGTGTAAGCATATTCGAGGATCGTATCAAAATATTGTATGTCGCTAACACGAGCATTTAATAAAGGGTCTAGTTTACGGACGGTGGCTATTTCATATATTCTGTCGAGGATGAAACTATGTCGAGAAGGAACAAGGGTGTCGTTAACTCTACTCTTTCACATCAGCCGTATGTCGATACATGGTTGAACTGTATCACGGTTCGCACTCAACATACAAATAATAGGGTATGAGGTGGTTTTACTAATTACCACTATTTTTGCACTCATACCTGCTGGTGTTTTATAGTTCTCCAAAGCCCACTTCTCAACTGTCTCAAAGATTTTACCCATTTCTTCACTGTTCAGATATATAATACAGTATTACGTTTTGCGGACTCCGTATGTCTATATTTTGTTTTAAGCACGTAATTAATTGCACCACTTCTATGGTTAAACCCCCTTACCGATTTGTAAAAGGCTACATCGTATTGTGCGTTAAGAATGCTGCTTAGAGGAGGCTCCATATTTATTTGTTTCCTGGTGAGACTGTGAGGAGAGCACGTTACGAGGCTTCAAACTCAACCCGTTGTGAGGCGGTACTCAATGTTTACCACGGCTCGTGAGCCCGGGCTGATGGTGAGTCATACGTCTTAGATCCTACGTGGCAGCTGTGGCTAGGGAGATGATGCCAAATACTGAAGGGCTCTATTTGAGAAATAGTCGTGCCCATACTGATCTACTTTGGGGAATAGACAATATTCATCACTAAATTCCAAGACCATTAAAAATTCACACAAACCTTTAGCTACAATTTCGCTAGTCACCTCAATATGGTATACATGGATGTAGTGGTAGAAATATTTTAAATTTTCCATGAACACTTGATTAGCGTTTTCTAACATAGGTGTGTATTCGGTGAGATGTAGCATGACGTAATAGCTCTTGTCGTACCATTCGTCAATGAGTTTCATGATCCAGAGTCTTTGTTTCTCTTCGGTAAACGTTGACTCCTTCACTTTACAGTGGTTGCATTCTTTGACCCACTTTAAACTCGCGACATAGTCCATTACATCTTAAACATTACGAAAGCTTTTGATGCTCTCACCAGAATAATCGTAAAATATCATAGTTGAATATTCTCTTTCTCCGCTTCGCATGATGTAAGGCAGACTTAAAGGTCTCAAAAGACGGATAAATAAAAGATATTTGAATATTCACAATATCTGTGGACTTTACAGAGTACCATCTGAAGAAGGTGGAACAAGCAATATCCACGGCAGCCATTGTTATTAAAAAATTAAATTTGATGCACTCGCTGGAGTAAAACTTCAGCAGCAACTGAATACGGGCACACATCCCTACAACCAAGTGTGTAGCCGCGACATCCTCATCACCAATATCACCTTCAGCATATTCTAAACTTACTAGATCCTTGACTGAATTCAAGTTGATGATCTAGCGGTTTGCATGGTTTAAAGTGAAGCCTTTAGCCTTCACGATACATTTGAACTCATTTCCGACCCTTACACGTACCCCGTAAGTTTTTCATCTCGTGAAGACAAAAGAATCAGCCTATGCGTTGTCCCCATACTTGTCCTTGATCTCGTCAGTCAGTTCGCCGAGGAATTCACCAGTAGGAGACATATATTCAACTTTTTTCTCCATGAATATCACTATCTGTATCCAGAGGCGGATTAAGACACCTCGTGGCCCGGGGCAATGAAAAATATGGGGGCACTTTTCTATAGCTTTTTATTAACAATACATGTACATGTACAGTACATAGTACATTTACACGAATTATATGTACGGTGCTCAGGCTAATTGAGAAACAAATTTAAAAGAACTTTAACACTGTATTTTGCCGTTTGCCAAAACCAAACAGTATTAAACAAATTTTACGGTAGGACCTATAAAACATAAAATAAAACAGGGAATTTGTCAGTTTGTGTACTCTGTCATATTTAATCAAAGAAGTTTGCGAAATCTCCAATTATATCATCGAAACTCAGTTGATTTGGGGGGGGGGGCCTCAAGCACGGGAGCTTGAGGTTTCAGCCTCAATAGCCTCAGTGATAATCCGCCACTGTTTGTATCCTCGTCCAGAAACCTCTGACCCAGAGAATGCATTAAGCCCCAAAGCTTAATGCATCCGTATGCTGCCGTAAAACTAGCCACAGGGATGTTTGTGACGCGGGACCTGTCCGTGGACAACTCGGTTCTATTGTACCGTATTATATATTTATTACTTACGTGTACAATTTCAAGGACCTCATCTCATCGAAACTATGGCCTAGATGGACATTCTCCTTGTCGGTGTTCTGCGTAAACTTGCTCCAAAGGCTATTGTGACAGAACTTTGCACTAAAGCGCTTGCCAGGGTTTCGTGCAATATGTTCTCGCTCAAGCGGTATCCCCTCACGGTCTTGGTAACGTTGTGCATACGATGTTTTTTCATTTTCTGATTCAACTCCCCGTGGATAACTTGATGCCTCAACTTTATCTTTCAGGAAGGTGTTGATGTAGGGCGTGAAGAGGTTGTCGAGCTTTTGGAATCTCCACACCTCATATATGTTCAGTATTTCGTAGCCCTGGCGAACGGCCAGAGACAGCTCGGGACTTGTGAAGACTCCCCGAATCTTCCTGTGGCTGTTTGTATGATTACACGTACTGCTGTTCTCCTGCGCGCACCTCACGCACAGGGTGAAACATGAGTTTGTGATCTATGATGACGGGTAAGTTCGATATCCATATGTCGCTAAGTGGAAACCAACAATGAGAGAAAGTCCAACTAGTTATCGTCTAAATTGGCTGAGAACTCCTCAGTGGTAGGTAAGGCGGGTCCTACGAGCATTTCAGGGGCGCCTCCAGGATACGAGTTCTTCTTCATCACGTAGGGGTATAAAGGAGAGAAATCGTAGTTGTGAATCTTCACCAAATCCATAGGTAGAAAGTATAGATTGAAGGGGTTTGTACGACCTCCAAACAAACTATCACCGCACTTGAGAGGGTCCACTACCATTGTGTGTCTGATGGCTCTTATCTCGTCACGGTACTATTCATTCGTCTCCATCTAGGCACCCATAATACCTTGTGAGTGAACTTGGAGCTTATAAGCTGGTCGCGAGTACTAGTCCACGCAAGACTATTAGCAATGGATCTACCGTGGATGTCGTCTGTGATACCACACTCAGGAATGGGCAACCATACCAGCGACAACCGTGGAAAGAGTATGAGGATTTTCACTCAATCCGTCCACTCAGAAAACTCGGCCGCTGATGTTAACTGCCACTTCTCCCGTGTTGTGAGCATGTTTCATAAGCACACTTATCTGTTGCTGTAGGTGGGCTAGTCAGAAAACACCCTTATAGCCGTAACTGCGAGGGTTGTTTTGGGGAATGGTTGCGAGTGTATCTTTCGGCATCAAGTTACATTTGAACACGTGGTACACGCACATCAGTCACGCAATACCGTTCACATTCATTCGCTATATTGTAAAGATTGTCCTCATTAAAGTTATTGTAGTAGCATTCAAAGTTTTCACGCTCATCGGTATTCATGCTGTCGTAGTTAAAATAGTGTTTACGGGTTGGGGATCCTACGTAATTTAAAGTGTCGTGAGTGAGGAAGATGAAGGAAAAATACCCTTTTGGAACTTCAGCATGCACACCCATTACCTTGATAGCTTAGCTAATTTACAAGATGTGAATAATAGCGTGCTTTTGAGCTGAACACTTTTCCTTATTTGCATCTGTACAAACTTGTTTTCTCTTTCCAAAGGATCACCAGTGAATATTTCCGATGACTCGTGTTCAAAGAGCCCCTTATAAAGAAACTGCATATCAAACTTTGCGGCGTCATGGGCGAACATGTATAAAGTTATTTTTTTGAAATGGTCCGCTAATTTGAGTATATAATTGAAAAACAGTTTCACGGGTGTCTCTTCCAGTCGTTTTAAAAATATTTGTCCGTTTACCACAATTGGGGCATCATCACACTCAATATTCATGCACTCGTCACAGATGGTCTGGATTACGAGTAAATGGGGGATAACTTCTTTCGTCTCTGAGTCCGTACAGGTTTCGATGTCATAGGTCTATTTTTAGGTTTTGCATCTTTCATATAACAAACATGTTTTACTCCATCCGCCTTATATTTCTCATGACATGTAGAACAATGAATTTCATCAAATTTATGCTTGAAATTCCCCCAACTATCCATCTTATGAAACATACCAAATTCGCCAATTCTTATTTTCCTGCATGCACCATTAGTGTTACGGAAATCGACGCAACTGCTGTTTTATTGAAAACATCCATTTACACACATTACAATCTCTTTTTTCAGCTTCTACCACCTGACTTACACATCTAGGCTTTTACACTGAGTGCACACCATATGGCATTCCTTACACTGTTTAAGCAGATCATCCGTAAACTCAAGGCATCCGTTACAGAAATCATGATGTCTTCCATACTTTCGGCTTTTGTCATAATTCACATAAAGCGTTCTAATGTGTCGAATAGGAAGGTAGGTTGTTCCCACCAAACTTAAAGTAAGTAAAGGTCTTGTACGATCTCTCACACGGGTTTTAAATACATGCATTGTTTTACTATCCTGATCCAAACCAAATACAATTATACGTACTCTCATTTCCCACTCTACATTTCTCAACTTTTCAGGGCCCATATTACATTTGAAATTAAGTCTGCAATCTCCAGCCAACTTTCGGGCACGCTCCACAATCGTAGGTAACCAAATTTTTTTGGCGGGTATATTTAATACGGCGAACATATGTGCGATAAGCACAGCCATAAAACCGCAACCACGATCACTGATTGTATGCCCACTGTAAATTTAATAACTGTTAAAGTTAAGTGTAAAAGGTGTCGCGTCATGCCCATCAACACGGAAGACGTGGTGAATGTCGATCATGAAATTCTCCAAGTTAAATTTTGACCCACTCTGCATGCCGCCCTCTATTCGGCTAAGGTTATAGCCAATATCTTCTGCCACCAGCCACCTGAAGGGTATTACTATCCAACTGACCTCGCCGTCCGTTCGAAGCCAAGTGCTAGCCTTACCAGGGCTTTCTGCCCCTCATTACGCTGAAGAGTGTATGTTACAACGCTCTGATCTACATTACGTAGTTCATGCTCAATATCTTCACGGAAGCATATGCAATTCATGGATCAACCTTAACAACCTAACGATTTCTAAGCAGTACGGGTGTATTGGTCATATTGCGTATCAACACGAATGATACGCCCCCCGTCTGAAGGAGGAATCGCTGTTGATGATGATGCGCGGGATGTGGAAGGAATAGCAGCAGCGGTAGCAGAGGGTATAGGAGAAGTAGAAGGAATTTCTTTGGTTGATGCGTAGGATGTGGGCAATTGAGGGAGCGTTGGGGGAATTAAATTCTCTAATGCATGGAAATTTGACGATAAAAGGGATATTAATGAGCGGTTTGGTGTTGGTGGTGGCGTTGAGCAGTGAGAGCTGTGGGTGTCGTACTTTGAGTGTTTACTGAGCCTACCCGGGTGGCGTTAATTCCATCAACCATCTCCTCCTCCTCCTCCTCCTCCGCTCCCATCATCACAGTTCGCTTAACTCCAGCAATGGAGGCTGAGGGCTTTTGAGTGTTTCCTCGACGAGGTGATCCTACACCAGAAACGGAGGGACCCGGAACGGCCTCAACATTAGGGTGGAGTGAATTTTTTTTTCAAAATGTCTGGGTGTGGGAAAGATGCGTATTGGGGAATGTGCTAAAAAATTATCCTCTTATTATTAAATTTAAAATGTGCAAACTAAGTTTAAAGTTTTGGAAATACGACAAATATTATTGAATTTCACCATTGGCTTAATGTAACATTTCAATCATATTCTAGAAAGCCTGGGGTCAAGGATGACCTGTCTGTTTAAGATAATGATCATGTGACGTAAATTTCCTTCTAGAATGTGTTATTATGAATAAATTTGGCTCAAAATATTGAAAATGGCAGAAAATTCCTGAATTTTATAAGTTATTTATATAATATAATTCTAGATTGAAATGCCATGCCTAAAAGCATTCTCTTTGAGTATGCTATTTATTGCATAGTTATCATAATACCTAGCTCCCCATAGTTTTTGCAGCTCTTCGCAGTTTTGAATTTTGAAAGTTCAATAACTTATGATAATTCAAATCACCCAAAACTCACCACGAGGAGGTGGCTGCATATCGAGTTCCACCCATGCCCACCCAACCACCCTAACATAGACAGAGAGTTTTTCTTTATCTCTCTCTGGTACTCTTGTTTGGAGTATCATCATCGTGACTAGTGGTTCCAACCTATTGTTATTCCAGTCAATCATCTCGTGGTATTCTGCGGCGTTGAAATTTATCCTTGGCACTCTGAAATATCTCACTCCAGTCGATGATGGTCGTACTTTTTCTCTGACCTTCAGATTCTTCGGAATGCAAGTGACCTGATATCTTTGTTCTCGTTTCCAATCATTGCCAGAAGCAAATTCTCCGGATTAGCAAAGTATCCATTTTGCTGAATGAGAAGGTCAATGATTTCCTTCAGATATTGAGAAAGCTATCGAGAAGATTTTATGATGTTCCACAAATTCATTGGTCCTTTGAAGCACGTTGGTTCTCGCTTAATGTGGAACCAAGTTGGTGCGTATACTCTCATGGTGTATTCAGCTAATATCTTGAAATTTTATGAGGGATTATTGTTAGCAACATACAGTCGCAAAAGTTGCTGCTGTAAGCCATCGTGAATGTATTAAAGTACCAGGTTGACACCTCGGCAAATTCTTCGAACATTCTCCACACTTCACTGCTTGACACGTATCAAGAGATATCGTTGCTCCGTACTCAGAACTTCTGCGTCAGAACTGCTTAAATCGGCAGGAATTGGTTCAAACTCAACCACTGGCCAAAATTCGCATTTTTCTAGCGTTTTTGCCAATTGGATTTGAAAAAGATTTTGATCCATTTGATGTACCATCTAAATGATACAGAAGGTAGACATCACTGCAAAGGCCTTCCTAATGTGATGTACAAGCACCATCTTTAGTTATGGTATAGTGCTTGAGAGTTGGTATGTGTAAATGTTTACCTTCAGATGAAGTGACATTATCGTCATCATCAACAATAACAGTCGTGGGAGTACCAGTACCAGTACCTTGATCTTTTTTACATCGTTCCATATATTTTTATGTTCGAATCCAATCGGCCAGCTTTCTCTTTATTGTTTTAGCTATTTGACATGTCTTTTTGTCGACGTCAGCTCTTATCATTTTTCTTTCAGTTCGTCGGTCTGTTAGAAAGTCCCTCTCAGCTAGAGGCACTTTTCGCTGCTTTTTGCAAAGACATTTACTGAAGCACTTTCATTTGTAAGCTACAACGTGAAATAACTTAGATCGGCTCTCATTTCCGAAAGTCTTGACGCGTGCTACATATGAAGCACGGCTTTTTCGCTCCTTTGACTGTTTCAACATCTTTCGGTACTTTCCATTGCATTCATAATTTCAACTATTCTTTGTAGGGCTGGCACGATTGGACCCGACCCAGTTGTGCATGGTGATTTTTTTTTTCGGGAAAACCCACTTGAAAAAACAAAAACAAAACCCACGCAACTGGGTTTTTTTCGTTTTTTTTTAATAAATCAATGAGTCACTAATAAAATAATGTAATACATTAATTCTTGCACAGTACTCATTACTGAAATACTGAAATACACTGAAATATGAAATATGAATCAATAAAAGATTCCACATTCACGCAACTTGATTGAGATATTACAAACATTAATAATTATTTGAGCATTTTATTTTCAAGCAAAACATATACCTAACTGCCCAATGAAAATACAACTCGTGGTAAATATGATAATTACACTTTAACATTTTTTTTTCTCACTAGTTGTTTCCTTTACATATTCCATTTCTGGTTACGAAAATGATAACAAAATTTTGCTATCACGTCAGGTTTTCGAGAAATTTTGGGGGCAATTCTTGACCAAATTTGTATATAGATGATAACTTGAACAAACTATTAAAACTGCATCTATCCCAAAGCTGAGAGTATCCAAGCAGAAAATGTTTTACCTAATGTAGGATGATATAATTTCTGCTCCCAACACATTCAAACCTGTCGTAACATGTCAATATTTTTTCTGTGTTATCTGTCATAGAAGGCTACTTGCAGTTATAAGTCATTCACTCTCCTGCAAGCTGCTTCATGGTGTGGGTTTGTTCATTTGCAGTGAAGTTTGATTTTGTGTTTTTTTATTTACCTAATCATTTAATTGTGCAATTGTTACACAAAATAGCGCCTTGAAGGAAAAGAAAATAATTTGAAATGTCGCGTAAATGTGTAAACAATCCTAATAGTTTCTGTTATGTGTGCGGTGATTACGTGACACAAGATCACAAAAGAAACATTAGTCCCTTAATTAAAAAAGCTTTTTTCGGCTGCAAAGTCGGGAATCAAGATAATGTTTGGGCCCCCATATATGCTGTGCGCATTGTGCTGTGATGTCAGGGGTTGGTTAAAAGGTACGACTACCTCTATGCCATTTGCAGTCTCCATGATTTGGAGAGAGCAGAAACATCATTTCAAAGCTTATTTTTGTTTAACTAAGGTCAGTTGTTTAACAAGGCTTTAACAAGTCCTATCATTGTACTAATCTAACTGGAGTCACAAGGTCAGATTAAGATGGACTCGTTTAGGTCGGTTATAACCGACTTTTAATGGATGAGCGTACAGTCCAGAGGGCTTTGAATAGGGATTACTTTACCAGTAAAATTTTTATAGGGATCTTCGCGAAAGAGGAGAGAATGAATATATAAAAAAAAATGTGATAGCGGTGACGGTATAGTTAATACAGACTTCTCAACCGGTCGCGGCGACCACTGGATAGGAATTGTTTTTAGAGGAGGGCGGCTATACTATTACCATTTGCTTGGTGGGTCCCCCTTTGATGACCCGTCATTAATGACTTTTTTTAAAACAAATAAAGTTTCCGATGATTGTATGGAATCCGTACAAACATCAGAAATTAAGGAGAATAGGCGTAGGAGGCGGGGGCTAAGGGGTCAATTAACCCCCCCAGATTCAGCCCGACTGAATTTTTTCGGGCAATTACACCGGAAAATTTGGGCAAAGGCCCAGTACACATATTTTCAATCACCACGATTTCACCCAAAACTTTTTATGATTTTCATATAGGATATCATCTCTTTGCTCGAAATGTATGTCTTCAGATTTTGAACCATGCAATATTTGATTATAGAAAGGAAAACCTGTCGCAGAGAGAAAATGCCACGAATGTTGCAGAAGTTTAAGAAAAGTGAATCAGACAGAAACGCAGAATATCTCGAACGGGCGATAGCATATCCAGCCACGCTAGCTGGGTGTACCTTCCTGGCATCGACAGCGGGAGAGCCAGAAGTCGGGACAATTATGGTCCCTTCCCCAGGGGACTCCGAAACTCTTGAAGTTGATGCCAGTTTTTTTTTAATTTTGAAAAGATTATGTAGTGTGCAAGATGCATGTATATGTTGTGAGGAATAGGGAGAGAAGTGTGTGTTTGAGAGCATGTTGGACTGCTCACAGGGTAGATGAGACACGGAAACAGATCAGCTAAGGAGGACAGTGACAGTAAAAATGGGAGTTGCAGCACTCCCTATCTTCTATCTAACGTCCCCCCAGGAGTACTTCTCTGGTCAATTGGTGTCTACACTTTCCTTCTTTAAAATAATCATGTAGCAAATGTTTTATTAATGACTTAAACACATCTAGGAAGTTATCTTATTTTTATGGGACCAACAGTAATAGAACAATAATATAGACGTACCCGAAGAGTGCATTTCGAGGGATATTCTTCGCTTCTGCCGCTCTCCCGATGCTCCATCTATTCACGACCATGTTCACTGCCTCTCTCATTGTTTCCCCCATCACCATCCCAATTTTCTTCTGTTCCTCACCATTTTTGTGGTTCTGAAAATAAAATAATTAGTTAGCTAAATGTGAGTACTTTCATTTATCTCTATTAGGCCTATTTTATAATTATATATATATATATATATACCGTATACAGTACATATATATATATATATTATATATATATATATATATATATATATATATATATATTATACAGTATATATATATATATATATATATATATATATATATATATATATATATATATATATATATATATATATGTTTCAAAACAAGATGGCATCTATAAACTCATGGTGATATCATGATATAGAACCGACAAATATTTGATATGTAATAATAAATGGGTTGTACTCACAACTATAAATTTACTTAACCCCTATAACAAGTCAAATATAACAAATGTAAATCAATCATGATTTTACACTTCACTAACCTTAAAATGACAATCCTTCGAAAAAATCCTCACACTCCCGTCGGCTAGACCTACTGTCCTTGAGTGTTTTCCTCGAGAGTTCCACCTGTTGTCGCTAGAGAAACGCCGCCCAGGGCTGCCAACTACAACTGGAAAATTTAATTGTCCCACTGTGCCCCATGTTCTACTGTGCCCCTGTCACCCCTATAATCTATGTAATATGGAATTAAATTATAATTGATTGCTTGAAAAAAATATTAATAAACAAAAGTGTGTGTATGCGTACACAATTATTTTAAAAACTTGCGTTCCTCTATTCAGATGTGATATGGTATTGCGGGTGGACGCTAAAGTCCGTAATTATGTCGGTATTGTAATATTGGGCTGGTTGTAAGTCTGTGATGGGATGGTGATGGGTGAGCTATACTCCTCCATACAGATGTGGTATGGTATTGCGGGTGGTCGCTAAAGTCCGTAATTCTGTCGGTGTTGTAATATTGGGCTGGTTGTAGGTCTGAGGTGGGATGGTGGTGGTTGAGCTACGCTCCTTAATTCTGAGGTGGGGTGGAAATGGGCGAGTTACGCTCCTCTATTCTGATGTGGTATAGTATTACACATAGTCGCAAAAGTCCGTGATTATGTTATAGGGATAAGTTGAGCCTTTGCTGGGTGTTACGCTACTCTATTTGCTTAATTTTAAGGTTCACCAATCCATCTACCACCCTTATCACCCTTTTCTAGCCCTTGTGCATCTTTTCCAGCGATGTTGCAAATGCTGCAATGGACTCTATTCCCTTTATTTAAAGGTTTGGAAGCCCCCACCCCCTACTCCCCTTTGGAGGACTGACTCTGCGCATCGTTTTCCGCAATGTTGCAAGACCATTTTGCAACATGTTGCATGCAATGTTGTAATACCATGTTGCAATGTTGTATTTCAACTGCATTGCACTCGATATTGATGCCCCCACACTACTCGTCCCCATACAAAAAGAAATTTATAAACTGGAAGAAATTCAAAGAAATTTCACACCCAAGATTGATGGCTGGAAATAACGCAACTACTGGAAAAGACTACTTAAATTAAATCTGTATTCGTTGTAAAGAATAAGAGAGAGATACAGTAAACATCCATTTCACGGTCCGATATTTCGTTTTCTTTATTTCTTTATTACTCCCTCTTTTTTAATATAGTGCGGTCTAAACACTATTTGGGGGATATACTGTATATAGAAATTATATATGTTGTAATATACAGGTTGTCCCATAAGTCCGGCATCATAGTAAAAATAATAAAAAAAGGCAAAACCAAAGCTTTTATTTACAGAACGTACTCAATATGTCCACCATTGTTTTCAATACACAAATTCAGAAGTGATACCCAGTCAGCAAGCACACGGTGAATGATGTCAGGAGTAATGGTGTTACATGCCTCAATAATGCGCTGTCGCAAATGTTCAACACTCCTAATTTTCTCTGCGTATACCAGCGCTTTCAAGTGGCCCCAGAGATAAAAATCTAGTGGCGTGAGATCCAGGCTTCTAGCTGGCCATTCCACAGGCCCTCGACGTCCTATCCAATGACCAGGGAATTGTTGGTACAGGTATTCCCTTACTTGAGTGCTGTAATGTGCAGGAGCGCCGTCTTGCTGGAACCATGTTGGAAAATTTCCTTCTTCGTTCAAGACACTGGGAAATGCGTCTTCCTTGAGCAGTCGCTGTATCATCGTCAGTGGACCTCCTTGAAGGTCCACTGCGTGGTTTATCTTCTATGGATCCTGTTTCCTTAAACTTTGCAACAAGTCTGCTAACACAACTCTGTGTTATTGACTCGCGGTCTGGATGCAGTCTGTTAAATTCAGCAGCGGCCTCTCTTTGACTCCGATTTCCTACGAGTAGAATTATCTGGATTCGTTCTTCCTTGCTTACAGACATTATGGCCTGTAGAAAGAGAAAACTCTAAATTATGGTTTGTAGAAATAGAAAAATCTGAATTTCTCCTATGATGCCGGACTTATGGGACACCCTGTATATACAACGATATATCGCGAAAACAGTATTTGTGGTAATTTTCGGTCCCAATCTCGTGAAATAACGAGGGTTTACTGTATACCGTAATTTATATAATATATATATATATATATATATATATATATATATATATATATGTGTGTATATATATATATATATATATATATATATTATATATGGAGGCCTTGCAGAGGGACACGAACAAAATATACAAATGGTCATAAGACAACAACATGTCATTTAACACCGAGAAATTTCAACTCCTGAGATATGGTAGAAAAGAAGAACTTAAACAGACTGCATATTATGCTCCAGATAGACAGGAAATTCAGAGAAGCACGAAAGCGATCGATCTCGGGATAATAATGACAGATGATGCGAAATTCGAAAAACAAAATCAGATAGCGATAAATAAAGCAAAAAGAGTCGCCGGACAGTTACTAAGAACGTTCAAGAGAAGGGACAGGACAGTAATGATTCCCCTGCTAAAAACACTGATTATACCAAAACTTGAATATTGCTCAGTTTTGACGTCCCCATATAAAAAGGAAGAAACTAATAAACTAGAAGAAACGCAAAGGCATTTCACAGCCAAGATTGATGGCTGCAAAGAACTCAACTACTGGGAAAGACTACATAAACTAAATCTGTACTCTCCTGGAAAGAAGAGGGAGGTACACCATAATCTACATACAGAAAATGATCGAAAAACTGGTACCAAACCTAAAACTAAACCCAATTACCATTCAAACAACACTGGAAAATAGGAAAGGCAGAATGTGTGGTGTTCCCAAATTAAAGGCCCGACAAGGGACCTCCTCAACTCTAAAGGAAAATAGCTTGGTTGTCAGGGGGCCAAGACTTTTCAACCAGCTTCCAAAGGACCTCAGAAACGTAACGTGGTCAAAAGTTGAAGTCTTCAAGAGAAGACTGGATGCCTGGCTGAGGACGGTGCCAGATGAGCCGGGCGTGCCTGGCTATGTACGGTGGAGAGCGCAAGAAAGCAACTCGCTCCTCCATCAAGCCAGACCTAGAGGCGGGGCCGCCAGCTTGACCTCCGTGTGAAGAGAGACCAACGCACGAAACAACATAAGGTTCATAAGGTAAGGTAAGGTATATAAAATAAAATTATCGATAAAATGGTACAAACTTCAAACTGAACCCAGTAACCATCCAAACAACACTGGAAAATAAGAAGGGTAGAATATGTAGTGTTCCCAAACTAAAGACCCGACAGGGTACACCCTCAACACTGAAGGAAAATAGCTTGGTTGTCAAGGGGCCAAGACTTTTTAACCAGGTTCCGAAAGACCTCAGAAACATCACGGGTGTCAAATGAGGAGCTGGGAGTGCCTGGCTATGTGCGATGAAGATCGCAAGAGAGCAACTCACTCCTCCATCAGGCCAGGACTGAAGGTGGGGCCACCAGTTTGACCTTCATGTTAGGAGAGACCGACGCACGGAACTTCTACCAGGTTTACCATGTACATATACATATATATATATATATATATATATATATATATATATATATATACGTTTCAAGCTTTCAACCTTTCAAATGTTCCCTGCGATGATTCCTCATTTCACGAAGGTCAAGCTTGTCGCCCCTCCTCTCCAGCTGGTCTGGTGAAGTAGGAAGTTGGTTTCTTGTACTCTTCACCTCACATAGCCAGGTATACCCGGCTCATCGGAGATTGTTCTGAGCCAGGAGTCTAATCTTCTTTTGAAGATGTCCACCGCAACACCACTCGTGTTCCTTACTTCTTTGGGCAGCTGTTTAAAAAGTTTTGGTCCTCTCACAACAAAACTATTTTCTTTCAGGGTTAAGGATGTTCCCTGTCTAGCCTTCAGTTTGAGAACACGACACAGTCTTCCTTTTCTATTTTCCACTGTTGTTTGGCGGATTATAGGGTTTAGAGTAAGATTTGGAGCTAGTTTCTCCATTATTTTCCAAGTGTAAATAATGGTGTATCTCTCTTTTCTCCTTTCCAGTGAATATAGGTTTAATTCGCGTAGCCATTTCCATTAATTCAGTTCTTTGCAAACATTGTTCATGGCTGTGAAGCCTCTCTGAATCCCTTCTAGCTGTCTAATGTCTTTCTTTTTATATGGGGATGTTAGGACCGAGCAGTATTCCAACTTAGGTATGATCAGTGTTTTCAATAGAAGAATCATTATATTCCTATCCTTTCGTTTACAGGTTCTCAGTATCTGCCCATTTATTCTCTTTGCTCTGTTTACTGCTATCTTGTTTTGTGTTCCAAATTTCGCATCATCAGTCATTACTACTCCTAAATCTTTTGCTTTAGAATTTCTCTGAATTTCCTGTCCATTTGGAGTATAGTATTCCATGGATTTTAGGTCGTCCGTTTTTCCGTACAGTAACAGTTGAAATTTCTCATTGTTAAACTTCATAGTGTTGTCTTCCGTCCACTTGTAGATTCTGTTCATGCCTGTTTGTAGAAATTCTCTATCCTCTGAGTTTCTTATTTTTCTACTGATCTTTGTGTCATCGGCAAAGGATGTTACTGTGCTGTCTCTAGTAACGTCATCATCTATGTCAGTTAGCATGATTATAAAGAGTAGTGGAGCTAATACTGTTCCTTGTGGTACTGCGCTGAGGACCTCTAATTCTGATGAAGATATTCTTTGAATTGTAACGACTTGCCGCCGCTCACTAAGGAAATTATATATCCATTTCCCTACTTTTCTTGTGTTATTCCCATATATTTCAGTTAATGTATTATGATTCCATGATCACACTTGTCGAACGCTTTGGCAAAGTCTGTGTTTTCATTACTTTGAAGTGCATCAATAATGTTATTGTTGTGTTCCATTAGTTGTGATAGGTATGATCTGCCCGACCGAAATCCATGTTGGTTATCATTTAATTTTTTCTGATTTTCTAAAAAGCCATAGATTTTTCTCTAACTATTCTTTCAAATATTTTAGTGAGATGAGATGCAAGCGACACTGGAATATAGTTTTTGGCCTCGGATCGACCTCCTTTATATATTAGGACTATGCTCGCTCGCTTCAGGATACCAGTATTTCTCCCGTGTCTCCTGATCGTCTCCATATCCAATATAGGGATTCAGCGATTGCATTCTTGCAGTTTTTTTGTGGCATTCCATTTGTCCGGTCCTGCCGCTGAGTGTGCTTTTAGTTTCCCTATAGCTTGTGTAATATCGTCCGTCGTAGAGTCGAAGTCCGTTATACTTTCCCCTTCTAAAGTTCTCCAAAGAACGCGTTTCTATCGCATATCAGTATGTCAGTTTTTGGGGTACTGAAAGATGATTCGTACTGAGCTCTTAATATTTCAGATACTTCTGTTAGATCATCAGATAAAGCACTGTCTTTATTTTTCAAAGGTCCGATAGTCGTGTGATTTTTCAACTTCCTTTTTGCAAAATTATAGTAGTACTTTGAGTTAACCTTTATCGCTTCCAGAGCGTCGTCGTCTTCTTTCTCTGTATCTTCTCAATTAGTTCCTGTATGACGCAATCTATACTCTGCAGTTTATCATTTAGTATTTTCTGATGTTGTTGTCTTTGCAGTTACTTAATTTTGCAGTCACTCTTTTTCTCTTTCGGAACAATGACCTCTTTTGTCTCTCGAACCTACTTCTCTTTCCTCTTTCTTGCATTTTTGGGACATGTCTTTCCACAATTTCCAGCGTCTTCTCCTCTAAGGTCATTAGCATCTCTTCCATTGTCTTGGCTTTGAAGATGGTTTTCCAATCTAGTACTTTCATGTTGGATGCAATACCTTCCCAGTTTATAGCTTTGGAGTGAAAATTAAAAATTTCGAATTTGCTTCTTTCTATTGTTCTTGTTCTTTCTTTTCCTGTTGCTTTTATATTGGTCGTTATTTGAATAATGTTGTGATCCGATAAGTAGTATATGCGAAAAAAGGGAGCGGGCACGTTGCAAGTGCAATGTTATGAAAGGGGTGGGTGTTATGCAACAAAGGGTGGGGAGTAAACCCCAGGTTGCATGAAGGGGTGGGGGTAATGGGGAAGGGGGTATGCAACAAGGGGTGTGGGTAACCACCAAGTTGCATGAAGGGGGGAGCTTTGTGGGGAGAGGGAGGATGACCTCCCCCAAAGGGGATGACCCTGACCTAACCCCTAACTTTGAGGGAGAAGGAAGGAAGGCTTCCCCCACAAAGGGGTATCCCTAACCTAAGGAGGTAAACCTTAACCTAAGAGAGGAGGGAGGGAGCATCCTTTCGTCTGGACCGCTAGACGCATAATAAAACTCTTGGTCTTTGCACTTGACTTAGAAGGTCTTAATCAGCCAGATGGCTTAGAAGGCTTAATCTCGCTTAGATGGCGTAAATGGCTTGTTTAGGTGTATGTGTATATTGGGGTTGTTCTTATTTTGCGACTTTTTAATTGTTATGACTGCATCCCCGGATATTGTGCGAATAGCCATAAAAACAAATCATGTGAAGTTTGAGAGCAATCGGATAACTTTTAAAACCTCCCTCGGGCATTTTTGGATTCTCCTCCCTGTGAACTCCGTGAACTTTTGGGTTGCCTCTTCGATTGCTCCGCCTCCTAATGCGTTCGGTTTTAGTAAATAATATTACGCAGTAACTCAATTATTGCCATCCTAGCGTCGGAGTCGGTTGTGCAGATATTTTAGTTTCGTCTTGCCTTATAGGCCTAGAAACCAAGCCTCCAAGGTATTGATTTCTCAAATAAATTGTGGAAAAGTAAACTTGTAGATGACAATGTTAGCTTCCTAGCGAGGGAATCATATTTTAATTTTATATCATTTCATTTTAATTCATTATTTAAATCTATATCATTAATTTGTATTAATCGTTATATTTCATGTTATAAGGTGTCTATTTTTATAATAAGTTTTAACATTTTTCCCTTCACAGACTTGAAATCATGTCGTCGACTGCACCTGTTAAGCGTACGACGCGGAAGTCAACCAAGGTGTTTCTGGTAGGCCACCCATCTGAGTCCCTGACCGGCTCAAAGCTGCCGTCGAAAGGAGAGGTCCTGCGCCGCTTCTTCCATGTGCACATCATCGGCAAATAGACAATACGGAAGGCGGCTGATATCGTTATCAACGAAGTTCGCGAGTTTTGGGAAATCGCCCGGATCCCGACCTCCGTTCATCATCGTTGCGCCCAGAAGCTCATCAAGTTGCACGAGGAATGGAAGAACCTGATGCGCAAGAAAACGCAGGCGAACACGCCGTTCCTCGTGAACAAGCGGAACGCCTGGACGTGCGGTCTCAACAATCTATTCGACATCGCCCGCGGTAACGCGCTGAAGATGCTCGTCATTCATGAGAATAAGGCGTTTCTCCTGGCCCAGCGCGAGTACGGCCGGCGTGGGGCGATGCTCGGCGTCAACCGCCTCCTCGCCGAGCGTGAGGAGGCGCAACAAGTGCATCACATCGCAGAGGATCGCGCGCTCCAGGAGAAGGAGGTAGAACGGAAACGCGCCGAGGTGGAAGTGACCAAACTCAGACTAGGACTCCAGCTCCAGCGAGGGGAACACACGGCGCCCTCGACAAAGCGACGACGCCCTCGCCCAGCTGTCAACATCCAGCGCCACCAGCCCGCCGCCGCCGAAACGCCGCAGGCGACAGCAGGTCATCACACCGAAGGTGGCCGCCGCGCTCGACCGCGCGCATATCACAGACAACAATGCGATCCACGTCGTGGCGGCGATTGCCGAGAGTCTTGGGCACAATGTTGTGGAACTCATCGTCAACCGGTCGTTGTTCTACCACTCGCGCATGAAGCACCGCAAGGAAGCCGCCACCGTCATCAAATGGGCATTTGCGCCCGATACCCCGCTCATTGTTCACTGGAACGGGAAGCTGGTGGCCGACGTGACGGGAGACGCTGACAACGTCGAACGGCTGCACGCCCTTGTCTTCGGCGAAGGAGTCGCCAAACTGCTCGCTGTCCCAAAGCTCGTCACCGGCACTGGTCAAGCAATGGCGGACGCTGTCGTCGAGGCGCTGGAGGATTGGGGCATCGCAAACCGCGTCGCCGGCCTGAGCTTCGATACGACGGCGTCCAACACAGGCGCGCGCGCGCAGGCGCCTGCGTGCTCATCGAACAGAAGCTGGGCAAGGATCTGTTCAACCTTGCCTGCCGCCACAACATGCTCGAACTCGTCGCCCCCAAGGCGTTCGGCGAGTGTTTCCGCGCTTCCTCCGGTCCCAACGTTCAACTCTTCAAGCTATTCAAGAAACGGTGGGATTCCATCAACACCGAGCGCCACCTGGTCATCGACGACGAGGAGGCCACGGCGGCCCTCATGGACGCGCGCGACGACTTCATCGCCCGCTACCATTTCCACCTCTCCCAATAGCAGCCGCGCGATGACCACCGCGAGCTCTTGGAGCTGTCCATTATCGTCCTCGGTGGCGTGCCCACGCGGCGGCATCCGGTTCATGCGCCCAGGCGCCCTCCACCGTGCGCGCTGGATGGCGAAGGCCATTTATTGCATCAAAATGTTTCTGTTCCGCGAACAGTTAGTCCTCACCGCGCGGGAGCGGACCGGTCTCAGGCGATTCATCAACTTCGCCCTTGCCCTCTATGTCCCGGCCTGGTTCGCTTCACCGAACCCCGCCGCTGCCCCGGCCAACGACCTTGCCCTCCTCCAGGACCTCGTCGCTTACGAGGACAAAGCGCCCACCAAGGTTCTGGCCGAAGGCTTCGCGCGCAGGCACCTGTGGTATCTGAGCGAGCCACTCGTGTCGCTCGCCTTCTTCGACGACAACACATCTGCGGAGACAAAGAGTATGATGGTGTAGGCGCTCGAGGAGCAGGAGGGCTCGGACAGCCCCCCGAAGCGTGTCGTCGTCGGACCGAAGCCGGCTGTGGTGAACAGCAAGACCCTCGCGGATTTTGTCACCCAGTCATCGAGGCTCTTGTTCCACGTGCTAGTCATCGACGGCGCCTTCCTGGCCTCCGACCCAGCGGAGTGGCCCAGTGACCCAAGGTATGCCGCCCCCGCGCGGAGGGTGGCGAGTCTCCGCGTCACTAACGACTTCGCCGAGCGCGGCGTCGCTATGATGCAGGACTACAACCTGGCACTGACAAAGGACGAGGACCAGCGTCAGTTCCTCCTCTAGGTCGTCGAGGTGCACCGCCAGCGCCACCCTGACGCCCGCAAGTCCACCGTGACTTCTGCAAACTAGGCAACAATGAGTGGGAGATGGGCGCCCATGAAACCCCCCCATTGAGGGGCTAATACTCGAGTAGAGGGGGACTTAATATACAATTCAACTACAAATTACTGACATGCCGAAGATATCAGTCCCATCCAACGGCATTCCGCAATGACAATTTTCAAAAACCTTACAACACTATCCTATGATTCACCCGGGGTGAGAATACAAAAGTACCCGGGGGAAGTAGTAAAAATTATGCGATCGCTCTCAAACTTTACAGGATTAGTTTTTAGAGCTATTCGCACAATATCCGACGGTGCATTCATAAAAATTGCAAAATTTTAAATTTAAACCCAAATAGGAACAACCCTAGTGTGTATGTATATATATATATTATATATATATATATATATATATATATATATATATTAGGGTGTCTCTTATTGGGTAGTCAAAAATTGAAATGTTGAATTATTTTATCTGCGCCCCCTAAAATAGTTCCATTTAGCATAAAAACTAAAACTTGAAAGTTTGACACAAATTGGCTCATATTTAGGGGTCGCCCCCGGCTAATAAAAATGGTGACCATGGCATAATAGCTCCTGACATATGATTATGCTCATTATACACATAATTCCTTCCTTCTTTTTTTAGTTTGATTCGTTTTTATAAGTATAGGCCTTCTTATTTATCATTGATCCTTTTCTAACCTATCCTTGATGTTGTTATAATCCATCCTTTGGTCCTCAATCCTTCTTTATCCCAATCCTTTTTCTCCTATCCAAAATCCTTCCTGGCTCTTTTTTTATATACAATCAGCAATGAAGCATTGCTACAAAAAAAAACCATTAGTTTATTATATAGAGATAAATTCAAAATGCCAGTGCTATTTACATACTTTAATTACTTTAATTAGCATTATTTCCTTATACAACATTTATTTAATATACAATGATTATACAATATGGTGTATTTTAAGGTGCGACCTCATTGATGGTTATTTTTTGAGAAGAACAGTTTTTGATGGAACTGGGTGACTCTGGCGGTGTTTTGCAACAATTTGGAGCAGGAACTGGAGCTGCTCTTCCCCCACTGTCAATTTCTTATTCAGCTCTTGAACTAAAGCTACTGCACGTTCTGCCCGGTCATTTACAACAGATAGAGCTGCAACAATAGCTCTGGCCCTTAAATATTCACAGTTGGATGTCCAAGTGCTGGGTGCCTTGTTCAGAAATCCTTCTGGCAAATTCAGCTTAGTAAAGAATTCTCTAGTATTTCTTGTAACAAGTTGGTGTAGTCCTTCACCAGAGCAGAAGGTCGATTCAGGAATCCGAGGACGCTTGGGTGGTCTATCAGTGGACTCATCTTCTAATGCCTTTACCATGCGTTTCTTTACATCTGTAGTAATTCGCTCATCAAAGAAAGCAAGACCAACTGCTTCTTCAGACAGGTACCATAAGTGGTTAGAGATTTTTTTTAGTTGCATCAGAAATCTTTTTGTTAGGATAATTAATCAATGACCTCATAAGGAGCCAGTCATTAAATGGGGTTTCAATAGGGAGTGAGGATGTTGTCCAAGCCTTCATATAGATGAGAACAGAAAAAAGGGAAAGATCTCGAATTCCTCGTTCTTCAGTCTTAGTCATCTTGAACTGGTTTCGAAAAAGCCACATCTTGATAGAATAGAGCGCTTTGGACATCCAGCGAGCTCGATGCATGGCACCTGGTGCACGAAACTTGATGCCTTTATTGGGGACACCTCCAAGAAAGATGATGGACAGATCCAAAAGTTCTTGATAGTCATCCCGTAGCATAGGTGCCTGGGATCTAGCAAACTGAATTAGTTCAGTTTTAGACTGGATAATTGCTTCTTTAGTAATCGTGTCTGTCTCACCTGTTTGGAACTGGCTTTGATCAACAGAAGTCCAATTGTCACGAAAACGCTTAAAGATCAATATCTCTGGACCAGTTGATGTAGATCCCAATGTTGCTTCAAATGCAGCTCCCAACAATAAATCTAAAACATGGTGTCTACAAGGCAAGTACAAAACATCATGTCCCAATTTTGCTTCGATGAGAGCACAGGCTCCACTATATTGACCCGTGTTTGAAGCTGTTGTATCGAAACAAATTGCTTTTACTCTCTCTGTAATTCCCCATTCATTCAGGCAGTTAAAGACGGCTTCAGCTTGTGCTTCTCCAGTTGAGTTTGGGATTTTGGGGACACCAAGCAGCTGTTCAACACCAGGTCCTGACACAAGTACTGGGAGACGATCAATGTGCTTGTGCGAGGTGAGGTCCTCCATCATCTTGCCATCCCAGTGGACTGTCATAGAACATTCTCCATGGAAATGCTCCTTAAGTTCTTTAGCATGACGAGCTCGGTTCTTATTTCGAAGGCGATGGATAGAATGTTGGTTTATGTTGTAATCTGAAGCGTCCAAACCAAAGCTTTTAGCTGCCTCTGCGAGGATAAATGTTGCCTTTCTAGAGGAAATTTGTGTACGATCCAGGGCAGCAGACATCTGAATAGTCATGATGTTTTTCATGCCTCGTTTTTTCTTAGATTTTGGTAAAGCACAAGCTCCTTTGGGCTCCTCCTCCTCATTCTCACTTTCATCAGTGTTGCTGGAAGATGTGGAAGAAGCCAGTACAACTTGACTAGTAGACGCCTCCATCAAAGATTCTGACTTTCTTTTTCTCTCTGCCTCAGCTTCCAACCGTTTGACTGCATTTTTTGTGCGGTGAAGATGTACAGTGTCCACACCACCGATTGAGCCAGGACGACCTTTTTGTCTTTGCAGTTGAAGGAACTCCCAGTCCTCACGATTCTTGATCAGCTTCTCAGCGTCTCCATGGGCGATGTCAAAGAGATCTTCCAATCGCTCTACAAAATCAGCCTCCTTGGTTTTATGGCTCTGGCTTGTTCTGGAAGCATGCTTCTTTAAGCAAGTCCATTCGTTAAAGAAATTCTCTAACTTCTTCATGGCACGAGGTTCCTGCTGAGTAGGAATATTGGCCTTATCCCAGATAACTATTGTGGCTCGAATAGATTGACGCAGAGCATCGCGGATTGTCATGTTTTTCTCTCTGTGGAGGTGCATAAAATAACCAAAAGCTTGCCTATATGGGGGCAGCTTTGAGCCTTTAATATCATCTACTGTAGATCCGAGCAAATAGAATGGTCTTCTTGTATTCATCTGCAAAATAAGAAAACAAAATATTAATGTAGTGTTATGGTTTTGTAGAGCAGGGCTAAATCACTGTTTTGACTTTTTTAAATTACAAAAAAAAAAAAATTTGGTAGACATAAAGTTAATTTGGTCTATTTTATAAATCTAACGTATTTTTCTCAATTATTATTCCTATTATTTTTTAATCTAAGAAACAAGGAATAAATATTTTTGTAGTAGAAATTTATATTTTGCTATTTTATTGGAAATAGAAACAGTGGCGTCACTAGGGTTGGTGTCACCCAGTGCGGTAACTCATGGTGTCACCCCCCCCCCATGGACCTCCTCCCGTACCAGACCATACAGAATCCTTAGTAATGTTTTTTGTACTAATGTTACTCGTAAATCGTAATTCCCGTATATCACTGAATGTAATGGCAATAGTAGTGACATAAACAACTAGCAAAATTAAAATTACTCCTTTAAATTACAATATCATACGCACAGCCTAAATGTATTTACATTTACATAGTTTCATGTGGTTAAAGTGAAAATTCGGTAAGAAAACAATAGAATTCGAAGTAAAAACGTTTAAGAACTACATCAAAATTATGTTCATTTTAACGTTAAACTTTACCGTTACATGAGATACATTAATGGATTAGGTTTGCATAATCAATAACGGCCCAAATAATGTAGAAGTTGTAGACAAATGCATATGGAAATATACTCATAAATTTGAGGCTGCAACATCATAAAGACAGAGGCTGCAACAACTGAGCGGAAGCCTTTTTTTATTTTTCTCCTTCTTTTCCTTTAATTACTACTTCATTCTCAAAAAAGTTATTGATATAGGTTCACAAATACTAATTACCACAATATTGTAGCTAAAACAACAGAAAATTTGACAAAATCAGCGACTATAAAAACACCAGCAGCAACGAAAACAACAGCGCGTGCTTGTAGAGCGTGCAGACGAAACCACGTGATTCGAAGCGTCATTGTAATTGGGTAATAATGACAGCTCTGACCGGAGCGCATTAGAAGGTTCAAAAAGTAAATTAGCATAGAGTTTTAGCCTTGTAGGTATATTGATACATGTAAGCTGGGCTTACGAAAAATGTTTTTGTTGTTATAACTAACTACAGGGATATTTTTATAAAAAATAATAAATTTCTGCTCAAACACTGCACAAAAACCCCCCGCACCCCTCTAGTGACGCCACTGATAGAAACACAGATCATGAAACACATGTCAGGTAAAATTTCCATTGAACTAAATTAAATTCTTTGTGACAAATAGCAACATTGTTTAAAACTTCATAATATGTGTATAAGAGCATAAATTCTAATTTTTTCATTAAATTCATTAAATTTTTTTCAAACACTAATAACAAAATCAGTATAAATAATTGTGAAAAATATAAATAACATAGTTTATTATCTGATAATAGCAAAAAAGAAGTATAGTGATACACAGTTACACACTATGAGAATAAAAACCCACTCTAATAGACAGAGTTTATTTCCACGACAGTTTCGACGCCCACTGGCATCCTCCTCGGGTGGATACAGAAACACAAATGAAACAAAACAAGAGGGAAAAACAGTTCAGGGATCGACCGTTAAGAAATTCGCACCTAGGTTGGATTCCATTCTCTCGAGACAGGAGGGGCATTTTCATTAAGTACATTCGCACAAATTTTAAAACTATCTTCCTGTTCTAAACATACAGATTCTAGTATTTTTACATAATTATTACATTTATAATTAAATTTATTACATTTAATATTGCATAATTAAATTACAGAAATTATAAATTTATTATTACATTGGTTATTACATTGTTGTTTATTATACAGAAATTATAAACCGAAAAACGAATGAAAAAAGGCGATTAGGAAATAATCCAGAGACCATTGAGAAACTCGCACCTAGGTTAGATATCGTTCTCCCGAAACCAGAAGGGCATTTTATTACCGGGTCAGCTTATAACTACATTTCCACAAATTAAAAATATCTTCTTGTTCTATGCATACAGATCCTAATGTTTTGACATAATTACTGCATATATTTATTTCCACATTAATTACTTCCATTATTACATTTACTAAAAGCGAGTAAGGAAACATTCCAATCCAGAGACATTTAAGAAATTCACACTTAGGTTCGAACACGTTCCCACGACTCCGTAAGGGATTTATTGACCAAGAATCTCATTAAAGGGTCTAACTTATAAGTACCTTCGCACAAATTAAAATTATCTACTTTTTCTATACACACAGATTCTATTATTTTTCTTTTGACATAATTATTACATTTATAAAGTACCTTACTTGATTCCCAATCTATAGCATGATTATTTTGGCTAGCGTGACAAAAAATGGCATTATTAGTATTACAATTCTGAAGGCATATTTGTGTCTTTGATACGGGTTTCAATATTTCTTCCAGTTTCTCCACGTATACTAAATCACAACTTTTACAGGGAATGCTGTAGACACAGGCTTGTTCCTCTTTGCAACGTTATTCCTAACCAATTTACTTTTCACGGTAGACGAATATTTGAACGCCAAAGCAAACTTAAATTCTTTCGTCAACGGTTTTACTCTTTCTAAGCCGGCAATGTAAGGCAAACTCCACATATTGTTTTTGGTTAACTGAAGGTTCCCGAGGGGCATAAAAAGATTTTCTGGCTTTAAAATACGCCTTTCTGATAAACCACTCAGGATATTTTAATCCTTAAAATGTTCCAAATCTTTGAATTTTCCGGATCCAGCAAATGTGGGCTACAATCCTGAGTGCTCTTAGAAACATGGAAGAAATAATTGAGCTTTTAACCCCTTCATCATGATATGAAAAAATAATGAATGTACGAATTACAATGAGTAGGTTTTCTATAGACCGTGAAATTGGGCTTTCCGCTTTCGTTAATGACCAAAACATCTAGAAAAGGTAATTGTTTGTCGTTCTCCCATTCATATTTAAATTAATAGAGGGAACAAGATTATTTAATGACTGAAAGAAAGTGTCAAAGTTGTTCCAGTGGTCAGGCCAAAATGAGAAAATATCATCTACATAACGAAACCAAATTAGATTCCTGGGACATTGTTTGCAACAATTCCGACTCATAATACTCCATATATAATGTACTCAGTATTGGGGATAAAGGGGACCCCATTCCCATACCAAAACGTTGCAAATAAAATTCTTCACCGAAGGAGAAGGCATTATTGGTGACACAGAGTTTTATCAGTTCTAAAAAACAGATGTGGGCATGCCTAGTTCTACGTTACATGTTGGCAATTTTCTATCTAAAAAACTAAGTACATCATCAATGGGAACTTTCGTAAACAAGGACTCAACATCAAAACTTATCATTCTTCCCCGTTTTAAATCTAAGGACATAACTTTGTTAATAAAGTCACAGGAATTAGTGATGTGCGAGCCTGAAAATTTACCAAACTAATGGGGATAATTTATCTGCAAGAAATTTAGATAACCTGTAACTAAAGGAACCCCTGTGTGAAATAATGGACGGAGTGGTAATTAATCTTATGGGTTTGGGTAGGCCGTAAATGTGGGGAGTTTGGGGTTTAATTGTAGAAATCTTTTAGGATCAATCGCCGGGACATCTTTTAATAAGTTCCTGATGGTTTTGTTGAATTCGGCAGAAAGACGCTTTAGGGGGGACGATCTCACTTTGGTGTAGGTGAATTCATCACTAAGTAACGCTTCCATTTTTTGTTTATAATCACACTTGTCCAAAATAACCACAGTGTTACTTTTGTCCGCTTTAGTGACAAATATTGCTTCATTCTTCCTGAGCTTGTCTAAAGCTAACCGGAATCTTTTGGGAATAGAGTCCAATGAGTTGAAATGTTCCAGAAACTTGCTCAGAATCAAACCATTTAAACACGGAATACCCACCCTGGAATTAACTACGGAAGACACAAAATCTAAAACAATGTTTTTATCGGGTTTAAGCGCAAACGACAGCCCTAAATTAAGAACTTCCTTTTCGGATTTGGACAAGACATATGTCGATAAATTTAAAACGGAACCTTCCACCGCACACTTTGACCAAGCACTTTCATCACATAAATAGGATAGCTTTCTGTTAAGTCGTTGTTCAGTGCGTCTAGTCTCCACGTCGCATTTATAATCTAATAAACTCTGTCTATTAGAGTGGGTTTTTATTCTCATATTTTGACCTTCACGTAAAAAAGTGAAGTTTTTTGCATTTATTTAGAGTTACACACCTTTTACTTATGACAGCAGAACACTGAATGATGACAAATAAACAATTGCAACATAATCTGGAGCATTCTTGATGAAACATGTTTAAACAGGTTGATCTTGTCTTATCAAGCAATATTTTCAGCTACAAACTTGACAATTATCTCTAATATATTCATTTAATTGAATTCATCATAAATATGATTATTAATTAATTAAAAACATATGTTTAGTATACTTGACAACTGCTAGTAATTTCAAATATTAATTGCATAAATAATAGCTATATTTTATGAACTTTAATAAGCGGGGGCGACCTCTAAAAATTGTTCAATCCAAAAAATTTTTATATGTGATGTTTTTTCAACCAATGGAACTGGTTGAGGGGGCGCAACCTAAAAAAATCAACACTTCGAAAAAGACACCCTAATATATATATATATATATATATATATATATATATATATATATATATATATATTAGGGTGGTCCACAAAATGGAAGTATTTTAAATTCTTCCTCCCAGGGTTTAATTATGTTTCTTTTCCCAAAAAACGTCTCTGAGCAACATTTGGGTTCAATCGGTTAATATTTAGAGGTGGCTCAACTACCCCCAGAAGTCCACATTCATGGCTTCTGGGTCCCCCTCATATATATGGGTATTATCCGCTTGTTGGCGGGGGTATCATGGCTGACCAGGCCAGTCATTGTTGCCCAGCTAAGATTGTGGACTTGTTAGAATCAGGAAACCTCTTTCGGTGCTCATCCACCACACTTAAGAGAAACTGGAGTTGATCTCCTTTCGTCAGAGTTCCGCTGAAGGTCTGAATGAGAGCTACTGCCCTTTCAGCATGATCATTAACTACTTTGATGTTTCCTATGATTCTTTTAGCTTCTTGGAAGTTTTCATTCTCCTCCCAGGTGCTGGGGTCATCATCAAGAAAACTAATATTGATCGGTAGGGCCTTAAGAAGCTTTAATGAGTTCTTTGTGGCAAGAGTTTCTAATTTCAGTGTTGCTTTGCATTCCTTGAATCTTCTTCTCTTTGAGAAGTCTAATGACCCCTCCTTTTCCCTCATACACTGGACCATGATTCCCTTGGTGTCTGGTGCAACAGTTTGATCGAAGAGAGCAAGGGCCACGAGCTCTTCTGATAAGTACCATAGGTGGTTTTCAAATTTCTTGAGAGCTGCTTTGGCCACTTTCTGGTCATGATAGTCCTTTAACTTTTGGATAAGATCCAGATCATTCTTCGGAGCTTGTGATGGAATAGGAGCAGTGATCCAGCTTTTTAAGTAGATTAGGACTCCAAAAAGGGTAAGGGTTTTCAGGTCCTTCTTCTCTCGAGGAGTCAGGGTGATTTGATTTCGAAAAAGCCACATTTTGATGGCATAGATAACTTTAGCCATCCACCTTGCATAGTGCGTGCCAGCAGGACGTTTGAATGTGTAACTTTCAATTTTTTCACCAAGAAAGATCAAAGAAAGTTCCAAAAACTCTTTATAGTCATCTCGAAAATTTCCAGTGGCCAGATGTTCTTTGGCAAAGGCAATTATTTCATTTCTGAAAGGATCAACTTGCTCCTTCATCTCATCATCATCCTGTGATGTAGAGAAGGTTTTTAAATCAATGTAGTCCCACATAGATTGGAACCTTTTGAACAAAAGTGGCTCAGGGGCAGAAGATGAACCATGGACTGCTTCAAACACTCCTCCATACATGACTTCCATGCAATGATGCCTACAGGCAAAATAGAAGAGTGGTCGACCAAGTTTCTGTTCCAGAAGAACGCATGCTCCCCTGTTTGTTCCTGTATTTGATGCTGTAGTATCTGATAACATTCCGATTATTGACTTATCTATGCTCCATTCGGAAAGAAGATTATACACTGCAGCTGATTGAGCTTCCCCTGTTCCACTTGGTAGTTTGGGAACACCAAGCAGTTTTGAATCACCTGATTCAACTGAAGAGACAAGGACTGGGAGTCTGTCTACCTTTTCATTTTTGGCAAGTAGATTAGGGATCAACTTCCCATCCCAGTGGACAATCGAAATACTTGGACTAAAGCTAGCTTTAATGGCATAGGTTATTTGCCTTCGATGCCTCTTTCGGTGCCTTTTGATTGAAGAACGAGAGATGTTCACCTCTGAAAGATCTTGACCAAGGCTAGATGCAGTTTCAGCTAATACAAAGGTGGCCCTCCTGTCACTGATGCCAGTCCTGTCCAGAGCAGCAGCCAATTCAGGAGATATGATATTCTTTGCTACCTTTTTCTTTGGTGGAGTTGGTCCGCTGGTAGATGGGGGATTAATAAGGTAATCTTCATCTTCTCTTTCTGACTCACATAAAGACTCAGAAGAAGAACTTCCCTGATCTAGCATAACTTCCTGTGAAGCAGCATATTTTTCTTCTTCAGCTTTCCGCTTCCTATCTACCAATTTCATTTGCTTCTCAGCAGCTCTCTTCTCTGCCTTGTCAGTCACCATATCTGCAGAGACCATTGATCCCACTCGTCCCGCTTTCCTTTGTTGGATCAAGAACTGCCGGTCTTCTTCATTTTTGATTAAGGTAAAGGCATCAGCATGGGCGACATCAAATAGGTTCTCCATTTCTTCCTGAAAGGTTTTCTCTTTTTCTAACTGAGAGTTGCTTTTCCTCCCAGCATTCTTCTTAATCGCTTTCCACTCCAAGTGTAGAGCCTGAATTTTGTGAAGAATGTGGTCTTTCCTTTGAGTAGGGATTCGGGCTCTCTCCCAGAAGAGACGCAATTCTTCAAAAACAGCTTCTGAACTAGGTTTGATCTCCTTCTTCAAGACTTGATGATGGTGGAGGAACATGCGGAGGACCTGGCCACGGGAAGGCAGCTTGGCTCCAGTGATTGTTTCCTCTGACTTTTTCATTAAGTAAAATGTACGTTTATTTGATATTGCAAAACCTGTAAATTTAATAAATCTATCTGAAAGAAAAATAATCATTAGTTAATGTATCTGTAAATAATGTTTCTTTTAATTATTCACTATATTAATAAAGGGCATAATGGTATACAAAAAATAGCTTTGAGCCACCCCTAAAAGTTATTCGATTTGCCTTAAATTTTACATGAAATATTTTTTAGCTAAAAGGAACCAGATTATAGCCTGGGAGGAAAGAAAATTGAACTTCGATTTTTTACCCCATTCTGTGGTTAATATATATATATATATATATTTTATTAACTTTAGAGTTGCCAGATTGCGCTATTTATTTAATTAAAAGAGATGTTCTTGACAGTTGGCTTAGAAGTCTTAAGCAGCCAGTTCGCTTAGTGTATACATATATATATTTAATGAAGGTGCAATGTTTATATATATTCCCATCACCCCAGTTATTCCCTAATATCGTTCATATGTATATATACTATTATATTAGGCCGGGTCGAAAAGGGGTCAAGGTCAAGATTTTGCTTAGGTACATATTGTGAGGTTGATCATTTTGTAATAGTAGTATCCACACCAAAAATCAAGGCTGTTGGACCTTCGCTACCCCCCCCCCCCCCTCTCTACCGATACTCACTTTTTTTCATATGAATTTGTATGGGAAATAGGCCAAAAATCGAAAATCGTAAAAATCGACCCTAAATATTAACTTTTTTGCTTTCGGATGGCCAAACTCGGGTTCCCCGGCACGAATTACATCAGAATAGACCATTCACCAACTTTTTTTGAGATCGGGGGGGGGGTAGGGGGTAGGGTCTTAAATCCGGTGCTGACTCATAGCACCGGATATAAGACCTAATATTACATTATTTTTGTTTTTTTTCTTTCCAGATTCCTATTTATGTACCTAGAATGTTAAAAGTTTGTATTAAAATACGTTATTTAATTTTAAAATATCAGTAATAAATAAAATATAGTTAAAATCTTATTAAATTAAATTATGGCTACTAGAAAAAGAAGCCACAATGCAGCCTTCGGATATCCAGCAAAATTTTCATCTGCCATGACGCCATCAAAAGCTGATGTTGTAAGGTACTTCCATTTTATTGTTAGAGAGGAAGAATCTAAAGCACAGGGTAAAATAAGTAAAAATGATTGCTATAACGTAGTTGTTCAAGATATAAAAGAAATTTGGCAAAAATTTTCTTTCCCAACAATTGATGCAAAGGGAATTTATGTTAGAGTTACTAGACTTATAGAAGATGCTGATAAGTTAACTAAATGCCCTATGATAAAAAGAAATGAAAAATATTATGAAAAATTAAAGAAATATGACGAGATGTTTGACATATTTCCATGCCACTGTTATGATAAAGGCATAAGGGAGAGAAAACTTTGTAGGTGTGAACATAAAATACCTATTATAGAATGGGAAGCTTTTATTGGTCAAAAAGAAAGAAAAAAACAGTTAGGAAAAATTTATAAAAAAAACTACTTCAAGTAATTTGAGAAAGTTTGGCAAAATCCAAAAAGCACAGGAAAGGGAAAAGAAATCAAAAGAAAAATTAAGAGAAGCAAGGGAATTTGTATCATCAGAAGTGATAGAAGATGATAATGAAAATGAAGATGTCGATTTTCAAGACAGAGAGGACTTAGGAAAGAATTGGTTATATTAATCGGCATAAATTTATTTTAAGTAGTTTAGAGTCTAGAAAAGAACTGCCTACTTTTGAGTGGAAAGGTCACTGGAAGGAATAAAAAAAATCATTAGTTTTAGGTAAAAAATTTTATTCAATTTCTGTCTCTTAATTTCTAAATTTCTACCAATAATAGCTAAACATTTTTATTAAATTTTTTTTATGCATTTCTGTATTTTTGTATTTTTTTTCATTAAAAAATAAAAATAACTGTTTTATAAGCGAACTTTTGTAATAATAAAAAAATTTCGAAGTAAATCGCAAATTATCTCGAATTTTACGCATTTTCTGAAAAAACTGAAACCGGTAGGGGGGGTAGGGGTCCTCAGAATTCAAAAATATTTTACCAGGGTGTTACTATGATTGATTCAACCACCTCAATTTCGACCCGGCCTAATATATATATATATATATATATACAGGGCGTCCCAAAAAAATGTATACACACTTTAAATAATTATAAAGGCAGTGTTTATTAAAATACATTTCATTTTCAAAATGTAATAGAATCTACAGACATTATTTAATTGTTTTTTCAACGCCTGTTTTCAAACTGACGTCCGTTCTGGTCCAGGCACTGCTGATAACGCGAAGCAATGGAATCGCAAACATCACGAAACATTTCGTTTGGTATTTGTGTGCATTCTCGTTCAATGGCTGCTCTCAATTCAGCGACTGTTGCAGGTTTTATAGCGTAGACTTTGTCTTTTAAGTATCCCCATAAAAAAAGTCTAGTGGTGTGAGTTCTGGTGAACGCGGAGGGTATTCTACGAAACCCCTTCGTCCAATCCACATCCACATCGTGCCAAGTACCACTCGCAATACTCCACTCTTCGGTCCGGATCATCTTCATTAATAGCATGGACTAATCTTGGAATGTAACTTTTCCATTGACAGCGCTTCAAAATGCGTTGGACAGACGATTCTGAGATTCCTACCTCACGACTCGCTTGCCGCACAGATTTTCTTGGACTTTGGTGATACGTTTCCAGTACTCTTTCTTGCTTTGTGGGGCTTGTCGATGTCCGTGGTCTTCCGGAACGCTTCTTGTGGACATTCTGAACAGTTCCATCGGCTTCAAACTTATCTCTAATTCGAGTGATGGTAAGTCGCGTTGGTGGATCTGTTTGAAACTCCCTCCTAAACTGTCTTTGCACTTCAACTGCGTTTTCACACTTTCAGTAGCATTTTAGAATGAATTTCCTTTGTTCAAAGCTTAGTCTGACTGCCATTATTAATTCTAATGGGTTTAACTTGGAAAGAAAGAAACATCAATTGAGCTATCAGCTGTTAAAGTGTGTATACATTTTTTGGGACGCCCTGTATATATATATAAAAATATATATATATATGTGTGTGTGTGTGTGTATATATATATATATATATATATATATATGTGTGTGTGTGTGTATATATATACACATATATATATGTGTGTGTGTATATATATAACATAACACATAATAATGTTTTATAAATTCAAATCAGAGCGAGAGGAGATTTTACGTTTTCAGATGTCAATTTGTGCTGTGATCATCGAATTGCGTACAGTTGCATAAGCATTTTCGAGTTTATTGCGAGAGGTGAACGCACTTAAAAGAAAAAGTAAAATGAATACATGTCGACGTATTTACATTTACGTAATTATGTACGTAAGCATGATCATCAGGGGACATGTACGAATGCACAACTTATTGTACACATATCGGTACGTAACACAATAGGTTGTGTGCGTAATATAGACACGAGTAAACATGGACTGATAGGTTGATAGGGCATCAGTAGACAATAGGTAGGAGAATGAATAAGTAATAAAATTAATAAAGGATAACGGTCAAGATAAGATATGGACGTATGGATGAATATGGTCGAATAATAATATTTATACTACATAACACCAGACTGGACACAACATATAAAGAATGAAGTTTTTATTATTATTAAAGAATTTACCATACATTGAATACGGAAGATGTCCACATACTAAACACGTGATTCAGTGTTCAAGGTATGGAAAACGTGAAGGAAATTAAGTTACTTTTATGACGTCATAGTTATTTACTTTGTACGTATAAGTCATTACTGGAAGAAATTAAAGGAGACTTCTAATGGCACAAACATGAATACTGCTCAACCATAGGAATGGTAGGTTGCATGGTTGTGACACTGAAAAATAAAATTGAAAGCAAAAAATCGAAATTCTATCCAAACTCGCTCAGGCTATTTTAGTTTCTCATGTAAAAATGAACATTCAAACATAAAAACCATACAAACATAAGTACTGTATGAAGACAATGAATGTAAGGATCCATATAAGGATTATATAGGAATTATTCATTGTTCATTTATATATATATATATATATATAATATTATATATATATATATAATTGGATAGTAAAACACAAGTACATCATTCTACTTATTTAGACGAATTATTGGAAATAATTTCATGAAAAATATAGAAAATAAATTAAAATCAAAATAGTTTAGAAGAATTCTATACACACTTCAAACGATATATATATATATATATATATATATATATATATATATTAATACAGTAGACGCCGTTTATAGTGTCCCACTCGGTGCAAAGCCAAAAGGACACTATATCCCCGATGAGACACTATATCTACAGTTTGGTCTCTCGAGGGTTGCAAGGTTAAAAATAGTGAATATTACTGTATATCAATATATTTACAACATAAACACCTTTATTATGCAATTTTTCATTAAAATTGTTCTTACAATTCAACTGAAACACCAAAACTGTGTTCATTTTACATTAAAACAAAACATTTTCCTTCCATGGCCATCTAGTAAGCTTGTAAACAGCACGGCATCACAAATACAAGTGTAAACTAGAGCTGTCAAGTAGACTATACTAGCTGAAAAGAGACACTATAAGCGTAATCAGAGACGCTCTATCCATAGCAATTACCACGTAAAAGTAACTATTTCCTAGTTTTGAGACACTATAAGCGGCGAGACACAATAACCGGGGACACTAAATCCGGCTTCTACTATAATAATATTAGTACAGGAGAAATCTATATACACATTTATATTAAATAATAAAATTTTAACAAATATATAGAAAATAAATATACTGCAAAATAATATACATCAAAATACATACACTTTATGTTCTACCCCGCTTAACTTAAACACTAAACTCGCACGTGTCGCACGTGATCGAGTCTACAGTTACAGCATTGTTGCTCTGTACTATGCAATAAATACGATTTAACATTATTTCACCGCTGAAGGTATGCGGATACCTACATTCGATGTAAAGGGCCTTCAGTTCGTGCAATACTATTTTTGTGCCCACTTTACATTCGGTTGGCAAGTTATCACTCTCTTTAAACGCGGACAGAATACAATCAAAAGCACGCACAAAGAGGGTATCGTTCGCCACAACATCACTATTAAATTTAAGTTTATAAACACTCCTTTCCAGTCGAGCGTTTATTCTTACCGATCCGCGCTTTTCAACCGTGAACTCTTCTTCACAGTGCATATCGGCAGCTGAAATAATCTTCTAAGTCGTAGCGGCATCTGCTCTTTATATAAAGAAATAGTTCTTCAGAGTGAACGGTGTAGGTGAGCTCAAGTCCTTTGTACCAAAGTTCAGATTTCGAAGAGTCTAATCCTTTTAAATAAGCATCCAGTTCCAGACCATTCTCGCCACGCTCATTCCTACACTCGGTAAACCCGTCGAGCAGAGCGGTGTATGCGTATTCAAGAACTGTATCAAAATAAAGCATATCCATAACACGTGCGTCTAATATAGGTTTTAGCTTGCGAAAACCGACTATTTCAAACATTCTGTCGAGGATGAAACGGTTTTGAGTGGGGACAAGGACGTTATTATCAGATACATTCTTGGCTGGTCGCCATTTATACATAACGTAAACAATGGCATATATGAGGGGGCTTCACTAATCTGTTCTCTTCTTGTACCTACACCTGCAGGTATTTTATAACGATCCTCATTCCACTTCTCAACTATCACGAAGACTATTCATCTCCTCAACACAAATAAATAACATTCTGTTTATCAGAGTTTGTTTGTCTACAAGTCGTTTCAAGTACATAATTAACGGCACCGGTTCTACGCCTGAACACACGCCTGAACATCGCATACGGCATTGAGAATACTGCTCAACGGAAGCTCCATCGTATTCTATTGTGAGGAGTACACGTCCGGTCGGTTCAAGCTCTGAGATGACTATGAGCAGCCGGTGCACGGTCACACCATAAGTTAATGAATCGTGTACGGTGTTGTTCCAAAGTGAAAGATTTATGTGAACACCAGTACCCCATTATACTGGACAATCGTTTAGAGAATTTTTCCATCTGCGACACACGAAGTAATATCGGCTTTAATGTTTCATCACTCCCACTCCCCAGAATGCACAGCAGATATTTTTGTTCAGGGGGATTTTCACGAACTAAACATTTTATTAACACTCTGGCGCACTATTTGAGAGAAACATGTGTTTATATTTATGCTTTTTGCTTCGCAAGCGATACTCGTCTCTAAATTCTATTAAAAACTCACACAGGCCTTTAGCCCTAACCTCACTGCAAACCTCGTCATGATAGATATGAATGTAGTGGTAAAAATATTTCAGATTGTCCATTATAACAAGATTTACATTCTTAGCCGCAGAGTAAGAGTACTCGGTATGATGCAGCATGACATAATACCGCTTCTCACATCACTCATCAACAAGACTCACTAACCATACATTGGGAAATATAACCCAAATTACAATAGAGAAATAGCCCACCTCATGAGGCAACGTAACAACCTCAAACATACACAAACACCACACACAGAAGTCATAAAACAGCAGATACAACAGCTCAGCACAGAAATAAACAACAAACCTAAAGAAAAACAAACCGAAACATTTAGGGAATTCATAACAACACTAAACCACTCCACAGATACATCCAGGCTATACATGACTATAAATAGCATTACCCGCTCTAACAGCGGCATTCACACCTCACACACACCTCACTTAAACAGAGACAACAACCAGAAACACGCAGACAGACAAACAGCCAGACACAAGAAAACCTACAGACTCAACACGACCAATACATACCTCAATACAGACCAGACCACCAAGATCATCAAAAACATTAAGAATTCGAAGGCTACTAGACCAGACAACATATTTAACATACACCTTAAACACTTGGACCCACAGGAAATACTAGCTCTCACAAACATCAGCACATATTCATACCAACACTGTATTATTCCTAACACACGAAAACAAGGTAAAATTATTACACTACTCAAACCAAACAAAAATCCAACAGAACCAATTTCCTATGGACCCATTACTTTACTATACACAGTTGCACACCTTCCAAAGTAACAGAAAGACTAATATTACAAGTCACCAACCCACATATACCACTATCGCCTACTCAACATGGATTCAGACCTCACCACTCAACCACGACATTACTCACTAAACTCATGCAGCACATCATGGATGGCATCAACTCTAGACGACCAGCTCAACCTACACTACTAGCAACAATAGACATTAGTAAAGCATTTGATGCTATCCCACGCTTCCCTCTCATAAACAAAATACTTAACACAAACATGCACAATAACACTAAAAGGTGGCTGAGCACACACACACACACACACACACACACACACACACACACGAGACCCGGCGCGGCTGAGATAGCCAGGGTGATACACAACAACCCACCAACCACCTCCACCACCGCCTTACCAGCTCCTGATAGACCAACAAGGTCTCTAAATACAGCCCAAAGCACACACAAATGCACGCCCCGACTATATGTCTATAAAACCCCTATTATCACACACACACACACACAAACTGATGCATGCAAAGTCCCAATAACAAAATATATACGAACACAACCACCACACAAAAAGCATCACCAACAATCGTATAGACTTTTAGGAGCTCGTCCCATCAACAGCACATGGTGAAATGAGAGCTACGACTATTAGGAGCTCACCCCATGAACATGAGACGAGGGCTACGACTTTTTAGGAGCTCACCCCATTAACACCAACTGTCCGATATGAGAGCTACAACCAAGCGTCCAAACGATTGGTGGTGAAACCAACAACCACTTTCACCACCGCCTTACTCACCAACAACAACCCACCAACCACTTCCACCGCCTTACTCACCAACAACAACCCACCAACCACCTCCACCGCCTTACTCACCATCAGCATCCCACCAACCACCACCTTACTCACAACACCAGGTAGATCGACAAGGTCTCCAAATACGACCTAATAGACAGAGCTATTAAACATAAACAAATACGTTTATGGAACCAAGTAAAAAAAATGCATTGCCAAAAGTTTTTCCGATTGAGCTTCTCGCATTTTAACGAGAACTCTTTGACACTTGGTGGGGCGATCTTTTAAACTAAAATCGAATAAGATGAACTAAGTTTAATACAAATAAAAATTTTCATCATAATACGCAATTTTATCCTTAAACTATAACAAAAAATATTAATATGATTTTAAAAACAAAATAGAAATTAAATTAGGGGTAACTTATTAATTTTTCCTCTTTTATCCAATAAGTAAAGTCGTTTTTTCCGATAGATTAAGTTTAAACTAGTCCTACTCGGTTTAAGCATAAATTTTCCGAAGGTTATATCTAAGAGGAGATCTATCGTGTTTCGCTACATACTTTACAGACCTTGACCAGTGAAGACGTGTGTTTTGCTTTATGTGAACCCCTCATAAACATGGCGGTATCAGAAGAGCATATCAGGCATATAATGCTTTACGAGTTCAAAAAAGGGAATAGTGCTACTGAAGCAACGCGAAACATTCAGGACGTTTATGGCAACGATATTCTGCATGTGAGGAAATGTCAAAGATGGTTTCAAAAGTTTAGGAATGGTAACTGCTGTTTGACATATGCAGCACGCTCTGGACGCCCTGCTGAGTTTGATGATGACCCGCTGTTAGCCGCACTTGAAGAAGACTGTTCAACAACTGTCGAAGAATTGGCCCAGAAACTCAATTCATCCCCGTCCACCATCCATCGACATTTGCAACAACTCGGGAAAGTGCCTAAGTTAGGAAAATGGGTGCCACATGAATTGTCGGTCGACAATCTAAGGGAGCGGATAAACATTAGCACAGCTCTTAATTCCCGTGAACTCCAAGATCCGTTTTTGCACCGTTTAGTGACTGGTGATGAAAAGTGGAGACTGTGCCAGAATGTTAAGCGCCGTTGACAGTGGGTTTGTGCCGGAGAATCAGCGACACTACAGCCAAAACCAAATCGGTAATTGTATACAATATCCCCCTCACCTCAGTTTCTAATAAAAATTATTGCAATACGTAGAAAATAATAAATAAAACCTTTCCTTTAAGTAAAGTTTTTTTCGGTCGATCATATTTATGGAGATATTATTTAATTAACGATATCCATTTGACCTGACGTTTTTTCTGATTGGGCTATTTTTTCGCTACTCTGCGACTTAATTAGTTGGTTGGTTTTTGTTCTGGCTATTTTTTTTTCTAATTGGATTCAGTTTGGGTAATACCTCAGTTTGGTCGTGTTTTTGATAGAATTATGACGTGCTGTTCGTGTGGTTTCGACTTTGAGAACTTGATTCGTCATGTGCCCTAGATGAAGACTAAAAAAGTGCATAACTTAACATGTTATTACATTATCATTTGTATAATTTAGGTCTCGGGGGTACGGGGGCGGAGCCCCCGTAAAGATAACGCATCACAAATTAATCGGTATAGGGTTCACTTTGTGATGCGTGATCTTTACGGGGGCTCCGCCCCCGTACCCCCGAGACCTAAATTATACAAATGATAATGTAATAACATGTTAAGTTATGCACTTTTTTAGCCAAAAATACATTTTTCTAGTAGACATTTTTCTAGGTTAGGTTAGGTAAGGTTAGGTTAGGTTAGATTAGATTAGGTTAGGTTAGGTTGGTTTCCGAAAATAAATAAAGTAATTACATGCTATAAATAAAGGTTTTACATCGATTGTGAAGTCAATTTCATAAAATTGAGGTGAGGGGGATGTTGTATACAATTACCACCAAATCTTCACCCTCGGAAGGTGTTGCTTAGTGTTTGCTTACTACACAACCAAACAATCACCGATCAAGTCTACTGTCAACAACTGGATCGATTGAACACTGCACTAAAAGAAAAGAGACCTTCTTTGGTTAATCGGAAAGGAATCGTGTTCCACCACGACAACGCACGTCCTCATACCGCTCGGATCACTTCTGCAAAAATTGAGGAGCTTGGGTGGGAAAAACTTCCACATCCTCCATATTCTCGAGACCTTGCGCCTTCAGATTATCATCTCTTCAGGAGTCTGCAAAACTATCTTGACGAGAAACAGTATACTTCTTTAGATGACCTGCACACCAGTTTTTGTACGTTTTTTGCCTCAAAACCGCCTGAATTTTATAAGCATGGCATTGAAAGGCTTGTAGGACGTTGGCAGAGTGTCATTGATTCCGATGGAAAATATGACGCGTTCGGTGGAGAAGGGGCGAACGCAACATTTTCGAATTATGCCACAAAATGCAGTTAAAGTTTGTAAACTTTAAACCTTTGTATTTTTCCGGTTTATTGAAATGTTGTATGAATTTGAACACATATTTGAGTAAAATATTGATGTGTAATGCTTATGTCGATATAATAAAACGCAAAGAAAGTTTACAATATTATTTATTGATAGCTTCTGATGTTAACTGGTGTAATCCATTATTTGGTCCTCTTCGTCGAATGTTGTATTACCTGCTTCAACTGTTTCGGTTTCTTCCAGTTCCTTTAACAATCTTGTATAATAGTTCACTGCAGTTGCAGGCATTAGGTCTGATAATTCTTTGAGATCTTTTATTTTTTCCTTAGTTATTGGCAGCAATTGGGAATACTTTGGTTGCAGTGTCTGCTGGGCTAGATTGAATAAACTGACACTGTAGGATTTTTTCCCTTTCTGCAGTCTGACGGGATGGCTATTATCTGGGGTTGTGCGGTATGCAGTAGATATTACGTAGCCTTCTTTGTGTTGAAAGTCAAATATTAACTTTCTTGCATCTGTAAATTTAGTAGTTGTTGATTTCCTAATGACAATGCACGTTTTTAGGACGTCAAAATCGAGAAAATCAGCCTGTTTCATTTCTACAACTAGGAAGCGCTGCGAAACGGCTGTAGTTATGGCCGTAACATAATATTTTTTGGTGTAAATAATATTGCTGTAATTATTTTTTATATTTTGTTCAATTTGGCCAAATTGAGCATCACAGGGCATTGTCGAGTGACCAGAAAGTAGATAGATGTGTTCAATGTGAAGCAATGATGCGGAGTGAATTTCTCTGAGATACATTAAAACCTAAATTTTACCGTGAAAGAGTGCAGACTAACATCTAATTTTTTGCATAGGTAAAGCAAAGGTTTTAAAGGTTAATTATACGACAAAAAACTCATTTTTCGAATTTTGTGGCGTTCGCCCCTTCTCCACCGAACGCGTCATATATACTACAGTAGATTAAAAAGTTTCAGTTGAGTTTTTTTTGTCCTTCAAATTCCGAGCTAATAAACGACATTACTTGTGGGATGACCTGATATTTTGCTTCAATATAAATTTAGCTTGAAGACAATTTTATCCTTAAACTATAACAAAAAGCATTAATACGATTTTTAAAACAAAATAGATTCTATTTCGGGTAGCTTCATCATTTTTCATCTTTTGTCCAATTACTTTGCTTCAATATAAATTTCGCTTTAAGACAATTTTATCCTTAAACTATAACATAAAAAGCATTAATACGATTTGTAAAACAAAATAGATCCTGTCTCGGAGTAACTTATTCGTATTTCCTCTTTTGGCCAATTATTTTGCTTCAATGTAAATTTAGCTTTAAGACACAATTTTATCTTTAAACTATAACATAAAAAGCAATAATACGCTATTTAAAACAAAATAGATTGTCTCAAACTATAACATAAAAAGCAACAATACGATATTTAAAACAAAATAGATTGTCTCAAACTATAACATAAAAAGCAATAATACGGTATTTAAAACAAAATAAATTCTGTCTCGGAGTAACTTATTCAATTTTCCTCATTTACTTGCAGCAACACTGCGGCATTATTTTTTAATATAATTAAAACCAGTATTCACGATCATATTAAATCTTACTGTTCAAGATATCCTGAAAGGCAAAATTATTTTAAAAGGTATAGACCCCCTGAAGTATCATAAGCTTTGATGCAAAAACATTAATATAAATCGATTTTAAGTTTTGGCTGGCTTACCCCAATAAATATCGTTTCCTATGGATATTACATAAAGAAAATGGAATTTTTTTAAGGGTTTCTTATTTGCTCATCGAATTACTGTATTGTGGAAAATTTGGGAGTACCAAAATGGAAGGCCCACCTAATCTTGGATAAGTCACATTGACATTCAAAAATAATAACAATAAAAGTAAATCAGAAGGAGAACTTGCTGAGAAAAATTAAAAAGACACCAACCAAGAAACAAATATGGGATGAAAAGAAAAAAATCCCATAGCTAGAAATGGCAACATGTTTTTTTTGGAAGAAAGAAAAAATCGCGATAAGAAGAAGGACGAAAGGGAGTAAAAAGTTCATCATTGGTGTCAAAAAATTAAATTTAAGATTTTATATCATTTCAGGGTAAGAAGTTCATACCACAGGACCTATTTTCCCATAACTAAAATGGTGGCCGTATAGGGAAGGGTTATTTGCTGTGAAAACCTTAAACTTGACGTTTTCTCCTTTACAGTGCATATCAAATTTCCAGCCCGGATTTGTTTAATTAAACATTTTTATTTATTCCTGAAAACCACCGAAAACCTAATTTAACATTATTACTTAGCCTACCTCAGTTACGTCTAACTTAACTCAGTTAAATATAACCTCATACGAGTAAATTTTGCAGAAATTCACCCATTTTGTCGAAACGGAAAATCACCGAAATGAAAAACTAATTTAACATTATTACTTAGCCTAGCCCAGTTACGTCTAACTTAACTCAGTTAACTATAACCTCATACGAGTAAATTTAACCTATCAAATGTGTATATATATATATCGTAAAGAACGACGCTTGTATAGGAGATATTCCGCGCAAGACGAGAGAGAGAGAACGAAACAAATGAAAAAATGAGGTAACCACCCGGGAATTTGTTTCGTTCTCTCTCTCTCGTCTTGCGCGGAATATCTCCTATACAAGCGTCGTTCTTTACGTTATTTATACTGCGTGTTCTTTGCAGTTGAATGTGTGTGTGTGTGTGTGTATATATATATATATATATATATATATATATATATATATATATATTAATACAAAACTTTAATTGTTTATGTGAATATTTATTTGATAAAATACAAAAATTATATCGCCGATTATTTTAAAACGTATAGACACCTCGACGGTAATATAAATCGAATTTAAGTTATATACATATATTAGGGTGCGTCACTGCATAAAGGAGAAAACCTGAAGGTGGTTCATTTCTTTTGCTCGCTTTCTCAATTAAGCCACTGAAAGAGAAAACACCACAGACAAATTTTCATTTGAGTAGCCATTTATTTAAGGGTCGCGCATCCACTACAAAGTTTGTACACTACATACTACATATATTCTGGGATTGGTTTCCCCGTACTGATTATTTTCAGGGAAAGTAACTCTATGAAAACTACAGTATGTCTTGTTTAACACTTAATATTTAAAACATTACATCATATGAAGACATAATTCGTGTTTTATATTTATAAAAATACATTTTGCTAATACACTTTGTTAAGGATGTATTGAAAAACAGATAATTTAATAAAACCAAATATACTATAAAATACAGTTCCACAAAAACCTATAAATAGCAACCACATTCCAGTCCTCAGAATTAATGGTAATTCCACAACACATGTTAATCATTTCAATTTCCTAGGCATTTACTTTGACAAGAACTTAAACTGGAGTGAACACTGTAAAATAATTGGAATCAAAACAGCTAAACTTATATATTATATTCTGGGATTGGTTTCCCCGTACGACGTGAATACCAACAAAACGAAAGAAATTGACAAACAGTACTTGGAAATGGCATGAAAAGAACTAAAAGCCTTCAAAAAGAAAGTATTTTTCAGCGAAGGTCCTTCTTGTTTGCTGTCTTCGGGTACGCTCGCCGATGATCCTCTGCCACCTGGATCATGTATTGGAGCTGATCCTCGTGCTTGGTACGCCACTTTGCCGTGAACTCGTGGATGAGGGCCACTCCTCTTTCAGCAGTGTCGTTATTCACGAGGAGCTTCCCGACCCGTTCTTTCCCCAGATTGTACCCGTCTGATGTTATCCAGGCCGCAGGGGGCATTGACAAGAACGCAGTATCGATTTCAAGATGGTGGAAGATCCTCTTAGTTGTGGAAGTGAAGAAGTCCGGAAGATCTTTTGCAACGACGTCTTTTGCGACGACCAACACACGAGGGCTGGGCTCGAGGGATCCTTCCACAGAGTTCATGTTAGAGACCATCTTGAGTTTGTCAGCATCTGCAACATCGTCGTCGAAGAGAGCGAGACCGACTGTAACTTCAGACAAGTACCATAGATGCAAACTCATCGCCTTCGTGCCGGCTTCCTTGATGATGGGATCCTCATGTTCCGCGAGTTCCTTGAGCAGCGTGAGGTCCATTCGTGCTGCTGCGGAAGCTGTCTTGGCTGTGAACCAGACGCGTAGGTAATGTTTTACGACGAAAATCCAGAACTCTCCGAGCTTTTCCCAGAGAAGTCCCATGCGGTTCGGGCCACGAGAGGAAGAAGGACGTTGCGGCCGCAAGAGTCTAACAAACTCCTCCTTGAACATCCAAATCTTCAGGGCATACATTGCCCGCGCCATCCATCGCGCACGGTGTAGAGCCCCAGGAGCGTTGAAGGATACGGAAGAGCGTCCGCGAGGAAGAGAGCCTAGAAAAACGACAGCCAATTCCAGGAACTCCTTGTAATCATCCCGCGGTTGTTGAACCTGAAGGAGCTCCTGAGCAAACTGGATGAGATCATCTCGCCACGGCCGTATTCTGATTGCCATGGCTTCATCGTCTGTTGCCGTCTTGAACTTTTCCTGATTGATCTCAGGCCAGCAATTCCTGAAGTTCAGGAATAACGTGATGTCCAGACTTTTTGACTGTTCCACCAGAAGGGCAGAGAATACAGCCTCCAGGAGAACCTCCAGAACGTGGTGGCGGCAAGCGAGGTGCAGAAGCTTTCGACCAAGCATCAGTTCGATCCTCATACAAACACCAGATTTTATCCCTGTATTCACGGCCGTGGTATCGAAACACATTAACGTAATCCTGTCCTTAAGGTTCCATTCTTCCAAATCCTCCCCGATCACAGTAGCTGCTTGTTCCGCCTTCCCATCGGTGAGCTTGGGCACTGCAAGGATCTTCTCCACACCTTTTCCGGAGACCAAGATTGGCAGACAATCGATCTTCTCCCCGCCGGTCAAGTCTGACATCAATTTTCCGTCCCAATGCAGTGTCAAGGGAACTGTAGGAGAAAAGCTTTCCTTTACCTCAGCTGCCAGGGATCTTCGGTGAGCAATTCGTCTCCTCCTTATGGAACTTGCGCTTAAGGTGAATTTCCTGACATCGTGACCAAGATCAGCGGCAAAAAGAAGCAGAACATGAGTGGCTTGTCGATCACTGATCTGCGTCCTGCCCAAAGCCGAAGCCACTTTACCGCTGATACAACTGCGTGCTCTCTTCGGCAGAGGCGCTCCTCCTGTCGCCCCTCGAACTTGAGATAGACCGGGCGATTCCTCGCTCTCCGATGATGACTCCGATGCCGAAGAGGCTGAGTCCTCCAGTTGGACCGTCGAGGTCAATGCACCTTGCTCCTCCAATGATCGCAAACGACGCTGGTCCTTCTGCTCGAATTTCTTCTTCTTCGTCGCTTCCCGTTCACACCATCTCTTGTCCACCCCAAGCATGCTTCCAGGCCGTCCTGGCCGGCGTTGAGCGATGAAAAAATCCTTGCCCTCTTTGATTTTGATGAGGCTCAACAACGCGTCCGGATGTGCCACGTCGAATAGATCCTCCAAACTCATCACAAACTTCTCGTGATCTTCACCATCCTTCCCACTGGATCTGTTTGCACTTTTCCGCAGGCCATAGTACTCCTGGTGGAGCTTGGTGAGCTTATCGATGATCCGGTAAGGCGTGATCGTTGATATTTTCGCCAAGTCCCAGACTTCGGAAATCATGGTTGCAGTTTGTTTTATACACTTCTTGAGCTCAGGGTCCGATTTGTGTAAACAGAAAATGACTCTGAGGGACTCACCACGGCTGGGCAATTTAGTCCCAGGGAACCGTGGGATTGGTTTCCCCAACAACCAGATTTCATCAGCTAGCTTCTTCACTTCCTTAGCACCTTTCGTCGCCATTTTCATTAAGCAAACCACCTGTGGAAGAAAAGAAACCAACAATTAATAGAGATCCTCATATAGAAAATCTTAACCCCATGTATTCCAGGATATTTTAACGAAAAGAACAGGGAGGTGGGGCCATATGACATATATACTGATAAACCAGATCATATGGCCCCACCTCGGAATAAATAGGGTTATTAATTCACAGTGCGCGACCCCTAAACATTGATATATTGAACTGATTTTTATACTGCCAGGTTTTCTCATTAAGTGGATCAAAATTGCAAGCGAGCGAACGCGTGTGACAACTTCATGTTTTTTGACGCACCCTAATATATATATATATTAATAAAAAATGTTGATTATTATTCGTTTTTTGACCCAGTCACACCCAGCTGTAACAGCAATATTCATTGAATAACCAATCAAAACTGAATAAGAAAATATATATATTATCTTGTGCAAATTTGTATAAAATGTGTTTTTTATTAAAATATATTTCCTATTTTTGGTGTTTTTTTCAATATATATATATATATATCGACTATTTGGTGAATATTTCTTATTTTTGGTGATTCTGGCTACTGCGTAATTCAATTTGTCCTGTTTTACAAGTAAATCAATTTTAGCAAATGTTCGTCTGTTCAGTTCGGTTTTTTTGTGACTAGAAGTATGACGTGTCAGTTATGCATATTTGATTTTGAAGACGTGATCCGCCATATTGCCCTCGATGAAGACAAGACTTTAGACCTTTTTTTCAATCACGGAATAATTAAGACATCCGTGACCTGCCCTAAATGCAATAGTGCTTGTATTTTAAGAAAAGAGCAGAAGGTCTTTAGGTGCCGTAAAAAAAATCCTAAAAATAAACGTGTATCGTTTCAGTTTAAGGGCACGCGAAATTTAGCAGACTACCCATGCAAGGTTGGCACATGTTATTACATTTTCATTTGTATAATTTAGGTCTCGGGGGTACGGGGACAGAGCCCCCGTAAAGATCACGCATCACAAAATGATCGGTCCTAATGTTTTGCGGACATTTCAGTACGTGACACCGGTTAGGTCAACTGTACGCCCTTGATGATTGGTTAGGTTAAGTCATGATATTTTCGTTTAAATTCGTTAGTTTAAACGAAAATGACGAGTGCAAACTTTTCTGGTTAATTTTGAGGTGTTTTGTACGAAACTGCCATCCGTTTCCTGTGCAAATGCGCAGTTTTCAAGATGACGATATCTCGAAAACTACGCATTTGCACAGGAAACGGATGGCAGATTCGTGCAGAACACCTCAAAATTTACCAGAAAAGTTTGCTCTCATAATAAAAAGAGACTGGGTCAAAAAACGAATAATTACCAAAATGTTAATTGTTTATGTGAATATTTATTTCATAAAAAACAAAAAGTTTTAGCCGGCTTACCCCAATAAATGTCGTTTTCTATGGATATATATAAAAAACGGAATTTTTGGCGCAACTCATATATCTGCACCTTTTACAATTCAATAATTAGATTAACTTGATTGACTGCATTAAACTTATTGTCATTTTAAACATTATGTTATTGACGTTATATGATGTGTCCGTTTTTCTGAAAAGGGAAACTATCATCCAGAACTCAACCTTAAACATTTGAAATCGTATAAATACGTATTGAAACGTTCAAAAACGCTTTTACACGACTCCAAAAGGATACAAAAACCTAGCTAAAAAGTATAGACCAATTAGTTTAACTTCTATTATTTGCAAATTACTTGAAAGTGTCATCAGAGACAAAATTACAATATTCTTAGAAGAAGAAGGATTAATTAGTAACAGCCAGCATGGCCTTCGAAATGGCAGTCATGTTTGACAAATTTAATTGTGTTTTATGACGGTATGTTAAAGCATCTGGATAAAAAGAATCTGTAGATATTGTGTACTTGGAAATAAGGAATGAATTTCCAAATTTTATGTCAATGTACAAATCTTCAAAGATTAATTCACAAACAAAGATTGATTCACAAATAAACTAAACAAAGAAAATTCAAACAAAATCAAAGCCACAGCAACAACAAAAAGACAAATCAGAACAAAAAGTGATAGGTCTAACTCCTACACTACAAAATTTTAATGTTACGACAGAATTTGTACGTAAGTGTAAATTTTGTTCGGCTGATGATCACAATAGCACACGATGTACTAAATATGTAGACTTAGAATCCCAGATAAACAGGTGTTCTCAGTTAAACCTTTGTACTAAATGCAAGGTGCAGGACATACTAACAAAGACTGCAAAAATAAGATTCAAATGTGTTATTTGAGAAAGTTTAAATCATGTCTCTTGTCTTTGTGATTCATTTAAAAATTCAAATAAACAAAACACAAGGGAAAATGAAAAAACATCTTTGTCCGTAACAGATTAAGAGACATTAAAGAAGCTACACAAAATTTGGACATAACTTTCAGATACATTCTAACAAAACTCTAGTGTACTTCTACCTACAATAACTTTAGATTTTAAAATCATGAAATTTGTTTTACTGGTATTCAGTAAGAGTTTATTGGTGGTCAACCATTTTATTACACTGATGAATTCTGAATTAAATATATTCTTAGCTGAATTAACATCTTTGCAAGAAAAAGACACAGTTGTATCATCTGCAAACATTATGAAGTTCAGTTTACAATATGAGCAGAAGGCGTAATTGGATTGTTTATATATATATATTATATTATATATATATATATATATATGATGAATAAAACCACGAAGGAAAGGAAACACAAAATGGTGCTCAAGCGCTTTCGTCTAATGACATCCTCAGGAACACTGAAGTATATAAAAAGGTTAAGCCTATATATAGGTTACAGAAAGAAAAAAGAAAAAATAAATAACATACATACACACAAACACACATATATATATATATATACATACATATCTATATATACAAATACATACATACATACATACATACATATATATACAATAAACAGAGAAGTAAAAATAATAAAAAATTAAAAATTAAAACCTTAAAGGATTACCAATGAGGCGTACAGATTGTAAGGAAAAATATCGATTTTTAGCACAAGATCAAATGGATTATAAAAATACAAATTTATACTGGAACTCTGCCGGGTTTTAGCACAATGCTGCCTATGGTCAGGTTTCGATATATATAAAAAAAAATAATAAATAAAATGCAAATTAAAAGTTAATCGATTTTTAGCACAAGATCAAATGGATTATAAAAATACAAATTTATACTAGAACTCTGTCCGGGTTTTAACATATTGCTGCCTATGGTCAGGTTTCGATATATATAAAAAAATAAAATGCAAATTAAAAGTTAATAAAGTAGAAGACAAGTTTACTAAAGATTTAATGTTTTACACTTCTTATCTAAATCTGCTTTAAAGGAATTCAACATAACAGGATCGAGTTGAAAAAGACCTTTGCTTATGTTGAAGTTATTTGAAAGTTGGATAATGGCAGACTCAAGAATATTTCTATTAACAATGTTGCTTGAATGGAATAAAACTGAAGCATTATTCCAATCAATACAGTGGGCTAACTCTGACAAATGGACAAAAAGGGCACTGGACAACTGTCCTGTTCTAACGGAATATTGATGCTAGTAAAAAATAGCCCTACCAATAATCCAGGCATTATCTATAAAATTGGTTGTAAACAATGTGATTCCTTTTACATAGGTCAGACGGGAAAGGATTTGCACACACGTATAAAACAGCATCAATATTCCGTTAGAACAGGACAGTTGTCCAGTGCCCTTTTTGTCCATTTGTCAGAGTTAGCCCACTGTATTGATTGGAATAATGCTTCAGTTTTTTCCATTCAAGCAACATTGTTAATAGAAATATTCTTGAGTCTGCCATTATCCAACTTTCAAATAACTTCAACATAAGCAAAGGTCTTTTTCAACTCGATCCTGTTATGTTGAATTCCTTTAAAGCAGATTTAGATAAGAAGTGTAAAACATTAAATCTTTGGTAAACTTGTCTTCTACTTTATTAACTTTTAATTTGCATTTTATTTTTTTATATATATCGAAACCTGACCATAGGCAGCAATATGTTAAAACCCGGACAGAGTTCTAGTATAAATTTGTATTTTTATAATCCATTTGATCTTGTGCTAAAAATCGATTAACTTTTAATTTGCATTTTATTTTTATTTTTATTTTTATATATATCGAAACCTGACCATAGGCAGCATTGTGCTAAAACCCGGCAGAGTTCCAGTATAAATTTGTATTTTTATAATCCATTTGATCTTGTGCTAAAAATCGATATTTTTCCTTACAATCTGTACGCCTCATTGGTAATCCTTTAAGGTTTTAATTTTTAATTTTTTATTATTTTTACTTTGTTTATTGTATATATATGTATGTATGTATGTATGTATGTATTTGTATATATAGATATGTATGTATATATATATATATGTGTGTTTGTGTGTATGTATGTTATTTATTTTTCTTTTTTTCTTTCTGTAACCTATATATAGGCTTAACCTTTTTATATACTTCAGTGTTCCTGAGGATGTCATTAGACGAAAGCGCTTGAGCACCATTTTGTGTTTCCTTTCCTTCGTGGTTTTATTCATCATAAATATTTTTCACGTGTTACCTTCGTGAAATAATTTTCATATATATATATATATATATATGTTAAACACAGACCGTGCATGGAACAAGGAACTCTTCTGGGAAAATTAAATCCACTATAGTCCGAATAAGTAATGATAAATGCCAAATACCATAGTTTTTCTTTTTCAGGATGCTAGCCCGAAGTGGGCAACTGGTCTCTCGCAAAGAGTTACCATAAATATAGCTTCCCTCACCAGCTATCTGCAAAGCAGATAGGATCCAGCTTTGGGACATGGATCTAGGGTTTAAAGCAAGCCTAGTCCCACTACATTCAGAACCGCTATTTAAGTAAAAGACTCGTTGCATTCACATCGGATTGAATAAATCAAAGAAAAAGCGGTAACTATTGTATTTTTAGCCAAAATAACAAGACTTAAACCTCAACCGGGACATTGAGCGTCCACTTTTCAAGGCACGTAACACGTCCGTTTAATATACACAAACTCAGAATGGTCCCCTGAGAAACTTATATGTTAAACACAGACCGTTCCATGCACGGTCTGTGTTTAACATATAAGTTTCTCAGGGGACCATTCTGAGTTTGTGTGTGTATATATATATATATATATATATATATATATATATATAGGGGTGCTCATATGTATCATAGCCAGTTCTAGGGCATGGGTCGGCCACGTCTGGACCACCCCCTTCAATTTCTTGCAAATTACCTTTTTCAAGTGCAAGTGCCCTATTTAAATGATGTGTATGTCTCTGAAAACATATTTTGTTTTTTAAATAGATCATGGTTATTTTATTTTATTTTATAAGAAGGTTCTATATCTGTAACTGGATTGACTAGACCATACTTTTTGCATTACCACCAAATTTAGGCATTTTACAGCTTACTCCTTGCTCTAAACCAGGGGTGTCCAACCTTTTTCTCATGAAGGGCCATATTTCAATTAACGACCAGCACCGAGGGCCGGTGTCCAAATTTTAGATAAATTTTATTTTTAAATTAAATTTATTGAAATAAAATATGACAATACATATTGAATTTTCAGTATCCATCAGCTGGGACTTCATAAAAGTCTTTGGCGGTTTTATTTTTTCATCATCTTAGATATTTTCCTGTACCAAAGCAAAGGTTTCCTTCAAGCACCTTGTTAATTACTGAAATATTTAAATTAACAGAGTAACCGTTAAATGACTTTTTTCTTTATACGTACCCATACAGAAAACGTTAACATGTTCAATGGGAAAGGAAACTAAAATATTATACATCCCCAACATCGTTTGGTTTATTAATCATAACTTTACGTTTCGAGATTAACTCGGTTCATCATCAGAATCTGTAAATTTTAAAAACATACATTAGCTGATCAGAAGGTTAATATTCGTCTTTTAACCAGCTCACGCGCGGTTAAAACAGTACAATATATTGAATTGCCATTGAAAACTGACTAAGAAAATATATATCTTATCTTGTGCAGATTCGTATAAAATGTGGTTTTTTATTAGAATATATTTCCTATTTTTCGTGTTTTTTCAATATATATATATATATATATATATATATATATATATATATGCGTAATTCAATTTGTCCTGTTTTAAAATTAAATCATTGTTGGTTTGTTAGTTCGGTGTTTTTGTGACCACAAGTATGACATATCAGTTTTGCATATTTGACTTTGAAGACGTAATCCGCCATATTGCCGTCGATGAAGACAAAGAGTTTAGACCTTTTTTTCAATCACGGAATAATTAAGACGCCCTCATTACCGGAAACGCCCTCATTACCAGAAATATTTTGCGCGGTACTTGTTCCTAGCAGAACATACCGACGAGTCCAGAAAATTCATCACTTCCTGACTGCGACTGCAGAACTCTACCCTCCGCAATAAGATAAGGTATTGTGGTTAGGTCGGTTAGGTCAATTGAAATGCCTGGTTAGGTCAATTGAAATGCCCGGTTAGGTCGATTGAAATGCCTGGTTAGGTCAATTGAATACCCGGTTAGGTTAAGTCATGATATTTTCGTTAGTTTAAACGAAAATGACGAGTGCAAACTTTTCTGGTTAATTTTGAGGTATTTTGTGCGAAACTGCCATCCGTTTCCTGTGCAAATGTGTAGTTTTCGAGATGACAATATCTTGAAACCTACGCATTTGCACAGGAAACGGATGACAGATTCGTACACCTCAAAATTGACCAGAAAAGTTTGTTCTCATCATAAAAACAGACTGGGTGTAAAAACGAATAATTACCCAAATTACATGCGACATTTTACATCACATAAAACACTCCACTTACAATGATACAGAGCATTTTTTAACATTATAACTGGAACGACATAAATGTCCCCCAGCCGAAATTTTTTGTCGCCTAATCAATCAAATGTCTCATTACCAGGCGACATATTAGTTTTTTTCCATATAAAAATGTGTATGATTCATAGCGTTTAGAACTTGAAGCTACTATTACCGCAACGGAATTATTTTACATTTCATTTGGAAAGCATGAACCCACTGGGGCCTATCGGGATTATCAAAGTCATGAGCTACATTTTATAATAATAATAAAATCGTACAGATTTTCAATCACATGCACAGTACAGTAGTTACCCTAACAACCAATATAAAAGCAACAAGAAAGGAAAGAACACGAACAACAGAAAGAAACAATTTCGAAATTTTTAATTTTCACACCAAAGGTATAAATTGGGGGTGCCATGCAACAAAGGGGGGTGGGAGAAATCCATCTTCGCGGCCAGGTCAACGGAAGAGATGATAATGACCTTAAAGGAGAAAACGCTGGAAATTGTGGAAAACCGTCCCAAAAATACAACAAATGCGGAAAGAGAAGCAGTTTCGAGAGACAAAAGAGGTCATTGTTGAGGACCCCCAACATACAGTAGACCGATACAGGTGAGATCATTGTGGAAGGAACAAAGGTACAGAGGGGGGCAAATATCGTAGACACATCAATATTATCTTAAGGAAATGCCTAATTCTTAACGTAACTTAACCTAACCTAACTTACACTTCTTTAGGGTGAATTTCACACTTAAACACATGAAATGAATGAATGATGCAAATCCACAAGGAAAAAGAAGAAATGTTTCCAAGTCCTTCCGTGTAATCAGCAGTACACCTCGTCGGGGAATGGAGAAGGCGAGTGACGAAAATATATACATATGTACAACGGAACAGAGAAATAAAGAGAGTAGCACGTGGTTAACAAGCATTGGTTAAAAGCGAAAGACATTTTAACAAGATATTGTTAATTTATACATTCCATATTCTATTCCTGCTACTACTAATGGGAAAAAATCTTGGTTTAACTTTACTTGTTCTAATGCTAGCAGCAACAGAGAGGAGTTTTTCAGAAATTGCCGTAGCCATCCATCTCCTGTCTCACATTTGTGCCCGGAATCGTGCAAAATCTGTTCTTCGAGTCGCCAAAATTTCCTTCATGTGACAAAATTGTAAAAATCTATACAATTCTAAGTCTTCTCGCTCTTTCCGGCGGCTAGTTAAGAACCTCTCCAACAACTTTACATGTTCTTCCTCTCCTCCCCTTTTCCAATCTGGCTCATCTGTCACCTCTTCTCTTCACAAAGCTGAACTCTTCGCTCGAACTTTCGCTTCCAACTCAACCCTGAACGATTCCAGTGCTATTCCTCCGACATAATTATGTCTGAAAGAAGCACAAGCGCCTCATCGTGCTTTACTGTGTTTCTCCTCCTAAAGCTATTGACAGTGATGCTCCCCAGATTCCGTCCTGTTACCCACTCTTTAACTTTTATTGATCAATGATTTATTAAGTCGCCCCCTCTGCCCTAACCACGCCTATGTCGATGATTCCACTCTTCACTTCTCCATCCGTTTCATAAAGTGTCCCACTCAACAGTCACTCCGTGCTTCGCGTAGGAAGGCTATGGTACACCTGACCTCTAATCTTTCTACTATCTCAAACTGAGGCAGAGAAAACCATGTGACTTTCAATGCTTCAGAAACTCAGTTTCTCCATTTCTAACATTCTTATTGTTTCCTTCTCTTGTGGTATTTCCTGGAAAGAACACATATACTCTCTTTCTAAATCAGTTTCTAAGAGGTTATGTGTGTTGTACCGGTTCCGCAGTTTCTTCACCCAACTCAGCCGCTGTCTCTGTACAAGTTTCTTGTCTACCCTTGTATGGAGTATGTTTCTCATGTGTGGGATAGTTCAACCCACACAGCCGTACTTGACCAAACAGAATCAAAGGTTTTTCGTCTCATCAATTACCCTCCTCTTACTGACTGCCTCCAGTACCTCCCACTTCGCCGCAATGTTGCATCACTCTCTCTCTTTACTATCGCTATTATATCAGACATTGCTCTTCTGAACATTCCAACTGCATGTCTCCTTCTTTATGAAGCGCACGCAGTACTAATCTTTCTACACATTCTCATTCTTTTTCTGTCCAACTCTCTAACTTACGGAATATTGATATTTTGAATCTTTCATCTAATCAACCGATCAAATCTGGAACATTCTTCCTCAATCCGCCCTTCCACCTGTCTATGACATACAATCTTTCAAACGCAGAATATATAGACATCTCGAAAACCCTGGACCATGATTTTGGGTATCAACTTCTTCAATGGGGATACTTTTCTGCAGACATTCGCCCGTGGCCAATCCTTCCTGTATAAAAAAGGTGGGCTGGAATGGAGGAGGTTTGTTAGAGGTATGCAAGTTCAGGACTATCTCCTCTATTTTTGAGAAAGCCTGGAAGCATCATCACGCATAGCTTATGAAGGAAATTTTGGCGACTCGAAGAACAGATTTTGCACGATTCCGGGCACAAATGTGAGACAGGAGATGGATGGCTACGGCAATTTCTGAAAAACTCCTCTCTATTGCTGCTAGCATTAGAACAAGTAAAGTTAAACCAAGATTTTTTCCCATTACTAGTAGCAGGAATAAAATATGGAATGTATAAATTAACAATATCTTGTTAAAATGTCTTTCGCTTTTAACCAATGCTTGTTAACCACGTGCTACTCTCTTTATTTCTCTGTTCCGTTGTACATATGTATATATTTTCGTCACTCGCCTTCTCCATTCCCCGACGAGGTGTACTGCTGATTACACGGAAGGACTTGGAAACATTTCTTCTTTTTCCTTGTGGGTTTGCATCATTCATTCATTTCATGTGTTTAAGTGTGAAATTCACCCTAAAGAAGTGTAAGTTAGGTTAGGTTAAGTTACGTTAAGAATTAGGCATTTCCTTAAGATAATATTGGTATGTCTACGATATTTGCCCCCCTGTACCTTTGTTCCTTCCACAATGATCTCACCTGTATCGGTCGGTCCACTGTATGTTGGGGGTCCTCAACAATGACCTCTTTTGTCTCTCGAAACTGCTTCTCTTTCCGCATTTGTTGTATTTTTGGGACGTCTTTCCACAATTTCCAGCGTTTTCTCCTTTAAGGTCATTATCATCTCTTCCGTTGACCTGGCCGCGAAGATGGATTCCCCCCCCCCCTTTGTTGCATGGCACCCCCAATTTATACCTTTGGTGTGAAAATTAAAAATTTCGAAATTGTTTCTTTCTGTTGTTCGTGTTCTTTCCTTTCTTGTTGCTTTTATATTGGTTGTTAGGGTAACTACTGTACTGTGCATGTGATTGAAAATCTGTACGATTTTATTATTATTATAAAATGCAGCTCATGACTTTGATAATCCCGATAGGCCCCAGTGGGTTCATGCTTTCCAAATGAAATGTAAAATAATTCCGTTGCGGTAATAGTAGCTTCAAGTTCTAAACGCTATGAATCATACACATTTTTATATGGAAAAAAACTAATATGTCGCCTGGTAATGAGACATTTGATTGATTAGGCGACAAAAAATTTCGGCTGGGGGGCATTTATGTCGTTCCAGTTATAATGTTAAAAAATGCTCTGTATCATTGTAAGTGGCGTGTTTTATGTGATGTAAAATGTTGTATGTAATTTGCTTTAGTCCTTCTGATCAGCTAATGTATGTTTTTAAAAATTACAGATTCTGATGATGAACCGAGTTAATCTCGAAACGTAAAGTTATGATTAATAAACCAAACGATGTTCGGGATGTTTAATATTTTAGTTTCCTTTTCTATTGAACATGTTAACGTTTTCTGTATGGGTACGTATAAGGAAAAACGTCATTTGACGGTTACTGTTAATTTCAATATTTCAGTAGTTAACAAGATGCTTGAAGGAAACCTTTGCTTTTGGTACAGGAAAATATCTAAGATGATGAAAAAATAAAACCGCCAAAGACTTGTATCAGGTCCCAGCTGATGGATACTGAAAATTCAATATCTATTGTCATATTTTATTTCAATAAATTTAATTTAAAAATAAAATTTATCTAAAATTTGGACACCGGCCCTCGGTGCTGGTCGTTAATTGAAATATGGCCCTTCATGAGAAAAAGGTTGGACACCCCTGGTTTAGAGCAAGGAGTAAGCTGTAAAATGCCTAAATTTGGTGGTAATGCAAAAAGTATGGTCTAGTCAATCCAGTTACAGATATAGAACCTTCTTATAAAATAAAATAAAATAACCATGATCTATTTAAAAAACAAAATATGTTTTCAGAGACATACACATCATTTAAATAGGGCACTCGCACTTGAAAAAGGTCATTTGCAAGAAATTGAAGGGGGTGGTCCAGACGTGGCCGACCCATGCCCTAAAACCGGCTATGATACATATGAGCACCCCTATATATATATAATATATATATATATATATATATATATATAGAGAGAGAGAGAGAGAGAGAGAGAGAGAGAGAGAGAGAGAGAGAGAGAGAGCGGAACAGACAACTACAGACAGAAAACAGACAAAGAACAGCCATAGAAATTCTTTTCACCGCCATTTCTCAAACATTCTTAGAAGACACACGTGGGCTCGAGGAATAGAACTCAGAAGACATGCAGTTTCAAGCAATTACAGAAGAACAATGACTCTTGGCCTCAAACCGCGGGATATCGAATGTTCCTAAGGTTATATAAGGCGCGGTCAGCTTATATTCACTATTTGTTACCTTTTCACTTCTACTACTTTTCTTTCACCACCTTTCTATACAAAAAAAAAAAAAATGGTGTCAATAATCCAGCAGGGTTGAAAGCACCTTAAACAGAAAAAAACAAACAAACACTCCCTTCGTGCGTTCATCTAGTAAGTTCATCCTTCACGTCGTTACAGCGTCAACTTTAGCCGGTTCCCTTCACGGCCACTTCAACACGCTTCACCCAAGAACGCATCATCGCTCGAAGTAGGCGAAGTTTTCCAGCTGGAGGCGTTTTCATTGGCCCTTTTCACCACACCTCAACTGGTTTACAATCATCCTTGGGGGCACCGGCAAGGCTCAACGCTACGAGAAGTCATCCTCAAGGAGGACACATTACGTGACTCGACAGCGAAACTACAAACCCAAATCACTCCACATCTGGTCAGTTTTTACCGTTTTACGAAAAACGGCCGTCAACGAGAATCCATTAGGCCCGTCAGACCTTGACTTACGGAATAAACTTCCAAGAGGCAGCAACACCCAGGCCTACGTCTACAAGATCACTTTCAGGCCATCCGGCATCTCAAGAGGCAACAACACGACCAACGCTTAGTCAACCAGCTTCAATAGGACGGTCAACGACACCGCGAGCCTACAGTAACAGGCTCACCCTCAACACATATTCAACAGAGGTTTTCATCGTCCCGGTAAGCTAAGTGCATCTTTTCTAAGTAATTCTCGTGAAACCTACACCAACCTACCGCCGAACGGTAGGCTATACTCCCAAAGTGTGTAATTAAGCGTTCCAACTGACTCTCGTTAAAGAACGCAGTAGGCCTATTTCCCAATTCAAGTGTCACTGTAGGCCTATTTCCAAATTCAAGTGTCATACCAAAACTGTAATCGCGTAGTATCAGATATTGTGTTTCATTCATATAAATATTTACATCCGTTTATTTTATGTGATAGATTTGAGTATCCTCTTACTGAAGGCCTAATTCACTTAGCATCATATTATTGCCTTTATATAAATGATATTCGTGTAAGCTTTTATATAAATGATATCAGTGTAATCGTTGTAACAGCATTTCTTTCAATTATTAGGCCCCAGCATCTTGTTTAGTAGGCCACTTATGCGTAATTGTAGCCTACCTAATCCATTTACAGTGTACCAATTTAACGTGAATATTTTCCAGTATCATTTACCTGCATCATTTATTCAATGTTCATCATGCATAACCTTTAGCCGGTGTCCGGCGAATTTGTCTACAACAATTTGTCTAAAGATACAATTCATCTACAATTTGTCTACAACAATTTATCTACAACAATTAGTCTACAGACACAATTTATCTACAATAATTTGTCTACAGATACAATTTGTCTAGAGAGGAAAAATGAAAGCTATTTGATGTTAATTATTATTAATTTTTTCAAAAAAATGAAAAATTTTATTTTTAATTTGAAAATTTTTATTGACGAAAAAGATAAAACGTACATTCATTTTATTAAAATGCTAAGTGCGAATTGTGCGGAAACGAGTGCTCGTTAGTAGAATCTCGCCATAGATTTAAGTGCAACGCGTATTCGAAAATTGATACTCTAGGTCAGGTTAGGTTAGGTCGGGTTAGGTTAGGTAAGGTTAGGTAAGTTCCAGGATGACTGCAGTTTTAAGTGCGAAAACCTAAGACATAAGTTAATAAGATTTAAAAAAGGCAACAAACGAACAAACGTTTCAGAATAGCTTAAACTATAAAGGCACAAACGCAAGACTTAAATTATAAAAGTTAACTAATTTTTGTATTTAAATTATAATTGTTTTTTTTAAATAATATTAGTAATAGTTTCTCTAGACAAATTATTGTAGATAAATTGTATCTGTAGATAAATTGTTGTAGATGAATTGTATCTTTAGACAAATTGTTGTAGACAAATTCGCCTAAAACCCCTTTAGCCTACTTAATCAGAGGGTTACGCATTCTATTCAGTGTACTAAACGCACGTGCATTCTGTGTCATTACTAGGCCCATTCAATGTTCATTCATGCATAACCTTTAGCCTTCATAATCAGCGTGTTACATAATCTATATGTTGTATTATAACGTACATGCATAATTTCTGTAATCATTAAGTTTCATATTTCATGCTGTCCCATTTTTGTATACCATTAGCCTCTTATAAACGAGCGTATTTCTTAACAATTGATTTGTATAATTCCTTTTATTTACTAATCCTCAGACAGACTTTTCCCCAATACAAATGTCGTTATAGAATTGTTAAGCACTATAATTATTGTTTGTCATGATTATTCACTGTGAACAAATAACTGATTTATTTTCTTAATTAAATACAAAACAAATAAGCTGCCTTTTATAACCTTAACAATTTGCTTGGGTGTAATCTAAGCTGGTGACCTCGAAGCAATTCGAATCACTCATAAATTATAGAAGGCCTACTCCATTAGCAACTTTCAACCGGTGATACTGTATGACATCATAAATTGTTCACCCAGCCTGTCATTAATACTCAATCATTGCATCAATTAATCACTAGCATTAAATTAATCATCACCACCTCAAACGGCTAAAACTAGGCCATATATATATATATATATATAAACAATCCAATTACGCCTTCTGCTCATATTGTAAACTGAACTTCATAATGTTTGCAGATGATACAACTGTGTCTTTTTCTTGCAAAGATGTAAATTCAGCTAAGAATATATTTAATTCAGAATTCATCAGTGTAATAAAATGGTTGACCACCAATAAACTCTTACTGAATACCGGTAAAACAAATTTCATGATTTTAAAATCTAAAGTTATTGTAGGTAGAAGTACATTAGAGTTTTGTTGGAATGTATCTGAAAGTTATGTCCAAATTTTGTGTAGCTTCTTTAATTCTCTTAATCTGTTACGGACAAACATGTTTTTCATTTTTCTTTGTGTTTTGTTTATTTGAATTTTTAAATGAATCACAAAGACAAGAGACATGATTTAAACTTTCACAATTAACACATTTGAATCTTATTTTTGCAGTCTTTGTTAGTATGTCCTGCACCTGTGCATTTAGTACAAAGGTTTAACTGAGGACACCTGTTTATCCGGGATTCTAAGTCTACATATTTAGTACATCGTGTGCTATTGTGATCATCAGCCGAACAAAATTTACACTTACGTACAAATTCTGTCGTAACATTAAAATTTTGTAGTGTAGGAGTTAGACCTATCACTTTTTGTTCTGATTTGTCTTTTTGTTGTTGCTGTGGCTTTGATTTTGTTTGAATTTTCTTTGTTTGGTTTATTTGTTGTGGAAAATTTGGGAGTACCGAAATGGAAGACCCACCTAATCTTGGATAAGCCATATTGACATTAAAAAAAAATAATAACAATAAAAAATAAATCAGGAGAGCTTGAACTCTTGCTGAGAAAAATTAAAAGGACACCAACGAAGAAACAAATATGGGATGAAAAGAAAAAAAGATCCCATAGCTAGAAATGGCAACACGATTTTGGGAAGAAGAAGAAGAAAAAGATCGGGATAAGCTGAATAAGCAGAAGAATAGAGAGGACGAGGAGGCGCGAAACGAAAGAAGCCGGAATAAAAATGTTCATTATTGGTGTCAAGAAATAAAACTCATATTAAAATTACAAGGTAAGAAGTTCATAAATTCCCCTTCGGTTATTAAATTTAGGTTAAATAAGCTGACATTTCAGCTGTAATTGTTTAACAAAAGAGTATGGAAGTCCTGTTTATGGACAAATAGCTAGGCTGGTTCATCTTTGGCCTAGGTCTTCCATCTCCAACGTAGCCTAGGTTGTGTTTAGGCTACTCTGGTTGGAGCAGGACCTATTTTTTCCATATCTATAATGGTGGCCCGTTCGGGGAAGGGTTATTTGCTGTGAAAACCTTAACCTTGAATAAAATAAAATTAAAACAAACAAAAAAATAAATAAAATAAAATAAAATTACGCCTTATCAAACATTTTGACATCTGAACAGAATTTATTCCATGTTTGGCTTTTTCAAATATTTACTACATATAAATAATAATAAATTACGAAGCCCTAACTAAAAATAAAAATAAGAAATAATTCAAATACTTCAAAACTTATCATTTGGTCATAAATGTGGTAAAATTCTAGAATAAGGGTAATCCGAAGCCTAGCCTATTTAACCAAAATAAAGCTTAACTATTGTATACATAATAAAAAATAAAGCTTATTTATAGAGTTGAAAGGGTTTTAGGATTTTGGAGACTTATTTTTGGAAAAATAAAATAAACAAAATATGGCTGAATGTGAAGCAATTGAGGCAAAGATTAAATCATTAAAAAGGAAGAGATCAGCAAGGAAGGGAGTCATTACCAGGCTTTTAACTAGCTTTAATAGCAAAGAAAATCCAAATAAAAGGGATTATGATACTATTTTGGGTGGTTTAAATAGAATTAAACAGGAAATAATAATTATAGACGAGGAAATTGTTACAGAAACTGATGGGTTAAATGTTGGTGAAGAGATATACAGCACTTTTGTGTGAACAAGAACAGAATATTTTTGAAATAGATTCTCACATAAATGAATTATATGCTGCTTTAGATAATCTACCAAATAATTTAGAAGCTACAAATCAAAGTTTGATTGAGGCCTTCAGAAATGTATCCATTTCTAATGATGACAATAAACAACTAAAAGCCAAGTTACCAACATTACAAGTACCAATATTTGAGGGTGATCGAACAAAATTTCAGTCTTTTCTGGAAAAATTTTAGTTTAATTGGCAACAAAGATTATATATCTGATGTTGACAAATTCAGTTATCTGCTTAATTATTTAAAGGGCCCAGCCCTAAAACTGGTTGATGCCTTACCGGCAATAGGCAGCTCGTATAAAATAGCTCTCAAATTACTAGAAAGAAATTTCCTAAATAGAAAAGAAATAGTAAATGATTTAGCAATAAAATTAAAAAATATAAAACCAGCCAAGGATAACCATCAGGATCTGTACAATTTCTATTTGAAATTGAATGCATGTTAGGTCATCTACAAAATAATGACATAGATCTAGAGAAATCAGCATGGTTTATCCAAGCCATAATATTTGATTGTTTACCTACCCAAATTAGGGATATTTTCCAAAGAATAACGGGAAATACATACCCTACCCTTGGTGAAATAAGGAATGAATTTCCAAATGTTTTGTCAATGTACAAATCTTCAAAGATTAATTCACAAACAAAGATGATTCACAAATAAACAAACAATTGATTCACAAATAAACCAAACAAAGAAAATTCAAACAAAACCAAAGCCACAACCGCAACAACAACAAAAAGACAAATCAGAACAAAAAGTGATAGGTCTAACTCCTACACTACAAAATTTTAATGTTACGACAGAATTTGTACGTAAGTGTAAATTTTGTTCGGCTGATGATCACAATAGCACACGATGTACTAAATATGTAGACTTAGAATCCCGGATAAACAGGTGTTCTCAGTTAAACCTTTGTACTAAATGCACAGCTGCAGGACATACTAACAAAGACTGCAAAACAAAAATAAGATTCAAATGTGTTAATTGTGGAAGTTTAAATCATGTCTCTTGTCTTTGTGATTCATTTAAAAATTCAAATAAACAAAACACAAAGAAAAATGAAAAAACATTTAATGGACATGTATCAATAAATAATGTCAATAAAAATTCTAGTGTACTCCTACCTACAATAACCTTGGATTTAAAAAATAAAAAAGGTGGGACAACTCCTATAAGATGTCTAATAGATTCTTGTTCCCAACAAACATTTGTAGATCAATCATTAGTTAATCAATTAGGCCTACAAACTCATAAAAATGAACAAGAATTGTGTATAACATCATTTGTCAAAGAAAACGAACAGAAAGAAAAATATAGTACAGTCAATTTAGATCTGGATATACCCACAGAGAATAAAACAACAAACATAGAAGCAGTAGTCATTGAACAAGTTGGTCAACAAAAATTTAAAATACCAAATTTAAAACAAGTAATACAACAACTTAAAAAGCAATATAAAATTGCAGATAGAAATTTAAATGATGATACAATAGATAATGTTCAAATGTTAATTGGAGCTGATTATATTCACTTAATTCAGAAGGGCATAGTCAGAATAGGAGATGGGATGGCTCTAGATACTCACTGGGGTATAGCTCCACTGGGACACATAGATAAATATAAAATAACAATGAAAAATAAAAATATATGACTAACAAACTCGCTATTATGACAAGGTCTTACACAACTCAAATAATGACATAAATACTGAAATATTAAATAAATCATTAACAACTGAAGAATTAGATAAAGGTGTACAACAGCTCTGGCTATTAGAGTCAGTGGGGGTGCAAGATGGTGATCATACAGATGAAAATCAATTAATGGTTGAAAATTTTGAAAATACCATCATGTATGAAAATGGCCATTATTCAATTGAACTACCTTGGAAGATCAATAGTCCAAAATTAAATGATAATCTAAAGGTAGCTAAAGGTCATCTCTATAATTTGATGAAAAGATTAAAAAATGACAATAGAATTAAAATGTATGATGATGTTTTCAAAGACCAGTTACATAGGAAAAGGCTTCATTGAGGAAGTTAAAGGTCACCCCTTTAAAAAAGACAACTGCCATTATCTTACTCACACAGGAGTCTATACAAAGGATGCACCCACAACAAAACTTAGAGTTGTGTATAACTGTAGTCTTAAAGATGGCAATAAGCATAGCTTGAATGACTGTCTCATAGAGGGGCCTAATCTTATTTCAGACCTTGTAAAAATCCTTCTAAGATTTAGATTAGATGACTATGCAGTTCAAAGTGATATAAGCAAAGCTTTTTTGAGAATTCATCTGAAAAATGACTATGACAAAGATCAACTAAGATTCTTGTGGTTTAATGATCCATATGACTTAAATAAAGGGTTTAAAACATTTAAATTTAATGTGGTTTTGTTTGGAGCAAATGCAAGTCCTAGTTTACTGGCTTTAACCATCAAACATCACTTAAATTTGTATGATGAAAATGATTTAACTGTTCAGTTCTTGAAAGATCACTTCTATGTAGATAACCTTGTAGGATCAACCAAAACAGAGTCAGAATTAAATGAAGTTTACATAAAAGCAGATAAAATAATGAAAGAAGGTAATTTTGAATTAAGAGAGTGGATCACAAATAATGAGAGACTAAATCAAAAAATAAAATCAGAAGACAAAGGATTAAGAACCAACAAACAGGGTGAAAACATTAGGCATGATCTGGGATTTGAACTCAGATTCTAAAGTTCATGACTCACTCTGCACAAAAGGCTACACCTTAGATACAACAGCTAACACAAAAAGAAAGATCTTATCCGAAAGTTCAAAAATATTTGATCCTATGGGTTTACTCCTTCCTTCTACTATCAGATCCAGGGTTCTTTTACAAGAATTTTGGAAACAGAAAGTAGACTGGGATGATCCTATAACCAATAAACAACAAGATAGCTGGAAAAGGTTAGCTAAAGATCTCAATAAACTACAAAACATAAATATTCCCAGAGTTTGTGGACACAGAGATACACCTCAAACCTTGCATGTATTTGGCGATGCCAGTGAAAAGGTGTATGGCTGTTGCGCTTACCTTGTAGGTGAGGATGGCAGCCATTTGATCTATGCCAAGGGGAAAGTAACACCCTTAAAACAAAAGAAAACTATTCCTCAGCTTGAACTACTTGCAGGTTATCTAGCTGTAAAAATAACAGTATTTCTCCATGAAGTCTACATGATGTAAACATCACAAATACATATATTTGGCTTGACAGTCAAATCTGCTTGGCATGGATCAACTCTGATGAGTTAAACTCAAAAAACATCTTTGTCCGTAACAGATTAAGAGACATTAAAGAAGCTAGACAAAATTTGGACATAACCTTCAGATACATTCCAACAAAACAAAATCCTGCAGACTTTCTTACAAGAGGATTATCCTGTAAATTACTAAAATCCAACAAAAATTGGTTTCATGGACCTGAATTCATTCAGGATGAAACAATGTGGCCAGCAGAACAAATTAATGTAAAGCTTAACATGATAACCACAAATAAAGTTGAGCCACTATTAGATTATAACAATTATTCTGACTTTGGCAAACTTGTAAGGGTAACATCTTACTGTCTCAGATTCATTCACAACTGTTTAAAGAAAACAAAAAAATAATGATAATGAAATGTATACAAGTCTAGCTACCAAATATTGGATTAACCACATACAACAAACAGAATACAAAAATGAAATAGATTTTCTAACAATTGGTAAACAAATGAACAAAGTACCCTCTGTGGTAATAAACTTGAATCTTTACATTGACAAAGATGGCTTATTAAGATGTAAGGGTAGATTAAACAAATCACATATAACAGTAAACAACCCCTTCTTCTTCCTAGGTTCCATCACATTACAACCATAACACCGTGTAACACAAAATTTGTCCATGAGTTAAAACTATTATTTTCTGATTTTTTAGGGCATAAATAAGTAAAAATGAGCAGTCACCAAGTTCAGACTTCGGTTCTGAGTTCATGAGATCGATTTATTGATTTTTTGCCATTTTTGCTTATTAATTTAAGGGTTTTTCACACTCTCTGCTTTTAAATCAAATGAATCCTGTTAAGTATAATTTTAATTGATGTTAACACGATTATTATGATAAATCAATGATGAAAAATGAAGTTCTCCAGGCCCCGTCTTTAGAAATGAAAATAAAAAGAAGGAAACGAGTAGGGAATAATTATGTATTATAATATGTTAATACACAGACAGTGATACAGTGCAGTGATGCAGAGCGTTGATAAAGAGTATTGCTACGGAGAATTGATACAGAATTGATACAAACATTCTAGCGTTATAGTTTAATCAAAAAGAAGTTTGTCTACGAGATTGGCGATTGTATTTCAGTTCACTCTCACTCAAAAGGTTCCAGATATAGTCCCCCATCATACTTTCATTGTACTGTCCCTTGTAGCGTTCCTCGAAAGAGCTGACATCCTGGTGAAATCTTTCACCTTGTTCTTCTGAGTAGTCTCCCATGTTTTCTTTGAACTCATCAAGGTGGGCGTGTAGTACGTGCAGTTTCAGCGACATCCGGCAGCCCATGCTCCGGTACGTGTCCACAAGTTCGTCAACGATTTCCCTGTAGTTCTCTGCCTTGTGGTTTCCGAGGAAACCTTTGACTAGAGAAACGAAGCTTGTCCAAGCTGCCCGCTCAACCTCAGACAGCTTCTCAGGAAAGCTGTCGGAGTCAATAAGTCGCTTCACCTGAGGGCCCACAAATACTCCTGCTTTGATCTTCGCCTCCGACAACTTCGGGAACAGCTCCTGGATGTGCTTCAAGGCCTCACCCTCTGGATCCAGCTGTTTAACAAACTGCTTGATGATGCCCAATTTGATGTGCAGGGGTGGCATCAGCACTTTCGTTGGCTCCACCAGCGGCTCTTGCTTCACGTTATGGGCCCCAACCTCATAGCCGGTCCTGAGGGGCCAGTTCCTCTTCTCGTAGTGAAGGGCTGTATTTCGGCTATCCCAGAGGCACAGATAGCAAGGGAACTTGGTGAAGCCTCCCTGAAGCCCCATCATTTTGGCCACCATCTTGAAATCGCCAATGACCTCCCAGCTGAATTGGTCGTACTTCAGTGCACTCAGCAGGATTTTGACGTTCTGGTACTCTTCTTTCATGTGCACTGAATGAGCCAGAGGAATCGAGGGCCACTGATTTGTGTTGTGCAGTAAAACAGCCTTGAGGCTTTTAGATGAACTGTCGATGAAGAGCCGCCAGTCAGAGGTGTTGCAGGGAATGCTCACAGCGTCGAAGAGTCCTCTGATGTCATGGCAGTAGCACAACCCATCTCTAAGAGTGAAGAACACTGAAAAGCCGCAATGCCGCTTCCTCTGGGAAGTAATTCGAACGCTGTCGTCCAGTAAGTCCCACTGCTTCAGTCTGGAAATGAGCAGCTCGGCGTTGGACTTTGTCAAGGCCATTTCCCTGATGAGGTCGTTGATGTCCTCTTGGTTGGGGTAGTAGGGGCACCTTTCACCGGCCACCCGGCGTCGACGGCGCGCAGCAGATGACGCACCTTGCTCCACCTCGGAATCATCATAGCTTGCTTCTTCTGCTGGACAAGATTGATCTCTCAAGGGAGGCTGTGGCACAGGTAGGTCCGTCGCGTTATGGGGAACAGGTGCAATAGATGACGGAATGTCAGGGTACTCAATGGGAGGCGCATTCTTCCCCTTTCTTCGTTTTGTTGGGTCCACCATACAGAAATAGCAGTCCGTGAGATGGTCTGAGGGCTCACGCCAGACACGGGGGATAGCGAAACGCATTGCCCTCTTCTCTCCTCTAAACCAACCTTCAAGAGTGCGGCGGCAGTAGTCACAGATGACATGTGGTGCCCAGCGTTTGTCTTGGTCACCGACTGGCATTCCGAAGTAGGCATGATAGGCTTCCTTTGCACGGGTGCAACTGTCCAAGCAGTGTTTTTTAGCCGTCTTTGCGAAGAACTCGCCGCACACGTAGCAGAAGGAATCCGCTGGGTATTTGCAACCACGAGCAGCCATAACAGTAACTTCGTCACACGTCACACGTCTGAAAAAGTAAAAATAATGGATTAATTTAACCCTATATGGACATAATTCTTATTTTTGTCTTAAAATTTTTTTACCTATATTAAACATTCATTTAGAGTACTTTGAACATAAATATGTGATTTTTAATGTAATATATATATATAAAATAATATATATATAAATAATATATATATATACAGGGTGTACATAAAGTCAGGATCTATTTTTGTGAAGCACTTGGAAATTATATGGAATTCAATCATAAAATGATAAAGTGGTAACATTTATTAAATAATTAAGAGTAGGATGCGACGTGACGCCCATCAGTATCCCTGCACAGCTCAAATCATTCCGCAGCATTTCTAAACACATTCTGGAGCATTTGCGGGGTTATGTTATCTGCAGCAGTTCGTATACGTGTACGTAAGTTTTCAAGACTCGTAATCTTCGTCTGATAGACGTGCGATTTGATAAAGCCCTATGCAAAGAAATCTAAAGGAGTTAAATCTGGTGATCTCGCTGGCCAAGGTCTGTTGCTTCCGCGTCCGATCCAGCGATTTGGAAAACGTCCATTTAGATAATCCTGAAAAATTTTGGCATAGTGACAAGGAGCACCATCATGTTGATAGACGACGGTACTAACAATCCTATCCCCAATCAGCTGAGGTTCAAGGAATTGCTGCAACATGTCCAGATAAATAAGCCCCGTAACTGTAGCTTCAGCAAAGAAAAAAGGACCATAAACCTTAGATTTTGTTAAACCCATCCAGACATTAACTTTAGGTGAGTCTCTTTCCCAATTTTGGATGAAATCATTCGGTCTTTCATCTGCCCAAATTCGACAGTTATGGCGATTTACTTTTCCACACGTATGGAAAGTGGCTTCATCACTAAAGAGAATGTTGTCCATTAAATTATCACTCCAGATTTGTTCTACGAGATCAGCACACACAGCACTTCGTCGAGGGAAATCTTCCTCATGTAAATCATGTAAAACTTGCAAATGATAGCTTTCCTTCTGCAAATTAACTTTCAGAATTTTGTGCACAGATGACGTCGGGAGGCCGAGTCTGTGTGATGCAGCACGAACGGACGTACGTGGCTCCTTAGTGATAATTCCGCGTACTGCATTCACGGTAAGATCTGACATACACGGTCGTCCTGATCTTGCTTCATCATTTACAGATCCCATTCGTTTAAATTTGTTCACCAATTTTCGTATTGTCTTGTCTATTGGCCCCGGCTTATGAAATCTCCTTCTAAACTTCTCTCTGATGTCATTGTATTTCTTTCCCTCGATTCGCCAAATTACTATTGCCACACGCTCTTCTGTATTCATTCTAAGGGCTTCTGAAAAGAAAAATAGAAAAAAATAATTATTTCACAAAAATAGATCCTAACTTTATGTACACCCTGTATATATAATAATATATATAATATATATATAATGTAATATATATAATACAAATTGGACAACCTTATACCACGTGGCAAAGAAGGCATGGATGTCAGAGCCATCAATATTGTTACGTTTCAATAAAATATTCTAGTGCTCAGTTTATCAGAATTGTTTTATATTACTTCAGCCACTCTAACAACATATATTGAGCAATAAAAAATTATTCAACTTACCTTTAATCAAATAAAGTGATAAAAAATAAAAAACGAACTGCGTAACCATACACTTTTACTTCTACTGACGCACTAACTTATTTTTTTCATTAAAGCTCGGTTTTCTGCAGTAGGAGTTGCCAATTCGTGATATAAACTCCTTGAACCGTTACAAATTTGACGATATCGTCATTTAAGTTAAAATGTACTTGTTTCGGTAAATATATAGTAAATTTTGAAGCGTTTACAGATCTGTCGCAGATGTCGATATAGGGTTAAAAAATAATAATATTCTTATTTCAAGAAAATCGATGTACTGACAACAAACCCGAAGTTTAAAATCACTGACAGCTTTTTTCCAGTGATTTGAAGCATAATGAATCAGAAAATAAAGGTTATTGCCCAGAAACAAAGAAAAAAATTTTTTTGTTACACGGTGTAATTATTAGAGAGAAACACAATGAACTTTATCACATGGGTGTTCCACAAACATTAAATGCCATTAGAAAGTTGTATTGGATACCCAAAGGCAGAATGACTGTAAAGACAGTTTTGAATAACTGTGTCACCTGCAAAAGGATTCATTCCAGATCTTTCAGGAAGACCAATCCTCCTGATTTGCCAACAGAGAGAGTCACCTTTAATAGGCCTTTTGAAACAGTTGGCATAGACTATACAGGAAGTTTGACTCTTGGTCTGGGAACAACAGAACAAAAAATGTACATCATACTTTACATATGTTCATCTTCTAGAGCAGTCAGCTTAAACATAGTGAGTGATCTCTCCGCAGAATCATTTGTCTATAGCTTTAGAAGATTTTGTGCTAAGCATTCTGTACCCAAAATTGTTTGGACAGATAATTCAACATATTTCAAGGCTGGTGAAAACCAAATAAATGACATATTACAAAATTCACATACCATAACATATCTACAAAATAACAAAATAAAATGGAAATACATCCTGTTGCATCACTATGGTATGGAGCAATCTGGGAAAGGAATATCCAAACAATAAAGAATTGCCTAAAGAAATCAATAGGTAAAAAACAAATTGAATTCTTTGAACTTCTCACTCTCATTAGTGAAATTGAGAATGTTGTCAATAACAGACCTCTTACTTATGTAGGGGATAATATTAATGATGTAGAGCCTCTCACCCCAAATCATTTGATTAAGGGAGAAGTCATTAACCTTCTACCTGATTACAATATCTCCTTGGATGATCCACCTTGGAGTGATAATAATCATGATTTGCAAAATAGATTATCACAAATAACAAATATAAAAAAAATTTAAAAAACAATGGAGTGATGAATACCTTGTTGGGTTGAGAGAAAGGCATAAATATATACAAAACAAAGACTGGGTTAATGAAATCAGGGTAGGAGATGTAGTTCTAATAAGACAAAATACACCAAGACAGTGTTGGCCATTAGGTAGAGTTTTAGAACTAAAAACTGGGGAAGATGGATTAACCAGGGTTGTAAAACTTAAAACTGTTTCAGGTGAAACTATAAGAGATGTATCACTCTTATACCCCCTAGAAGTAGGACCAACTACTGTTAACGAAAATGATCATGAAGATGAATCTATAATAGATTCTGATGATGATCAAAATTTGACCCAAACTATACCAAACCTAACCTGTTCAATAAATTAATTAGTCCTACTACTACAATAACCTATACCACAAATAGTAGACCACAACGTTCAACTGCTCTACGAGCTAGGCAGATGTTACAACAAAAGATAAGGGCTGGAGTATTGTAATACATATTTCCTATGGAAAATAAATTAAAATGCAACACGCTTTCATTTTGGAAAGAGTGAGGACTTTATAAAATACTACACTTTTTATATTAAAAAGTGAGGAAAAACAAAAATGGAATAACAAATAAAACATAAATTATAGGTAATCTAAGATGGGTTAACAAATATTAAAGAAAAAATTTGGGTTTCACATGCAATTTTTCCTTTCTGGCTGGCCCCAATGTGTGGAAAATTTGGGAGTACCGAAATGGAAGACCCACCTAATCTTGGATAAGCCATATTGACATTAAAAAAAAAAATAATAACAATAAAAAATAAATCAGAAGGAGAGCTTGAACTCTTGCTGAGAAAAATTAAAAAGACACCAACGAAGAAACAAATATGGGATGAAAAGAAAAAAAGATCTCATAGCTAGAAATGGCAACACGGTTTTGGGAAGAAGAAAAAGATCGGGATAAGCTGAATAAGCAGAAGAAGAGAGGACGAGGAGGCGCGAGACGAAAGAAGCCGGAATAAAAATGTTCATTATTGGTGTCAAGAAATAAAACTTATATTAAAATTACAAGGTAAGAAGTTCATAAATTTCCCTTCGGTTGTTAAATTTAGATTAAATAAGCTGACATTTCAGCTGTAATTGTTTAACAAAAGAGTATGGAAGTCCTGTTTATGGACAAATAGCTAGGTTGGTTCATCTTTGGCCTAGGTCTTCCATCTCCAACGTAGCCTAGGTTGTGTTTAGGCTACTCTGGTTGGAGCAGGAACTATATTTTCCATATTTGTGAATCAATCTTTGTTTGTGAATTAATCTTTGAAGATTTGTACATTGATATAAAGTTTGGAAATTCATTCCTTATTTCCAAGTACACAATATCTACAGATTCTTTTTATCCAGATGCTTTAACATACCATCATAAAACACAATTAAATTTGTCAAACATGATCTGCCATTTCGAAGGCCATTCTGGCTATTACTAATTAATCCTTCTTCTCCTAAGAATATTGTAATTTTGTCTCTGATGACACTTTCAAGTAATTTGCAAATAATGGAAGTTAAACTAATTGGTCTATACTTTTTAGCTACGTTTTTGTATCCTTTTGGAGTCTTGTAAAAGCGTTTTTGAACGTTTCAATATGTATTTATACGATTTCAAATGTTTAAGGTGTGAGTTCTAGATGATAGTTTCCCTTTTCAGAAAAACGGACACATCATATAACGTCAATAACATAATATTTAAAATTACAATAAGTTTAATGCAGTTAATCAAATTAATCCAATTACTGAATTGTAAAAAGTGCCGATATATGAGTTACGCCAAAAATTCCGTTTTTTATAAATATCCATAGAAAAACGATATTTATTGGGGTAAGCCGGCTAAAACTTAAAATCGATTTATATTATCTTCGAGGTGTCTATACGTTTTAAAATAATCAGCGACATAATTTTTGTATTTTATCAAATAAATATTCACATAAACAATTAACATTTTTTATTAATATATATATATATATATATATATAAAACTTAAAATCGATTTATATTATCTTCGAGGTGTCTATACGTTTTAAAATAATCAGCGATATAATTTTTGTATTTTATCAAATAAATATTCACATAAACAATTAACATTTTTATTAATATATATATACGTATATACACACACACAGAGGGTGATCAAACCTTGGAAAACACATTTTCATTATAATATGGTGTTTTTAGTTTAAATAATAACCTTTTAAGTATGCAGAGAGTATTCAAAATTGTTAACACATGTAGTGTTCTCTACCTGAATAACAGAAACTGGGGATAGGGGTTAATTTGGGGAGTAGGGGAGGGGAGTATGTGAAAAGTGGGTTCAGTAGTGTTTCAGCTGTGAACGTGGAAGGTTGTGTCAAGTGGTCAGGTGCGTTAAGTGTATGTTAAGTTAATGATAAGTTATTATATTTAAACCATTGTACGTGGAATATGCACTCATACACCAATATAATATTGTTTCTCAGCAACGTATTGTGATTCTTTTTATTAAATTAGTGTTTCTTTACAGGAATAACTTTTATGGACTGTAGGCTACCCAACATGGGTAAGAAATGTGATCTATCGCCAAAGAAGAAAGGCAGAATGCTCTCGCTGCTGACTGCAACTGATTATTCTCACAGAAAAATAGCCCGAGAACTGAATGTGTCACGTGCGAGTGTTGACAGGATCGCATCCAAAATTAAAGTTGAAGGGGATAATCCAGAGCTGACTCCAAAAAGAAAGGGTTAATATGGTCGGAAAAGATAACTACACCCAGAGCCGACAGATGCATTGAGAAGAAACTAGTAAATAATAGGAGAAGCACTACTAACAAACTTAAATTGGAGCTGGAGAAGGAAAACATCAACATTTCGACAATGACCTTAAGAAGGCGTGCCAGGAAATTTGGATTGAGTAGTCGCCGGCCGAGGAAAACGCCAAAATTGACTCCAACAATGATAAAAAATCGCTTAAAGTGGGCTGAATACTACTCAAAGTTCACTGTAGATGACTGGGAATCGGTAAGTCACAATATTTTAGTGATCTTGTATGCTTATTTTGAGTAAAATGTATTGTTTTGATATTTGTATGACAAGACACATTTCATTTTGGTTGCAATCATTTCTTTCTCTTTTCATTTGCAGGTGTGTTTCAGTGACAAATCCACATTCCAAGTCATGTCTGATAAATCACAGTACGTTAGGCGACGTGTTGGTGAGGAATATCATCCAGACTGGGTCGTAAGTACGGTTAAGCATCCAACATCTGTCATGATATGGGCAGTGATAAACGGTAAAGGTACTGGACGAATTTACATTGTTGAGGGTACTATGAGGCAGGACCAATACCGAAAGGTTTAGGAAACAAGACTTATTCCACAGATCGCCGACTGGTTTCCAAATGGTGAGCCATTCCATTTTATGCAAGATTCGGCCCCATGCCACACTGCAAAGTCAGTTAAAAGTTTTCTGGCTGCAAAGAATATTCCTCTCGTGGATTGGCCAGGAAATTCTCCGGATATGAACCCTATCGAAAACCTATGGGAAAGAGTAAAGTGTAGACTGAAAGGCGAGGAAATAACAACTCGAATACAGTTAATAGAACGAATAATTGCCATTTGGAACAGTGATCCTGAGATACAGGCCAGCCGCAAAGCCTGTATGGAGAGTATGCCTTGACAGGTTGCTGCCTTAATTAAGGCCAAAGGAGCACCCACTAAGTACTAAATGTGTTTAATATGACTGTAGAGTGTATATAAATATATTCTGAAATAAAATAAGTGTTTAAATTAGTCAAATTTTAATATTATTAGCATTAGAAATAAACTTATACAGTACAAGAAAAACTACTTATATCGTGGCTCTAATAATTTGATCACCCACTGTGTGTGTGTATATATATATATATATATATATATATATTTGATAGGTTAAATTTACTCGTATGAGTTTATATTTAACTGAGTTAAGTTAGACGTAACTGAGGTAGGCTAAGTAATAATGTTAAATTAGGTTTTCGGTGGTTTTCAGGAATAAATAAAAATGTTTAATTAAACAAATCCGGGCTGGAAATTTGATATGCACTGTAAAGGAGAAAACGTCAAGGTTAAGGTTTTCACAGCAAATAACCCTTCCCCACACGGCCACCATTTTAGTTATGGAAAAATAGGTCCTGTGGTATGAACTTCTTACCTTGAAATGATATAAAATCTTAAATTTAATTTTTTGACACCAATGATGAACTTTTTACTCCCTTTCGTCCTTCTTCTTATCGCGATTTTTTCTTTCTTCCAAAAAAACATGTTGCCATTTCTAGCTATGGGATCTTTTTTCTTTTCATCCCATATTTGTTTCTTGGTTGGTGTCTTTTTAATTTTTCTCAGCAAGTTCTCCTTTTGATTTACTTTTATTATTATTATTTTTGAATGTCAATGTGACTTATCCAAGATTAGGTTGGCCTTCCATTTCGGTACTCCCAAATTTTCCACAATACAGTAATTCGATGAGCAAATAAGAAACCCTTAAAAAAATTCCATTTTCTTTATAAATATCCATAGGAAACGATATTTGTTCGGGTAAGCCAGCTAAAACTTAAAATCGATTTATATTAATGTTTTTTGTATCAAAGCTTATGATACTTCGAGGGGTATATACCTTTTAAAATAATTTTGCCTTTCAGGATATCTTGAACAGTAAGTAAGATTTAATATGATCGTGAATGCTGGTTTTAATTATATTAAAAAATAATGCCGCAGTGTTGCTGCAAGTAAATGAGGAAAAATGATTAAGTTACTCCGAGACAGAATCTATTTTGTTTTAAATATCGTATTGCTTTTTATGTTATAGTTTAAAGATAAAATTGTGTCTTTAATCTAAATTTATATTGAAGCAAAATAATTGGATAAAAGAGAGAATTAATAAGTTACCGCTAATTTAATTTCTATTTTGTTTTTAAAATCATATTAATATTTTTTATATTATAGTTTAAGGATAAAATTGTGTATTATGATGAAAATTTGTATTTGTATTAAACTTAGTTTATCTTATTCGATTTTGGTTTAAAAGATCGCCCCACTAAATGTCAAATAGGCCTCGTTAAAACGCGAGAAGCTCAATAAGAAAAACTTTTGGCGTTACTTTTTATTGCCTTGGTTTCATGAACGTATTTGTTTATGTTTAATATCTTTGTCTATTGGGTTGTATTTGGAGACCTTGTTGGTCTACCTAATGTTGGTGAGTAAGGTGGTTGGTGGGTTGTTGTTGGTGAGTAAAGCGGTGGTGGAGGTGGTTGTTGGTTTCACCACCAATCGTTTGGACGCTTGGTTGTAACTCTCATATCGGACAGTTGGTGTTAATGGGTTGAGCTCCTAAAAATTCGTAGCCCTCATCTTCTATTGATGGGGTGAGCTCCTAGAAGTCGTATCCCTCATTTCATCATGTGCTGTTGATGGGACGAGCTCCTAAAAGTCTATACGATTGTTGGTGATGCTTTTTGTGGGTGGTTGTGCTCATATATATTTTGTTATTAGGACTTTGCATGCATCAGTTTGTGTGTGTGTGTGTGTGTGTGTGTGATAATAGGGGCTTTATGGACATATAGTCGGGGCGTGCATTGTGCTTTGGGCCGTATTTAGAGACCTTGTTGGTCTATCAGGAGCTGGTAAGTAAGGCGGTGGTGGTGGTGGTTGGTGGGTTGTTGTGTATCACCCTGGCTATCTCAGCCGCGCCGGGTCTCGTGTGTGTGTGTGTGTGAGATAATAGGGGTTTTATGGGCGTACAGTCGATGAGTGTGTGTACGCTTTTAATTCGTTTAATTCTAAGCCACCTGGCGGAATAAGGCAGAATATATGCTTTAATTAAATAAATAGCGCAAACTGACAACTCACCCTTCTAAGCCAACCTTCTTGCAACAAATAGGGGTGGGGGATTGACACCAAGGGGGTTGGAGGTTGGCACTATGGGGTGCCTTGTAGCAAGGGGGGTGGGGTTGGCAATCTTGCATTATTATGCAACATTTGCAATTGCATTGCACTCTCCCATTTTTCGGTCATACTACTGGCATAGTTAAAGTAATGTTTGGTGGGTGGCAGGCCTTCATAATTTAAAGTGTTGCTAGTGAGGAAAGTGTAAAGGAAATACCCTTTTGAAACTTCGGCGGCTAATTTACAAGGTGTGAGTAATAAAATGTCTTTAAACTGAGCATTACCTCTTATTTGCATCTGTATAAGTTTGTTTCCTCTTTTCAAGGGATCGCCTGTAAATATCTCCGATGACTTGTGTTCAAGCAGTTCCTTATAAAGGAATTGTGTGTCAAAATTTGCACCGTTATGGGCAAGAATATAGTAATTTTTTGAACTTGTCCGCTAACTTGACAATATAGGACACAGAGTTTCACGGGGTTGTCGTGTGCGTTCGTTTTTAAAACGTTTGTTCGTTTACCACATTTGCGTCACTCATCACACTCGACACCCATGCACTCATCGCAGATAGTCTGCTTACAATTAGATGTGGGATAACCTCTTTAGTTTCAGCAACGGTATATGTTTCTATATCGTAGTACACAGTTATACAAGGCCTATTTTTATGCTTAGCATCTTTCATATAACATACATGCTTTATACCATCTGCCTTATATTTCTCATGGCATGTAGAAAAATGAAATTCATCACATTTATGCGTGAATCTTCCCCAATTATCCATCATATGAAACATACCACATTCACAGATTCTCATTTTCTTGCAAGTGCCAATTGCCTTATGGAGCTCAAAGCAATTATTATTGAAAAATGTGCATCTACACACATTACAGTCCCTCTTCTCAGCTTCAACTACACGGCTTTCACATTTGGAGCTTTTACACTGCTCACATACCATGTGGCGTTCCTTACAATGTTCCACTATATCATTCGCAAACTCGAGACACCCCTTACACAAATCATGATGCCTTCCATTTTTTCGACTTTTATCATAACTCGAGTAGAGAGTCCTTATATTACGGATGGGAGATACATTGTTCCTGACATCCCTAAAATAAGTAGGGGGTCTTGTACGGTCTCTCACACTGCTTTTAAAAATATACACAGTCCTACGACGATCATCCATTCCAAATACAACTATACGAACATTCATTTCTTGCTCCACCCTTCTCAACTCTTCAGGACCCATATTACAGTCAAACTCAAGCTTGCAATCTGAAGCCACTTTACGGGTACGCTGCACAACTGTAGGCAACCATATTTTCTGGGTCCGTGCATTTAGCACAGGAAACATAAGGGCCAGGACTAATGCTATAATGCCGCAACCACGATCGGTGTCTATATGCCGTCTGTAAATAGCCTGAGAATTGAAGTTAAGAGTATAAAGTGTGACACTATGACCCGCAACACGGAATACACGGTCAATATCTATCGTGGAGTTTTTCATATTGAAGGCTGTACTACTTTGAGAGGCCTGCATTATACGGCCTAATATATATTCTATATCTACAGCTGCCAATCATTTGAATGGAATTATTACCCAAAAATCATCTACATCCCCGTCATCTGACCCGAACCGTGTCCGTGTTCAACACCATTGCTATACATGGACCCAGGTCAACCCTGACTATGTACCGATTTCTAGATCAGGGCCGGGGTGGGGGTAGCGGTGCGCACCAACTCGAATGTTATGCCATCCTCTACAGCACGAGAAGCAGCTGCTGTTGTGGAGGATGCGACTGGAATTGAACAGGAATAAGGGGGGGGGTACACCTTTATTTGAGGAAGGACCTAGTGTGGTGGTTGTGTCGTAAGACGTATTGAATATTAAAATGAATTGAATGTTTTAATGAGGAATCTTACATCCGTTTTCTTTTTACAGGTGATCTCGTACACGCATAGAGTTTCTGTGCTGGTGTGTTTCGTCTACCGCATTCGCCGCTAGGAGCGCTGTAGTAGCTGTTCAGTTAAGATGGCGTCTGTGACAGAGAAGGCACAATGTGTTGTGTGGCTTGCAGAAACAAAATCTCCTGTCAGTGTTCAGCGAAGGTTCAGAACAAAGTATGGAAAGAATCCACCTGATGTGAAGTTAATTAAGTCGTGGATGAAAAAATTCTTGGAAACTGGAAACGTGGAAAAGGGAAAGAGCAGTGGTAGACCATCAGTTTCCGATGGGACGGTGGAAAACATTCAAACTGCTTTCACACGGTCACCAAGGAAATCGGTGAGACAAGCTTCATGCCAACTAAAAATACAGAAGTCTACGGTGCACAAGGTGTTACACAAACGTTTGAAGATACACACCTACAAGGTACAAATTATTCAAGAACTGAAGCCTGATGACCGTACAAAACGTGAAGAATTCGCTATTGACATTTTGAACAGCATTGACGAGGATAATGACTTCTTGTTACGTGTCTGCTTTTCAGACGAGGCTACATTTCATCTTAGTGGTAAAGTCAACAGACACAATGTGCGTATTTGGGGATCGGAAAACCCACGTGCCGTAAGGGAGCATATTCGGGGCAGTCCGAAGATCAATGTCTGGTGTGGACTAATGCATGACCAGATAATTGGTCCTTTCTTCGCTGAAAACACTGTTTCCGCAACTGTGTACCTGGATATGTTCACCAATTACGCCATCCCCCAGCTGCAGGACAGGCAGCCAACTGTCATCTTCCAACAAGATGGGGCACCCCCTCATTGGGCGCATGTTGTTCGTGAAACTCTCGACGCAACATTTCCAAACCGATGGATTGGCAGGGCCGGACCAATCCCATGGCCCCCAAGATCACTAGACATTACCCGGCTGGATTTCTTTCTCTGGGGTCATGTTAAAGATTTGGTGGTTTATGCAACAGTTGTTCCAGATATCAGGACATTGCAAGAACGCATTACGGATGCAATTGCAACAGTTAATCCACAAATGTTCGAAAATGTGTGGCGTGAGTGTCAATACCGTTTAGACATTTTACGTGTATCAAAACTTTGTATGTTTATCTACTTATGATTAAAACTGTGTTTGAATACGAGTGTTTATTTGAAAGTTATAGCATGCTTTAATCAGGGTAATCATTTATGGACACCCTATACATTCGTTTCAATATACAGTACAATGACATGAGTAATTGTGAAGCTCGACTATTTATTTTATTTAATTTGGCCCTTAACCTTTAGGCTTTACTGGGTTCGAAGAGGGTTGGGTCTCTATTACTGGGGGTCTAACAACCGGTGCACTCACGACACGCTTTATACCTGACGTGGAAGGCTATTCATCATGCCTCCGCTTTGAATTGTGGCGTGGGGGCGCTACAGGTGTCGCTGATGTTGGAGGGCCAGCGGGGATGGATTCTGTAACCACAACTACACTGTCATCGGGATCGTCTGTAATATCGATCATGGGCACATGATGCTGTGTCTCGTCGCCATTCACGGTTCTGTAGAAGAATAGGAAAAACAAGACTAGAATATAAGGAACACCACTTAAATTTTTATTATATTTTGTAAATGATCCACTTATGAGTGTGACGTGTTAGAGATGGATTCTGTCGAAAAATTCAGGTTCACGAGCCCGTCCACGTGTATTATATCTGGCCCTACAGGACATGGTAAAACTGTGTTTATGTTTAAAATCGTTAAAGATAAGGGGAAGATGTTCTCAAAATTTGGGCATAAAGTTATATGGTGCTATTCGACGTACCAGTCAGTGTTCAACGAGTCCCAAGATGATATTCTGTTCCACAAAGGTGTATATGACGTTAATTCGTTAAAGGGAACTGAACATACAGCCACTGTAATTGACGATCTCATGTTGGAAATGGATAAAATGTTTGCCGAGACATTTAGTGTTCTCTCACCATCTTAACATAAGCGTGTTCTTCATCAATCAGAATCTATTCTTTAAAAATAGATACATGCGCGATGTGTCCTCAAATACACAATCTCTAGTCTTATTCGCGCAACGTAGAGATGTGTCACAAATTGGGGTATTACCAGTCAGATGTTCACGAATCAGCGTAAGGAGTTTTTGGAAGTTTATAAAGAAGCTACAAGTCAACGTTACGGACTTCACCCGCGAAGCACGTTTAGAATGCTTCTAAGAACGAATATATTCCAAACGAGCCTGAAACGGTGTATATTCCAGAATGACAAAGAGGCTAAAGAAATATCATGAATTAATAAAAATCTACTGTCGATTACCCCGGACAATGCAACAAATGTTTGTTAAAAATATCGACTCGGACTTTTCAAAATGTATCTGTGAAAGCTGTTTTAACGTTATAAAATGTAATGTACCAATGAAACCCCCTCAGAAGGTTCGTCTACGCCGTTACAAGAACATAATACGTACACTCGCTCGTAAAAGTCAGACTGTAGGGAAGAAAAAACGAATTCTTATACGAAGACGGGGGGGTCATTCCTACCCATCTTATTTTCAGTTTTGGGGCCTTTACTAACTAGATTAATATAATGAAGAAAGTGGTAGTGATTCCACACGAGGTGTATGCTTCATTGCAAAGTTCAAAGAGTCCAGATACGGTTCTAGAGCCCCGTAAAAGCAGGCTTAAACGAATGGAAAGGGAATTGTTAGACCTAGTAAACCGCGAAAGGTCATCTTATACCAAGAAGCTCTGCAGAAATTTCTTCATGAGTACGAAAATTATAAGAATCCGACAGAAATCCCCGTGGTTATTAGACACAGCGTGGACAACGATGAGCATGGCGACATAGGACCTGTGATCGACGTTAGAGCGGACCAGTCAAAGAATAGCGGGTCGACCCCACAACATATCGAACATGTATTAAAAAGTAGTCTCCCACATACGTTGAGGAATTAAGGCTTAACTCTTTATAATCTCTTGAGTGAGGACCCCATTATACAGTAGACCGATACAGGCAAGATCATTGTGGAAGGAAAAAAGGTACAGGGTTCGAATATCGTCAACGTCGCCCATGATCTGGTGAGAAAGTGGGATAGGCCCTCACCATCAGGATGGATGCATATTAAAGCAAGACTATAGCAAATAAATGTCCCCAAAACGTTGATAGGAAATCTGAACAGGTTAAAAGACTTGGAGCAAGCCTCGCATGTGCCACAACTGAGCATGCCATCACCCCCAACGGTAACATTTCTGAAGCGGAGAAACAAAAGACCAAACAACAACGGTCAACCATCTCCACGTGCCTCGAAAATACACAAATGGCTAAGATATTAAGAAAACGCTATTATGACATTTCTAGCCCAGCCTCCGACGGCGGTGTTGATAGACAGTACAGAGGTGTTTATAATGATGGAGTAGGAAAAAAAGATGAGAGGTTTTAGCGGGAGCAGGATGCTTATACACTTCATAAACCGGTGAGAAAAAGGTTTAAAACATCCAAGATAACAGCGGCTTCGATTGACTCTATTTGACAGGCGGATTTAACAGACATGCAAAGGTATTCAGTGTATAAAGATGGCTACCGCTACGTCCTCTTCATAATGTGTTTTCTAGATATTTGTGATTAATTCCCCTGAAAATAAATCGCCTGAAACAGTTGCTAAAGCTACCAAAACTCTGATGTTTAAAGAAAACAGGATTCCAGGCTATTTTTGTAAGGATATGGGGAAAGAATTTATAGGCCGAGCTTTCCGGAACATATTGACAGAGTTGAATATCAGCTACTACACTAGCAGTTCTATACAAAAGGCCTCTTTAGCTGAAACAGTTCAACGTACCATAAAGGAACGCATGCATCGATATTTTTCAAATAAAAACACATACAGATATACAGGGTGTTTCAGGAGGAAAGGTCAATACTTCGGCAGGTGATAGTATCGGTCAGTGTGAGAAAAAAGTTCATATGAACATGTCTAATTCTGAATGGTTACGGAGATAGAGCTGTTTGAATCTGATGCGCGCGCAGCTCTTCCTCCCTCTTCCCTCCCGTATAACCTTGAACCATGTAAACTGTAATGTAAACATGTAACATAAACCAATCGACAGCTGACTGTTGTGAGTGACATTGTTTGGTGTTTGAAGCAGTGTTAAGAATGCCACACAGCTTCACGCATGCCGAATATGCAGATATGGTGTATGTCTACGGTTTTTGCGATGGAAGTGCAACAGCTGCTGTTGCAGAATACCGTCGACGGTTTCCGAACCGCAGAATTCCGGACCGAAGAGTGTTTATCAGGGTTTTCAACACATTGCGTGAGATTGGTACACTTCCCAGCGCTCATGTTCCATCTGAACGTGAAGGTCAACAAGATGTGGATGAAGTGGAAAACATTCTTCAGTTGGTAGAGCGTAGTCCTACTACTAGCTGAAGAAGAATTTCTACACGTCTCTGTGTACCACACACAAGAGTATAGCGAACATTACATGAGGAAGGCTTGCAACCATATCATGTACAGCGTGTACAACACCTTCAACCAGGAGACGCTGCCATGCGACTGGAATTTTGTCATTGGGTAAATGCTAATCGCCGATTGCTTCGATTAACACTGTTCACCGATGAAGCTACTTTCACCCGTGACGGTATCAACAACACTCGTAACTCTCATCGGTGGTCAGACGAAAATCCAAATGCTACTGTGGAAACAAATTTTCAACATCGCTTCTCTGCCAATGTGTGGTGCGGTATCATCGATGATCAGTTGATTGGCCCTGTTACTTTAGAGAATCGTCTTACAGGACAAAGTTACCTAGAATTTCTGCAAAATGAATTGCCAGGACTATTGGAGGATGTTCCTTTGGCTACACGCGCTGGTATGTACTTTCAGCATGACGGAGCTCCTCCACATTCTACCCGTCTGGTGATGCAATACCTAAATCATATTTTCCCTGGTCGATGGATCGGCCGCGGTGGTCCCATTCAATGGCCACCAAGGTCTCTAGACCTCTCTCCGTTAGATTATTGTTTGTGGGGGCGGATGAAAAGTCAAGTTTACAAAAGAAAGGTGGATACACGAGACGAATTGCTCGCGCGCATTTTGGATGCTGCTACCCGCATAAAGGAACGTCAAGATCAACTCAGATGAACAACACTCGATCTTCGCACACGAGTAACAAATTTGTAATTTCTGTATCTGATACCTTTTAAAATGCCAATGTTTAAACATTAAATGTTAGAAACAGTAATTGGTTTCTCTTTCTTGATTACCATCAACAATGCTTTTGTATTTGTAGATTCAAACAGCTCTATCTCCGTAACCATTCAGAATTAGACACATGTTCATATGAACTTTTTTTCTCACAATAACCGATACTATCACCTCCCGAAGTATTGACCTTTCCTCCTGAAACACCCTGTATATATATGTGTGTGTGTGTGGGAGGGACAAGGGAAAATATTTTGATATCAGTTTCTGAAGTAAAGAGGTTAATTAAAGAGTTAAAGACTGGTTCTGCGTCAGGGGTAGATGACTTATCTAATGAGCACTTAAAATATGCCACTGACGTAGTATGTCTGCATATATCATTGCTCCTATCAGCCATGCTTGCTCATAGCTATATCCCTGCAGAGTTCATGAGGGTATATATCAAAGTTGGCCAAACCCCGGCTCGCGAGACAATTTTGGTTTTTATTGTATTTATCATAAAAGACAATTCATAATACAAATATAATTTTTTTTCACATAATAAAAAAAATATGAAAACAAAACCCCAAGGAAAAATTGAATTCACAATAAAATGCGTCATGCGTACGACAATTTCTTTTGCGTGACAGGCACTAAGCGGGATAATTACGTAATTAACACCACTCGCCAGTGTCCAGTACCCCTCGAGCTACCCTGTGGGCCGCGTGTAGTAACGAGTGAGTGTGTTTCAAAATTCGGTTCTTAGATCAAATAGTGGCTATTTTTCTCAGCTATACAAGTGAAAGTTATACAACCCCTTAGTTGATTAAAATAACTAAGCAGACAAAGTGTAAGAAACGGAAATATGATGAAGAAAGAGTTTTTAAACAGGAGTGGGAGAAGAGCTTTGCCTTTACTATTAAGGGTGGGAAACCTGTGTGTCTTATCTGACACGTGGCACTCAATCACTTTAAAGCCAGTAACTTAAAGCGTCATCATGAAACTAACCATAAAAATTTTATTACGGAATTTCCTCCCAAATCAGAATTGCGGAAGACTAAGTTAACAATGTTGAAATCTAGCCTAGTTGCCCAACAAACTGTACTTTCATCATTGTGTAAGACAGCTGACTTAACTACTGAAGCTAGTTTTGTTATGGCATGGAATATTGCTCGTGCTCAACTTCCCTACAGTAGTGGAGAATTTGTGAAGAAGAGTATTGCCGATGTTACTGCAATTCCCGCCACACTACAGAGAGACGTATTTCCCAGATCAATGCTGAAATTACATGCTCGTTGCAGAGTGATTTAAAGAATTCTGTTGCATTCAGTTTGGCCCTCGATGAAGCCACAGATATTAAAGATAACCCTCAACTGGCGATATTTGTTCGTTATGTTACTGGCGATGGAAATGTGAAAGAAGAACTCTTGGACTTAATGACCCTAAGAGAAACCACCAGAGGGGTTGACATAAAGAACGCACTTGACGAGGCATTATCAAATGCTCAAGTACCATTGAATAAACTTGTCAGTGTTGCAACAGACGGAGCACCAGCTATGGTAGGACAAAATGTAGGCCTAGTTGGGCTCTTGACACGCAATCCTGTGTATCTCTCTATTCACTGTTTCATTCACCGTGGTCATTTGGTAAGCAAGTACCTAAGGTATGACAGTGTTATGAAATGTGTTCTACAAATTGTGAATTTCATTCGTTCAAATGCAAAAACGCACCGAACGTTTATAAATTTTATCGAGGCGCTGGATCTTCAAGATAAGCCAGATGACCTTTCATTCTACTGTATTGTAAGGTGGTTATCAACTAGTAATCTCCTGAATACGTTTGTTACACTGTTGGAGCCTATCATTGATTTCTTGAAAGAAAATGGAAAGTCATACCCACAACTAGAAGATCACGAATGGGTGCAGGATCTGATGTTTTTTACTGATGTACTAAAACACCTTCAAAATCTAAATTTGGCACTTCAGGGAAAGGATAAGGTCATTTCTGACCTTACACAGACAGTTTTCAGTTTCCAGAATAAAATAAAGCTCTTCCAAAAAGATCTAGTAACAAAAACATTTGACCACTTTCCCCACCTGAAAAACCGAGCAAACACTTTTCCTGATATTAAAATAAAAGATAGTAAATTGGAGGAATACAAAGGTAAATTAGAAGGACTAAATGATGATTTTTAGTTCAGGTTTGATGAACTAAAGAAGCTAAAACCATGCTTCTAATTTCTTGTAAATCCTTTCCTGATTGATGTCGTCAACGATGGCTGTCCTGTTACCACACCTTTTGTTACGGAAGCTGCTTCAATACAAACAGAACTTTTGGAGCTACAGGAGGACGTGGGTTTAAAGTTGATACATAAAAGCTTATCTGCAGTTGAGTTTTGGAAGCAAGTACCAGAGACAAAGTATCCTCACCTCAGGAAAACCAGTTTCCGACTTATCTCAGTTTTTGGGACAACTTATTGCTGTGAAGCACTCTTCTCGGTAATGAAGTTTGTAAAGTCAAAACATCGTGCTGCCCTCACTAACGAACACCGCCTTAACATCACATCAGCCAGACTTTAAAGCATTAACAGCCAAAATGAAGACCCAAACTAAGCCTTCTACATGCAGTAATTAAACAATTTAATAATGTGAGTATAACTATATGTATATGTTTTTAACAATTAAATTCTTTTTAAAATATTTTGCGGCTCTCGTACATCTGAAAAACGTCGTATGTGGCTCTTGGGTCCAGGAAACTTGGCCACCCCTGGTATATATCTTTTCCCTGGTCAAAAATAAGTACGGAGACATTCTGTCCAGCAATAATTACAGGCTATTGCTGTCGCTTCCTGCTTCTCGAAACTACTAGAAAAACTCTTGTTACTCCGATTAAATGATTTCCTATGGACATCTAATCAGTTTGGTTTTAAAAGGTCCCACTCAACTGATCTGTGTATCTATGTACTTAAAGAAACAATATCTAAATACATTGACAGTAATTCAACTATTTATAGCTGTTTCCTAGATATAAGAAAGGCATATGATAGGGTGAACCACAATATTTTATTTGAAAAAGTAGAAGACAGGAAGGTTCCTATGTATATATTAAATGTATTGAAATTTTGGTATTCCCACCAATCTTTCACCATTAGGTGGGGCAACGTACTATCCGAGTGTTTTGGCTCTTCTTGCGGGGTAAGACAAGGCTCCTTGCTCCCCCCAATGCTGTTTAATGTGAGTAGTATGGGCGCAAAAGGAGAGAGTGCAATGCAATTGCAAATGTTGATCAAAGTTGCGAGAGTGCTAACTCCCTTCCCCCTTGTTGCAAGGCACCCCACAGTGCCAGTGCCAACCCCCTCCCCCTTGTTACAAGGCATCCCCCTAAAGGGGGAGGGGGTTGCAGCAAGAGCAATAAGGGGTTATGAAACTTGGAGGCGGAGTTATCCCCCAAGTTGCAATGAACTCCCGGTGGGGGAGACCTCTTTGCGGGAGAAGGTGAGACGGCCTCACCCCCCAAAGGGGTATACCTAACCTAAGAGAGAAAGGAGAAGGAGAGGAGGAGAGGTGTTCGCTTGACAGGAGCCAAGCGGCCGTTGTCTTATAATGCCCCTAATCAGCCAGTCGGCTTAATCAGCCAGTGCCTCCAGGCATTATCAGCCAGTTGGCAGTGTATACTTCGTTTTGGCACGTACACACCCGTCTATACGCCCATAAAATATTACACGAATATATGCGTCGGGTTGGAGACCCGGCGGCGGCGCGTCCTTCCGCGGTTGGTAGCCAGGGTGACCTAATGATCCGTGTTAAACTGTAGGTCTAAGGTGGAGTGTAAACATCCACCCATGGTTGGTAGATAAATGGGCAACCAGGGGATCCCGTTAAACTGTATTGCAGCACTCGATCATGTTGTTTATCTGTTTGTTTCCCTCTCTCTCTCTCTCTCTTATATATATATATATATATATATATATATATATATTTCCCCGTTTAAAAGTAGGTCTAAGGTTGGGTGTAAAGCTTGACCTTCGCCAGAATGAACAATTCGGGCGGAAACCATCGAAAACAAAGGCAAACCTATGTATGTACAATTCTGGAAAAAAGTTCATCTAAAAAAATTCGTGTAAACATCTTTCCATGGTTGGTAGATAAATGGGTACCCAGAGTACGCTAGCAGGGATCTCTCTCTTGCGCTCTCTTATATATATATATATATATTATATATATATATATATCCCCGTTAAAAAGTAGGTCTAGGGTGGGGCGAAAAGCTTGACCTTCGCCAGAATGAACAATTCGGGCGAAAACCATCGAAACCAAAGAAAGCCTATATATTTACAGTTCAGGAAAAAAGTTCATCTAAAAAATTCTGAAAATTGGTAAAAGAAGCGTACACAAAATTTATAATCACGTCAAATTACATTAATGAACTCACTCTCCGGCTAACTTAAATCAAATATTACTGTCTTTTTCATCTGTAATTTCTGAAAATTAAAACAGGACAAATGGTACACGTGGCGTTAAAATGTGCAGCACAAATGAATAAACAGAAAGGAGATATGATAAAGGAGGGAAATGAAGCGAAAAAGAAAGATGAAAGCGATATAAGCAAACACCTTCCTAAACATTTCCTAATTAAACGATGTAAATAGCTGAACAATAGAAGGGACATAAATATTTATGTAAAAAATTGTGTGTGTGTGTATATATATATATATACATATATATATATATATATAAACAGTTATATTAAACATCGTTCTGAAAATTGTGGAGTTTGACGGAAGCGATAGATAATATCGATTTAAAATTCCAATAAATAAATTTCTTTCCGCAGGAGTTTATTTCGAGATCAGAGACATCATAGAGATTAAACTTCACGAGCAATTGACTCGCAGTTTAGCGTTTCTCTCAAACATACGCGAATTGTACCGAATATATCTCTGATATCCAGAGTTTTTCTTGTCTTTCGACCACAAAAATTTTTAATTACGGGCTATAAACACACTCTCACTTCCATTCTGAACTTCTCTCAGATATAATAGAAAGAAATATTCTAGAATGTGCATTTATTCATTTTAAAAACAATTTCAATAACAGTGCTAGAATGTATAAAATTGACAATATCCTGTTAAAATTTATTTTGCCTCTCATTAACCCTTGTTAAGTATGTGCTAATTGTTTTGTTTTTCCTGTACGTTGTATATATTTATGGATTTATGGGCATCTCACCTTTTATCTTCATTCCCTGACGAGGTGTAGCTCTGAATACACGAAAGGCCTTGGAATCGTTTTTCTTTTTCCTTGTGGGTTTGCAGCATATATATATATATATATATATATATATATATATATATATATATATATACATGTTGTTTATCTAATTCTTTATTGCCGTTTCTCTGTTTTTCAAGATTTCGAGATAATGCATGCATCATTAAATTATACGGCCGAGCGTCGGGTCAGCATACGAACCATGAGAAGGTCGAGTTTTAAATAGCTATAATTAAACGAGTCTTTGTGAAAAGGTCAGAATGAACAATTCGGTCGGAAGCAATCGAAGAGTTAAATGGAATCTTATTTCCATTCTCTCGACATCATAAACTTTGGTGTTTATTGAAACGCTACATCACACATCTTTATTTTTAAAAATTTATTTATTTTACCGAAAGAAAAGGTACATATGTACATTGTACAAACCTCTCGCTCTCTCGCTAAATCTATATTATAATAAGAGAGCTGTCCGTCTGTCTGTCTGTCCGTCTGTCCGTCACACTTTCAGAAATTGTGAGAAAAAATTGTGAGAAAAAAATTCAGAAATTGTAAAAAAAATTCAGAAATTGTATTACGGGCGGGAATGTGAAGCTCAAGATTTTTATGACTGTGTTCTTTTCTGTATTTTAGCAATGGGGGAAGGGTGGGGGTGGGGGTAATGGGTGATGGGTGGGGTAATGGGGAGGGGTGGGGGTAATGGGGGAGGGGGTTAGCCCCCAAGTTGTATGAATGGGGGTGAGGAGGTTTTGGGAGATACCAGATTCAGAAATGTTAACACAATGTGAAGCTCAAAATTTTCACGGCTGAGTTCTTTTTTTGTAGTTTAGCCTGTCTAACCGTCAGCGAAGCGGCGGGAACTGTACTAGTATATATATATATATACATATATATATATATATATATATATATATATATGTGTGTGTATGTGTGTGTGTGTATATATATATGTACATTTATACGATACAATAAATTTTATAGCGGTTTTCTTCATGGGTAATTAACTATCTTCCACTTTTATGTTTCAAGATAGGACATCATAAACCGTTTCAAAAGCCACCCTCAACTCTATCTCTCTCTCTCGGTCGAATACAAGATCCAAAAACAAAGCGTTTTTCGTCTCTCCACGAATGGGGATATCTGACACGCCCCAGATTTCACGGGGCAACCAATCACAGCCCTGTGGGTGGAGCCCAGGACCTCTGTCTGGCCGCTATGCAGGCCTACGCGTCAAGCCCCACCCAAAATTCACCGCTAGCCAACAGGAAGCTAGCGTTTGTGTTGTGGGTTGGTCACAAGCCCCCTTTATAAAAGGGCGCAGCTCATCTCAGAGCCTCAGTTCATTGATTTTTCGTGCTTTGTGTTTTTCAAATATACACTATGAGCCAGCTGTACGACTTCCCCGAACTGTTTGAAGATCAAGATTTTTATGCTTAGGCAACGCGTCTAATTTTCAGCGCTGCAGATCGGAATGAACTTTTATCTACGCAGATTGTTACGGAAAATTGTGACGAAATGCAAGATCCTACGGGCAATTCATTTGAAATGTAAATGATTATATTCTGCGGTTCATTCAGTGTTAACTTATATATGCCTAACCGAGCTTTATTCTGAGTTTTCCTACAAAGAAAAAATTAATCCCAGGACTCTTTCTCGTTTATAACAATATAACCTAACAATATATATCGGCCAGGACTCTTTCTCGTTTATAATAATATATCCTAACCAGGACATTATATATACTTATATATCGGCCAGGGCTCTTTCTCGTTAATAATAATATAACCTAACAGGGACAATATATCCTCCTATCGTTTCATTCAGTGTTAATTAACTTAGAAGTGCCATAATAATTGTTTTGAAAAATAGTTTGTGTTTATTCTTGGTCTATATATATATATATGTGTGTGTGTATATATGAGGGTTCGCGCATCTTAGGGTACCTAAGCGCCACCACAGGCGAAAACGTGTTTTTGATGGATATCACTATTTTCACCCTTCCTCTATCGCGTGGATTGGGTTATAATGACCTTATGACAATAGAAGTATGGTTGAAAACCTTATGAAGCGAACTACTTTTTTCACCTCTATCGCCAGCCAAAAGTTCACCCAAAATTCGGCATAATAAGAAAATAACAAAATTTAAAAAAAAAAATATATATATATATATATATATATATATAATATGAAAATCTATTCCAAAAACTCATCAACATCTTCATTAGCATACTTAGAACTCTAATTTAGCCAAAAATGAACGTTCTAGCTCAATTAATAGCAGATATACTATTGCCAGAATATTGCTGAACTTTGGAGGTGATTTCTGACGAATTTTAATTTTGGCGCTTAGGTACCGTAAGACGCGGGACCCCTCATTATATATATATATATGGTTTTTTATTTGTATATTACTTGATAATTTAAAAATTTATAGAAAATTCTACAGATGGAATTTTAGAAATATTAAAACTATTAAGAATTGCATGCAGGCTCGAGTCCCGTTGCAGGCAGACGATGTCTTAGCACTCGAAAACTGTCAGGATATCTGCTTATGGTTACAATCAATTTACTGTTAGTCTAACCTAGCTTTATTCTGAATTTTTCCACACCATTTTGTGTTTCCTTTCCTTCGTGGTTTTATTCATCATATATATATATATATATAATATATATATATATATATATATGGTGGTTTTAATAATATTTTTCTCGATAATTTAAAGACAGCACCGCAGTAGGATTTTTAAATTACCAAAACTTTTAAGAATTAGGTGCTTTTGATTATAATTTTTTAAATTCGTGGCATTTTCTCTTATTGTAGCTCTTTATTTTTACTTAACTTTATGGGACCGATGCGGAATTTGATCGTGTTAGAGCTACTTTTCGTTTTGATGAAAGGGGAATAAATGATATGGATGCTTTACCCCACAACCAAACCAGCGATCTGAACACAGAAGTCGAGGTATTGGCTCACATCCGGTCCAGCGAGTGCCAGGTCATCGAGGAACTAATGTAAGTATTTTTGAGGTTAAGAACAAAAAATATTGTATTTTCATTTAATTTTTTAAATGACAGAAAACATGTACAAAGCGGAACCAATGTCCATTAAATAAGTCTTAACGGGGTACATTTTACAGCTACAAATGTATATACAACTTTACACAATATAGATATACACCTTTACACAATACAGCGGGTGCTAACATATGGGAACCTTTTATTATCTGTCTGCATACATTTTTATCATTCATCTCCATGTCGCACAAATCGAATAATTTTTAAAAATTTATAAATCCCTTCCCACGTGACATGTGCATGAGAAATAAGAGGGCGTACATCCCGCACATGTCGCTATAATATCCTTGAAAGCAATACGGGTTCCGCACAATCTCAGATACATGTAATTGCGCGATAAATTGCACAACCACAGAATCAATCCAGGGCTGAGCGCCGAGTGAGTCAAAATAGTACATTCTTTCCCTATTTTTAAAATAGATTGCAAACCAATGAATCCCCTCACCCCCCACAATGTCGGTGTTAACGATAATCCCGTACCATTTTCTTGTAGCTGGTAACTTCACTATTTCATTCTTCGCAAACACACCGATAAATCACTGATAATCACGAATTCTATAGGGGCACTCGGCGAACTAATTGTGTTTAATGGGTTAATTGTAATAAAGTCGCTATGCTCAATAGAAACCTGATTGGGGGCATATCAAAGAGGGACAGTTCCGATTTACAGCATTGTGAACTACACGGATGGATGAAACGCACCATGACGAGTCAGAAATAGTGCCACCTCTCTCAACAAGTATTAATCAGCTATGATTCATGAGAGTAGTGTCCTCAGCTTATATCAGTTAAAAATATGATCAGCCATAGGTTTCATACGCTTAAAGCACTTTTTTTATTTCCTTTTACATTTAGCGCCACGTGATGGTAACCCCTTCTTCCTGGCAGATCTCTTCTTTCCACCACCACGCATTTTTCTCTTTGCATCTTTGATGATTTCGTCCCGTGTACGTTTTAAATGTTTTTATAGAGTTTCTTTAGGTTTAGTACCACCCATTATGTCTTCTACCGCGTTAAAACCTGTTTGTAACGCCTTCCGCCCTAGGTACCTGGCACCCCTCTTCAACAGTTGGACAGCGGTGCGTAGTATGGATGAAAAAATGTATCCAAGTCCACTCCCACGCTGGTATCTCACTCCTGGATAGACTGTGAATGGCCTTCGGGTCATTATAAACGGCGAAAGTGTAGTTTCACCGTTAAGCTCCCATCACCTCAATCGTTCTTATATATATCGAGATGTTGGTTAACAGATTAGTCGCAACATTCACATAATGGGGCTTGTCATATGTAATGCTCAAACTTTTCCCTCTATGGTTGGGGATGTGTCCCCAAGAAATTGGTGCTCTACGATATTGCTGTAAACAGTGATGGGCAGTATCTAGATACATGTATCGCCGATACGTATCGATCGATACTTTTGTATCGGTATCGCTTTAGCTACTTGACAAAAGTATCGATTTATCGGTATCGCTAAGGTCAATTTTCTTAAATGTATCGAAAAAAATCGATACTTCGATACATCGATACATTAATAAGAATTTTTAAATATTTAAATAGATGTTATAATATGACACTACTCAGTTATATTTATGAATATACATAAATAATAATATTATTAAATATTTATTTAATGACAGTACTACTCTACTGGGCACGTCACACAGTACGGCGCAACGATTAAACACGTTTGTACTTGTGTTATTGAGATTAATTAACCATAATATAGAAACATTGTTAGCTGTAGAGAAGAAGCTAGAGCGTTTGAATTCGGAGGCATTGCGTCATTGTCAGCCACTTCTCAATGCAGTCACAGTAGGGTTCACTAAGCGGTTTGAAAAGTTTCTGTGCCTTGATGCGTCGCATGAGTGTAAAGCAGCAATAGTGGTATCGTCTTCAAATCCTCTGTTCAAGTTAAAGTGGATGACAATAAAAGGCAAATTTAATACTAACACTGTCAAAAAAAGGGTTCAAGAAATGTTGGTTAATGCTGTTAAGAGCCTCAGCGAGCAGACCCCCCAGCAACAACTAAGTGATGCTGCATCTGACGGAAGTGCAGATGATTTCTTCTGTTATGAGTCTGCTTCCACTAATGTCTCTGCAACCCAAGATTCCACTGCGATGGAAGTTTTACAGTATATGGGTGACGGAAGTCATTCTCTCCAATCTCTGAGGCAGTACCCAGGAATTCTACGGGTCTTCCTGAAGTATAACACACCACTACCATCCTCTGCTCCTGTAGAACGGTTGTTTAGTTTGGCTGGTCACATTCACGCTCCAAAAAGGAATAGACTGTCTGACCAGATGTTTAGCCAGCTGGTATTTTTGAAGGGTAATAATGGTAATTACTTTTAATTGTTAGTGTAATATTTTCAGTCATTCATGTATCCTACAAAATTAAAACATACTTTCATTAAATAAAGCAATTGTTTTTATTTACATCTATAAAATCCATTAAAATGTCGTTGATTTTACTTACAGTGCGTACAAATTACTAGTATAAACAATAATATCTAATACCTACATATTAAATGAATAATTATAAAAATGTACCGGCGATACATGTATCGGCGATGCATGTATCGGTATCGGTATCGCTTAAGACATCTAGAAAGTATCGGCGTATCGGTATCGCCTAAGACGTTCTTCATGTATCGATGTATCGGTATCGCTTTAGCGATTTTCATGTATCGATGCCCATCACTGGCTGTAAATATAGCACATGTTTGGGGGCGGAGAGCTTTCACCCAATTTCTCCGTCTTCAAATGATACATTAAGCTGGACAAGTCATGCTGTGCCTCGTGAAAGGTATTTCTTTGGAGACCTGTGCTATATCGGCCCTCAGCCACAATTGTGAACAGCACTTTATCTTTAATATTTCTACTAAGCGTTGACTTTAACTTCATTGTTCATGCAGGCGTGTCTATGTTTACGACTTCAAAAAAGTAAATCGTTTGTCAGGTACGACTTTTCAAGACTCTTGTTTAACCCGGTCACAATGTCCATGGCTGTATCATAATGGCCGATTCCTAGCGATACATTTGTGCTATAGTACTGTTCCTCACCGAACAGGACTGAACGCATAGTATTGTCTAAGGTTATGCCTAATTTTTCGCACTCATCGATTCTTCTAAGGATCAGAAATATGATTTGCTCATTTTCAAGAGTTAAAAATTTGGAGACTAACTGCAGTTCACATAAACCCACCTCATACGAATCATGCTCCAATTCAGTGGGTCCGTGGAGTTCTGTCACAAAGTTGGCGAGGGTGTTGTTAGGATGTACAGAGAGATAAGAGGAAGGGAGTGTGACATAGAAGTGGCTACGCGCCATGTTGCATACTAATTAAGCTTCATTATTGCAGCAGCTTTTATATAGGTGTTGAAGCTTTCTGGGTATCCTAGCCATTTCACCAGGTACATTTTTCTCTTTCCTGAACCTTTGCTGCCTAAAATTTTCAATTTTAAACACACTTTTTCCTAAATTATCAGGTCACCCCATAAGTAATGTCGTTTTTTAGATCGGAATTTGTAGGACAAAAAAAAACTCAACTGAAACTTTTTAATCTATCATAGTATATATTTTCCATCGGAATCAATGACACTCTGCCAACGTCCTACAAGCCTTTCAATGCCATGTTTATAAAATTCAGGCGGTTTTGAGGCAAAAAACGTTCAAAGACTGGTGTGCAGGTTATCTAAAGAAGTATACCGTTTCTCGTCAAGATAGTTTTGCAGACTCCTGAAGAGATGATAATCTGAAGGCGCAAGGTCTGGAGAATATGGAGGATGTGGTAGTTTTCCCACCCAAGCTCCTCAATTTTTGCAGAAGTGATCCGAGCGGTATGAGGACGTGCGTTGTCGTGATGGAACACGATTCCTTTCCGATTAACCAAAGAAGGTCTCTTTTCTTTTAGTGCAGTGTTCAGTCGATCCAGTTGTTGACAGTAGACTTGAGCGGTGATTGTTTGGTTGCGTGGTAAGGTTTCAAAGTGTATTACACCACCTTTATCCCACCAAACACTAAGGAACACCTTCCGAGGGTGAAGATTTGGTTTCGTCTGTGGTGTCGCTGGTTCTCCGGCACAAACCCACTGTCGACGGCGCTTAACATCCTGGTACAGTATCCACTTTTCATCACCAGTCACTAAACGGTGCAAAAACGGACCTTGGAGTTCACGAGAATGAAGAGCTGTGCTAATGTTTACCCACACCCTCAGATTGTCGACCGACAATTCATGTGGCACCCATTTTCCTAACTTAGGCAGGCACTTTCCCGAGGTGTTGCAAATGTCGATGGATGGTGGACGGGGATGAATTGAGTTTCTGAGCCAATTCTTCAACAGTTGTTGAACAGTCTTCTTCAAGTGCGGCTAACAGCGGGTCATCATCAAACTCAGCAGGGCGTCCAGAGCGTGCTGCATCTGTCAAACAGCAGTCACCATTCCTAAACTTTTGAAACCATCTTTGACATTTCCTCACATGCAGAATATCGTTGCCATAAACGTCCTGAATGTTTCGCGTTGCTTCAGTAGCACTATTCCCTTTTTTGAACTCGTAAAGCATTATATGCCTGATATGCTCTTCTGATACCGCCATGTTTATGAGGGATTCACATCAAGCAAAACACACGTCTTCACTGGTCAAGGTCTGTAAAGTATGTAGCGAAACAATAGATCTCCTCTTAGATGTAACCTTCGGAAAATTTATGCTTAAACCGAGTAGGACTAGTTTAAACTTAATCTATCGTAAAAAACGACATTACTTATGGGATGACCTGATAAATGTCACTTTCTGCAACTCCTCGCGGTAAAAGCCTTCAGCGATCTCTTCCCCATTCACATCTTCAAAGTAATACATCATTATCTCGCCTTTAGGTCTCATAGCCCTAACTTTAAAAATTTCACGTGTTCATCCTTGCTCGAAACCCTTCGCGAATTTATTTCCCGAACTAATAGCCTTACATAATCATTGATTTTGAAATGTGCAGAGTGTGGTGGCGGTGCTCCATTTCTTCTCCCCTGTGGCAGCGTACCTCTTTCTAAAACTTCGTTAGGTTTTGTGCCAATCGTACGGTGATGTGAACGTTTGTATGATGATGACAATGACCCGAGAACGTTTATATATCTGTATGTATTTTTATGTATAAAATAGCGATGCATGCGCTCCTTTATGGTACGTTGAACTCTTTCAGCTAAAGAGGCATTATGTATAGAACTGCTAGTGTAGTAACTGATATTAAACTCTGTCAACATGTTCTGAAAAGCGCGACCTATAAATTCCTTCACCATATCCGTAGAAAAATAGCCAGGAACCCTTTCTTCGTTTTTGACATCAACGTTTTGGTCGCTTTAGCAACTGTTTCAGGCGATTTATTTTCCAGGGGAATTAGCCACAAATATCTAGAGAATACATCTATTATGAATAGGATGAAGTGGTATCCATCATTATACACTGAATATCTTTGCATGTCTGTTAAATCCACTTGCCAAATAGAGTCAATCGAATCCGCGGTTGTCTTGGCCGTTTTAAACCTTTTTCTCACCGGTTTATGAAGTGTATAAGCATCCTGTTCCCGCAAAAACCGCTCAACATCTTTTTTCCTTACACCGTAAAACACCTCTGTACAGTCTATTAACGCCACGACAGGAGGTGGGGTTAGAAATGTCACAATAGCGTTTACTTAATATGTTGGCCATTTGTGTATTTTAGAGACAATCCTGTTGGTGAGGGTTTGTCCCACTTTCTCACCATATCATGAACAATATCAACGATATTGGATCCTTGTACCCTTGTTCCTTCAACAATGACCTCGCCTGTATCGGCCCACTCTATGATGGGGTCCTCACTCAGTAGATTATAAAGACTTAAGCCTTCATTCCTCAATGTATGTGGGAGACTGTTTTTAGCACATGTTCGATGTGTTGTGTTCCGTTGTTCTTTGGCTGGTCATCTCTAACGTCGGGGCCAGGTCCTGTGTCGCCATGCTCAGCGCTACTCGCACTATGCCTAATAACCACAGTCAGCTCTGTAGGATTCTTATAATCTTCGTACTCATGAAGAAATTTCTGCAAAGCCTCTTGGTACAAGAGCCTTTTCTCATCAGGTGACTTTTCACTGTTTAATAGGGCTAGCAACTCGCTTTCCATTCTTTTAACCCTACTTTCGCTGGTTTCTAGAGCCGTGTCTGGAATCTTTGAACTTTGCAATGAAGCATACACCTCGTGCGGAATCACAACCACCTTCTTCATTATATTACTCTAGTCAGTAAAGGACCCAAAACTGAAAATAAGATGGGTAGGAATGATCCTCCTCTTTTTACAATAATTCGCTTTTTCTTACGCACAGTTTGACTTTTATGAGCAAGTGCTCGTATTATGTTCTTGTGACGACGTAAGCGAGCCTTCTGAGAGGGTTTCATTGGCACATTACAATTTATAACATTAAGACAGATTTCACAGATGCATTTTAAAAAGTCAGAGTCGATATTTTTAACAAACATATGTTCCAGTGCCCGGGGCAATCGTTGGTAGATTTTTATTAATTCACGATATTTCTATTTCTTCAGCCTATTTGTCATTGTGGAATATACACTGTATCAGGTTCGCTTGGGAATATATTCGTTCTTAGAAGCACCCTAAATGTGTTTCGCGGGTGAAGGTCACAAAGCAAATATCCATAACGCTGGCTTGTGGCTTCTTTATAAACCTCCAAAAACTCCTTACGCTGATTCGGGAACATTTGATTGGCTAATACTCCAATTTGTGACACATCTCTACGTTGTGCGAATAAGACTAGATATTGTGTATTTAACAACACATCGCACATGAATCTATTTTTGAAAAATAGATTCTGTTTAATGAAGAATACGCTAATGTGAAGATGGTGAGAGAACACTGTAAATGTCTCGCCAAACGTTTTATCCATTTCCAACATGAGATCGTCAATTACAATAACTGTATGATCATTACCTTTTAACGAATGAACGTCATATACACCGTTGTGGAACAAAATTTCATCTTGGTACTCGTTGATCACTGACTGATACGTCGAATAGCACCATATTACTTTATGCACAAATTTTGAGAACATTTCCCCCTTATCTTTAATGATTTTAAGCATAAATACAGTTTTTCCACATCCTGTAGGGTCAGATGTAATACATGTGGATGGGCTTGTGAACCTGAATTTTTCTACAGATTCCATCTCTTACACGTCACAACCCTAAGTGGGTCATTTACAAAATATTACAAATTTTGAGTGCTGTTCCTTATATTTCGTTTTCTTCTTTCACAGAACCCGTTGACAGTGCAGCTACAGAACCCTTCCCCGCTGACGAACCCTCACCAGGGACACCTGTAGCATGCGACAGTTCAAAGCGGAAGCATGATGAAGAACCCTCCACGTCAGTATGAAGCGTGCCAGGATTGCGCCGGTTGTTAGACACCCAGTAATAGATCCCCAACCCTCAATATCTTACGACACAACCCTCACAATAATACCTTCCTCAAATATGCCCCATTGTTCAGTTGCGGGTATTTCTTCCACAACAACTTCTCATACTGTGGAGGATGGTATAACATTCGAGTTGGTGCGCACCGCTACCCCCACCCCTACCCTGACTAGAAATCGGTACGTGGTCAGGGTTGACCCTGGATCCCTGTATACCAACGGACTGCGACGCGTAGTTGAACGTATTGTGGAGTTTGCCCTTCAGAACCGCGACGAACGTGAAGTCCGGACGAGGTTATCCTTCAGGTTCGGGTCAGATGAGAGGGAAGATTTTTGAGTGGTAATACCGTTCAGACGTTTGGCGGCTGTAGATATAGACTATATCTTGGGGGGTATAATGCAAGCCTCTCAAAGTGGTACATCCTTCAATATGGACAACTTCATGGTAGCTACTGACAGAGTATTCAGGGTTGCGGGTCATAGTGCCACACCTTATACTCTTAATTTCAATTCTCCGGTTATTTACAGAAAGCATTTAAACGTCGATCGTGGTTGTGGTTTTATAGCAATAATTTTAGCTCATATGTTCACTGTGCTAAATACTTGGACGCAAAAAATTTGACTTCCCACGGTTGTGCAGCGTACCCGTAAACTGGCTTCAGATTGTAAGCTTGAGTTTGAGTGTAATATGGGTCGTGAAGAACTGAGAAGGGCCTAGCAGGAAATGAATGCACGTATAGACGTATTTGGAATGGATGATCGTCGTAGGACTGTCTATGATTTTAAAAGCAGTGTGAGAGATCGTACAAGACCTCTTCTTATTTTTGGATTGTCAAGAACATCGTATCTCCCCATCCGTAACATAAGGGTTCTCTACACCTGTTAAGATAAAAGTCGAAAATATAGTAGGCATCATGATTTGTGTAAGGGTTGTCTCAAGTTTGCTGATGATATGGTGAAATATTGTAAGGATTTCTACATGGTATGTGAGCAGTGTAAAAGCCCCAAATGTAAAATTCAGGTAGTTGAACCCGAGTAGAGGGAATGTAATGTGTGTAGACATACATTTTTCAATAATAAATACTTTGCACTCCATAAATCAAATGGCACTTGCAGGAAAATGAGGATTTGTAAGTGCGGTATGTTTCACATGATGGATAACTGGGGGAATTTCAAACATAAATGAGATGAAATTCACTGTTCTACATATCATGAAAAATATAAGGCGGATCGAGTGAAGCATGTACGTTATATGAAAGATGCTAAACCTGAAAATAGTCCTTGTATAACCGTGTACTACGACATAGAAACTTACACGAACACTGAAACCAAAGAGGTTTTTCCACATTTACTCGTAAGTCAGACTATCTGTGATGAGTGCATGGAGTTCGAGTGTGATGAGTGCCGTAAATGTGGAAAACGGACAAACGTTTTTAAAACGAATGCACACGACAGCCCTGTGAAACTCTTTGTATCCTATATTGTCAAATTAGCGGACAAGTTCAAAAAAATGACTGTGTATATTCTTGCCCATAACGGGGCCAAATTTGACACACAGTTCCTTTATAAGGAGCTGCTTGAACACGAGTCGTCTGCGATATTTACAGGTGATCCCTTGAAAAGAGGCAACAAACTAATACAGATGCAGATAAGAGGTAATGTACAGTTTAAAGACACCCTGCTGTTCACACCTTGTAAATTAGCAAAGCTGCCCAAGGTCATGGGCGTAGCCGCTGAAGTTTCAAAAGGGTATTTCCCTTACACATTCCTCACTAACGAAACTTTGAATTACGTAGGACTACCTCCACCCAAACATTACTTTAACTACACCAACATGAGTGATAGTGAGCGTGAAGATTTTGACCGCTACTACAACAGTTTTAATGAAGCTAATCCATACAATATAGCCGATGAATGTGAACGTTATTGCGTGAATGACGTACGTGTACTTAGAGTATGCTTTCAAGCCTTTAGAAGGATGTACATAACCCGTTTCAAATGCGATCCGCTGCAAGTCGCGACCACGATCGCCTCATTATGTTTTACAGTGTTCAAGAATAACTTCATGCCTAAAGACACCTTAGCAATCATTCACAGAAACAACCCCCGCAGTTATGGGCACAAGGCTATTTACTGGCTCATACACCTACACAGCAACAGACCGGGGTATATAAAACATGCCCGCAACACGGGTGAAGTACCCGTTAAGGTCAATGGTCGTGTTTTTTGGGTTGACGGCCTAAGTGAGGATCCAGCCACTGGTGAGAAGACTGTGTATTCCTTTAACGGCTGCTGGTGGCATGGATGCCCGCGCGCTGAATGTGCCGTCACAGGGGACCTTTATGGAAGATCCCCGCCGACAGCCTCGCATGGACCCGTAACCGTGATCAACTTATAGGCTCCCAGTTCACTCACAAATCGTGTGGGAGCATGAGTATGATGCACGGATGGAAACAGATGCCAGTACCGTGAAGAAATAAGGGCCATCAAACGTTCAATGGTGTTGGACCCCCTCAAATGCGGTGACAGCTTGTTTGGAGGCGCACAAACCCATTCAAGCTATACTTTCCGCCTACGGAGGGCGTGAAACTCCACTACTACGACTTCTGCTCTTTATACCCCTACGTGATGAAGAACAATCCGTACCCCGTAGGTGCACCTGAAAAAATGGTGGGTCCCACCATACCAACCATCGAGGAGTTTTCAGCTAACTTGAATGAGCGCTACTTTGGACTCTCTTTCGTAGACGTGCTCCCCCCTCGCGATTTATGGATGCCGATCTTACCCGTCGTTATAGATCACAAGCTCACGTTTCCCCTGTACGTGAAGTGCGCAGAAGAGAACAACGGTGATTGTGACCATACAAACCACCAGTGTAAGATTAGAGGTGTATATACAAGTCCTGAGCTGTCCCTAGCCGTTCGCCATGGGTATAGAATATTGAAGATACATGAGGTGTGGAGGTTTCAGAAGCTACCCAACCTTTTCACACCATATATAAACGCTTTTATGAAGGATAAGGTAGAAACATCCGGATATCCACGAGGGGTTGATACCGAAGATGAAAAAACGGCATATATTCAGCGTTACCGTGCCCATGAAGGTATACAGCTTGACCGATCCCAAATTGTTAAGAATCCTGGGGAGTGCTTTAGTGCAAAGTTGTGCCTAAACAGTCTTTTGGGGAAATTTGCAGAGAATATCGGCAAACGGAACGTCCATTTGGCACAAAGTTATAGTGAAGTCTGGGATTATGCCAACGCTCCCGATAAAGAGGTTATGGAGATCGTGAATGTAGGTAATACTTACATAATAAAGTACAATATCACCCAACTGGCCACAGATACCTCACGGGTTACAAACATACCTGTAGCCAGTTTCACAACGGCCTACGCCCGCATCAAACTTTGGGACCTATTGCACTCTCTTGGACGGAGGGTGTTGTACGCTGACACAGATAGCGTGATATTCACAGCGAGGGAAGTTGAATACATGCCCGCTATTGGGGAGTTCCTCGGAGAGCTAACTGACGAAATCAAGGATGAGTATGGTGATGGTGCATACGCAGACTCGTTTGTGTCAACAGGGCCAAAAACCTATGGGGTTCGAGTAAGGGTAGGTGATGAGATGAAGTATATCGTGAAGGCTAAGGGTATCACGCTTAACCATGCGAACCGTCGAGTCGTTAACTTTGACTCGTTGAAGGATCTAGTGCGCTTGGAAGATGAGGGTGACCAGCTACCCCAACTGACTGTGCGGATGCACAATTTTCGGGCGCAGAAACTGGGGTGTGTGAAGGAACTTAGGGGCACGATGGTATTCCGTAACACCTATAGGAAGCGTTACCAGGTGATTGGTACCTATGATACCGTACCCTTTGGTTATCTTAATCCTTGATTGTGTTTATATATATGTGTATTGATATGTTTATTTATCACGTATATTTGTTTCAATTAAGGTTCCATTTTCTCCTTTGTGTGCGTGCGTGTGTGTGTGCAGTAAAAAGCTAAGCTCCGCCCACTGTAAGATCGGCAACGTGACTCCCGCCACTACCTGAGCATATCTCTATCTCTGCCTGCTCAGTTGACCTCTGCATACCCTTGAGTTCAAATACTCTACGGGTATTCTGGCGAGGGCATTGTAGGATTTCGTAGTACAAACGATGTATTGAAGTATGTTGTAGACCTAACCTTTATAAAGGCTCAATATACCGCGAAGTAGAAGAAGCAACACGTTCAGAAGATAAGCAACGGTTATAGATAGTGAGTCTTGTTGATGAGTGGTTTGACAAGCGATATTATGTCATGTTACATCATACCGACAACTCGTACCCTACGGTTGAGACTGTAAATCTTGTCATCATGGAGAATCTTAAGTATTTTTACCACTATACTAATATATATCATGACGAAGTTTGTAGTGAGGTTGTGGCTAATGGGCTGTGTGAGATTTTAACATACTTTAGAGACGAGTATCGCTTGTTAAACAAAAAGAATAAATATGGGCATATGTTTCTCTCAAATAGTGCACCGGATTGTGAAGATGTTTTATTGGTAGAAATGAACGTCTGGTGAGTGATGAAACATTAAAGCCGGTATTGCTTCATGTAGCGGAAAATTCTGTTTGTCCAAGGGCACAAGTGTTCGAACAAGCCTATACACGCTTCAGCAGTTTATGGTGTGACTCGCTCCCCCCGCTCGCCCACCCACACGAGTTCGAACAAACCCATACACGTTTCATCAGCGTGACTCACTCCGCCCGTCGACCCGATCAGTTCACCTGTGGCTCATAGTCATCTCAGAGCTTGAACCGAATGGACGTGCGAATACGATGGAACTTCCTTTGAGAAGCATTCTCAACGCCTCGTACGATGTCTCCGTGAAGAAGTCATTGCGCGTGTTCAGGCGTGAAACCGGCACCATTAACTATGTACTTGAAACGATTTAGAGGCAAGCAAGCAAACGTAATGTTATTTATTTAAGTGTTGAGGAGATGAATAGTCTTCGTGATAGTTGAGAAGTGGGGAGAGGACCGTTATAAAATACCTGCAGGTGTAGGTACAAGAAGAAACAGATTAGTGACGCCCCTCATATGCCGTTGCTTGCATGTTGTGTATAAATAACGAACAGCCATGCAGTGATATTCGACTGATGTGGAAGAATGCATCTGATAATAACGTTCTTGTCCCGACGTGAAACCGTTTCATCCTCGACAGAATGTTTTAAATCGTTGGATTCCGCAAGCTGAAGCCTACAGTGCCCGCGAAAAGTATCCGATCACCCTTGAAATTTGTATTTTTTACATAAAAAACAATGTTTAAATGTATACTAACCTTATATTAGTATTTTGTCATCTGTCCTTTGGTTTGGATGACTTGTTCTAGACGTTTTGGCATGGATTTAATCAAGTTTTGACAAACTTCCACTGATATTTCCTTGCACCATACCTTTTTGATGGCCTCTTGTAATTTTTCGACTGAGCCAGTGTCGTGGCATTCAACCTTATTTTTTATTATTAGCCACAGATTTTCTATCGGATTGAGATCTGGACTATTACCAGGCCAATCCAAAATATCAAATTTATTGTCAGTAATCCATTTTGTCACTATTTTGGCCCTGTGACATGGTGCACCATCATGCATATATGTTTTTGTCCTTTGGATTGCCATTGCCATTGGAAGTTTATCCTGTAGCATTGCTAAATACCGTGCACCATTCATAGTTGTGTTCTTCGGAAGAAAATATAAGTTTCCACGCCCATAGTAACCGAAACAACCCCAAACCATCACACTTGGAGGGTGTTTCATTGTCTTTAGGGTGTATTTAGGGTCCATCCTATTTGAGCCAATAGGCCGGCGAACCTTTTTTGGACAACTTCTGAATGTCAAAAATGTCGACTCATCGCTAAATAAAACCTTCTTCCAGTCATCAACAGTCCAATGAATGTATTTTTTACAAAATGCGACACGTTTTTTACACATTTTTTCATTAATGAACGGTTTCTTAGCAGCATGGCGAGATGGTAATCCGAGTTCTTTTTGGAGCCGCTCCTGGATAGTTCGTTCAGAAACACCAGATAACAAATTATTCATATTAAATTTTATTTCTTTCGCAGTTATTGTTGGGTTTTTCAATACTAAACGTTTCATAAGTTTGTCTGTTCGCGAATTTGTTTTTCTCGGTCTGCCAGATCGTTTTTTAGGGACTGGCGTCGTTAGGCCACCATTGTTCTTAGCCCGTGAAACCCATAAATTAACGGTACTTTGGGATATGATTAATTCCTTAGCTATCTGTCTCTGTGATTTCCCACATGCATGCAAAGCAACAATAGCACCTCGACAATCACTCTTAAGTTGTTTTTAGCACACATTATATAAATTTTATTTACACCACTTTCTGTAAAAAAAAAAAAATATCAAGAAATTTACACAAACAGTGAAATCTGACAAATTTGAGACACAGCCACCTGCAACGAAGGCTACCAGAACACTAATTTGAGAATGCGTTGGATAGCTCTCATATCAGCGAGCAACCTCAAAGTTACCAGATGTCGCTAGAACAAATAGAAAGTGAATTACGTGTCTCTGAATATCAAGGGAAAATATTGTATTTTCTTGAGTGATCGGATACTTTTCGCGGGCACTGTATATTAGACGCTCGCGTTACGGGTATGATTTATTTTGATACGGTTCTTGAATACGCGTACACCGCTCTGCATATTTAAAAGTGTTAGATTCTTCGAAATATCCTGAACTTTGGTATAAAGCACTTGAGCGGTGCAGGGCAGAGCTTGCTTACACTGTTCACCCTGAAGAGCTGTACCTCTATATAATGAATAGCTGTCGTTACGACTTGGAAGATTATTTCAATTGCCGCTATGCAGAGTGAAGAAGAGTTCACGATTGAAAAGCTCGGGACTTTAAGAAAAACCCTCGATTGGAAAGGAATGTTTATAAACTTGTTTTTAATAATGATGTTGTGGTTAACGATGACCTCTTTGTGCGTGCTTTTGAATGTATTCTAGCCGTGTTTAAAGATAACTTGCCAACTGAATGTAAAGTGGGCACAAAAATAATAATGAACGATATGAAAACCATTTATGTCGAGTATAGGCATCCGCATAACTTAAACGGTGAAGTGTTACTTGGACAGTTTTACCGTGTAGTACACAGTAATAACGATGTGAATGTAGACTCGATTACTTGTGAGTTTAGCGTTTTGCGCCGTAGAACATAAAGTATTTTGATATATATTTATTTATCTAATATATATATATATATATATATATATATATATATATATATATATATATATATATATATATATATATGAGGGGTCCCGCGTCTTAAGGTACCTAAGTGCCAAAATTAAAATTCGTCAGAAATCGCCTCCAAATTTCAGCAATATTCTGGCAACAGTATCTCTGTTATTAATTGAGCTAGAACGTTCATTTTTGGCTAAATTAGAGTTCTAAGTATGCTAATGAAGATGGTGATGAGTTTTTGGAATAGATTTTCATATTTTATATTATATATATATATTTTTTTTAATTTTTTATTTCTTATTATGCCGAACTTTGGGTGAACTTTTGGCTGGCGATAGAGGTGAAAAAAGTAGTTCGCTTCATAAGGTTTTCAACCATACTTCTAGTGTCGTAAAGTCATTATAACCCAAATCACGCGATAGAGGAAGGGTGAAAATAGTGATATCCATCAAAAACACGTTTACGCCTGTGGTGGCGCTTAGGTACTTTAAGACGCGCGACCCCTTATATATATATATATATATATATATATATATATATATATATATATATATATATATATATATATTGCCTGTACTAATATGCAAGTGATTATACGTTTCGTATATTATTATTTTCAATATATTTAATTATTTAATATAACTCGTAGAACATAAAGTATTTTGATGTATATTTATTTATTTAATTGTGTGTGTGTGTGTGTGTGTATTTCCTGTACTAATATGCAGTTGATTATACGTTTCGTATATTATTATTTCCAATATATTTAATTATTTAATATAACTGTGTATATTTTTTTCCTCCACTAATATATTGATGGTTATAATACAACGTTTTGTATATTTTTCATTATATATTTCTTATTCGTATTTCTTATGCTATTATTATTTTATGATCATATATATTCCATTGTATATTTATTTTCTCTATATTTCTGATTCCATTAATTCGTCTAAATAAGCAGAATGATGTAATGGTGGTTTATATAATTCTTTTGGTTGTACACGGCATTTAATTATATCAATTGGCTGGCTTCTAAAACGGAATTCTAAACCAACTGTAAAGAATATATGTATTAATTAACTAAATAGCACTATCTGGCAACTCAATCTGTACACCTGAACAAGCCATTTACGCCTTCTAAACCAACTTGCTGTTTAAGTCAAAATATGTGCTTTAGTTAAATAAATAGCGCAATCTGGTAACTCAACCTGTACACCTGAACAAGCCATTTACGCCTTCTAAGTCAACTGGCGGGTTAAGCCGGAATATATGCTTTAATTAAATAAATAGCGCAATCTGGCAGCTCAGCCAGATAAGCCAACTGGCTGGTTAAGCCAGAATATATGCTTTAATTAAATAAATAGCGCAAACTGGCAACTCAGCCACATAAGCCAACTTGCTGATTAAGCCAGCTAGCTGATTTGGAACATATTAAGACAGCGGCCGCTCGGCTGAAGTCTTAATATGCGCTTGGCTCCTGCCAGGCGAACACCTCTCTTCCTCTCTCTCTCCTCCTCTCTGTTTCTCTTGGGGGATAACTCCGCCTCCAAGTTGTATAACCCCTTGTTGCTCTTACAACATTCCCCCTCCCCCTTTGTTGCATAACATCTTGCAACATTCCCCCTCCCCATTTGTTGCATAACTTATGCGCCATTTCCTTTGCAACATTGATCAACATTTGCAATTGCATTGCACTCTCTCCTTTTGCGCCCATACTACTAATATATATATTGACGGATTAATTGCTTCACTTAATGAGACAACAGTGAGATGTTGTATAGATAACACAAGGATAAATAACTTAGTTTATGCCGATGATATGGTGTTAATAAGACCCTCTGTTAAAGGTCTGGATCGGCTACTAAAAGTCTGCGAAGTGTATTCGCAGAAACATGATATTCTTTTTAATGTTACAAAAACTAAGGTTATGCAATTTTATCCTCAAAGCTGTAATCAGCCAGCTGATATAAGGTTTAAAATGAATGGTGAAGTAATTGAGGAAGGACAAGAGTTTCAGTATTTGGGTCAAACTACCAGCTCCTTGAGTGATGACTCGGATATAAGAAAACAATCTCGAGGCCTGTGTTCTAAAGCGAATATGACTATAAGGAACTTTCGATTCTGTACAAGTGAAGCTGAAGACATCTTTTTCGTACTTTCTGCAGTAATATATACGGACAGCAACTCTGGGTGAATTATAAAAAAGGTTTTGGCAGAACCCTAAATTTTCCGTACAACAAGTCTTTTAGATTCTTAAATAAATTACCCCCGAGATGCTCAGCTTCACAAATGTTTGCTACCCGCAATGTCCCGAGCTTCCCGGAGGTAACAAGACGTGCTCAATACAGTTTAATGCAAAGAATTAAAAAATCAACCAACCCGATTATCCAAGCTATCCATGAGTCCTGCTATTTATCTTCTAAGCTATGGAATTCTTGGTACGAAAACGTCTGTCTGTAGCTCCTCTTAACTTCGACATTACAGTATTATTTCTAGTCAATTGTATATATTTCTATCCTTACTATGTGAACTGTCATTGTATTAATAATATTTGTCATATGGCCGATAGTCTGCCAATAAACCTTTTCATTTTCATATATATATATAAATTGACGATTGGTTAGGTTAAGTCGTAATATTTTCGTTATTTTTAAAGTTTTATTTGATTAGGTATACGTTGACAAAGTTGGGGAACTCAAACTACACTAGGATAATGTAGAGGAACGTAAGCTGCACTAGGATAATGAAGGGGAACGTAAACTACACTAGGCACCACAAGGGGACGTAAACTACACTTGCTCTATTTTTTTAAAACTCATTGTTTCTGTTAGAGCTTTTTAGAAACTTTAAAATGATACATTTATCGGCAGTGTGACTTAATTAGTCGAATTCGAACGTTTTTCGAAAATGATGATTTTTACCCGGCTCATATAAAAGATTATCAAACGCACAGACTAAACAATACTTTTCGTACAAAATAAAGGAATTCTGATATAAATTCTTTTATAACTTTTTTGTGATTTCAATATTTCAATATTGTTATTCATATTTATTTAAGTTCCTTAGTACTTTAAAACGAAAATCAGGCATGAAAGGGTTAAGAAAATAAGCCCTATAATGATCTGATGAAAAGTGAATCCTGTAGCCTTGACCAAAGGAAATTTCAAAAGTCGGAGCGAATACAATTAGAATCCTGCTTCGTAATATTCTAAATAATGGCAGTAGTTCTCCGACTTATAATAATTCCTACAAAAGGAGTCTATGGATTCCATCTCAAAATTTAATATTTGGGTAACTGTCTCAATTTTTTTAATTCCAACTTTATATGTTGAAAAATTTCTCTCACTACTTCTGATGACAGTTACTGTTAACAAAAATGCAGCGACTAAACATCTTTATGCGTTATGTTGCTGGTGATCAAGTATTCATGTCGAAGGTGTGATCGAAATAAGGAAATTAGCAGTTGGTGTCATTTATGTCTCTACAAGTGCAAACTTTTGAAAATAAAAACACTATGAAATTTATTTTCCTATTATATTTTGCAATGACAGTTGCTTTGTCATATTTAAACTATACATCTTTGCTTCAGATGACTTTAAACTTTATGAAAATGTCTTATTTTTTATATTAAACAATCTTCCTTTTATATTCCTTCATAATAAGTTAGAAGTAATAAGTTAGAAACTTTACGTCTTACTTTTCTTCCTCCATCGTTTTATCATAACCCAGGCATGAGTCCTTTGTGGGTCAGTGTGGGTTTCGAGAGTTACTGTACAAACGATGAAAATGTTCGAATATGGGTGACCCTTATATTGTGTTCTTTTACGACGCCAAAATAGCACTCATTTCCCCGAACCACATCAGGCTGTCCTGTCATTCAATGAAATCATTTGACACCAATTCATAGTGTGACTATTTTTTTTAAAGCACTTAGTAGTATGATTTCAAAAATGTAGAGTCGGGGATGGGAGGGGTAAGGGTGAGTGGGGGAAGAGGGTAGGGGTGAGGGGTGGCGCCAAAATGTAGAGTGGAGGAAAGGGAGAAGGGGGTGATAGCCGATAAACTTCATATTCAATAATGTAGAGTGAGAGTAAAGAAGTGTCTGGGAGGTGGCCGCTAAACTTCATATTAAAAAATGCCGAGTGGGAGACTCGAGAGAGAGAGAGAGAAAGAGAGAGAAAGAACCTAACCTTGCATGTATGTATGTATGTTTGTGTGTATTATACTGAATAACTAATATCCTATCACTACGACTTCTTGAAGTAAACTGCGGGGGCCTGTGGCAGTTGGCTGTCAGTCAGGAACCACAGCCACTCTTCCTGACTTAGTGTCCCCCAAAAGGGGGGATAGGTCCAAAACCAAGTAGAATCCGCGTTAGCTTAGAAGCATGTATACTTTGTATACATGCTTCTTAGAGCCTCTTAGAGAACTGTGTATATATATATACAGGGTGAGTCAAAAGTCTCCATACATTGGCAAAATGGTCACTTTATTATGCAATCACTTGTAAGTCACAAAATATGCTCTCTGTGGGCACCATTACACTGAATGCACATACGGATGCGTTCCTCCCAGTCATGGCCTTCAAGTGCCCCAACAAGTAAAAATCAAGGGGGGTGAGGTCTGGGAACCTCGGAGGCCACTCCACGGGACCACGGCGGCCAATCCAGTGACCCGGAAACTGCTGATCCAGCCGCTGGCGCACGCAGATACCGTAATGGGGTGGCGCCCCGTCTTGCTGAAAGTACGCTGGAAATCCCCCGTCCTCGTTCAGCAGGGACGTCATGACTGTGTCTTGCAGCATGTTTAGATACATTTCGGCATTCAGACTGGTGTCAATGAAAAAAGGGCCAACAATTGTGTTGCCCCAATATCCCGCACCACACCATCACTTTTCCAGCGCCTTGCGTCTTTGAGGAACTCATCCAGTGCGGGTTGTCATCACTCCAATAACGTACGTTTTGACGATTAACCTCTCCATGAACATAAAAGTTGGCTTCATCTGAAAACAGGATGCCAGCCGAGAACTCCGTGTCTTCATCCACTTTTGTTCTTGCCTATTCACAGAATTCCAGCCGCTTGTCCGGGTCGTCTTCGCTAAGATACTGCAACATTTGCATTTTGTATGGATGCCATCTGTGCTCTTTCATAATGCGAACGATACTCCTTTGGCTGACACCGCATTCTGCAGACATCAGTCGAATGCTTTTTTGGGGACTTTTTGCGAACGCTGACAGCACCATGGTCGCTGTGCCTTCATCGGTGGCTGTTCGTGGACGGCCACTTCTCGGTTGGTCTGCAACCCTTCCAGTCTTCTTGAACTTCTCAATGAGTTTGGCAATGGTGTCGTGTGTGATGTGCGTGCCGGGGGCGTGTCTCCTGTTAAAATCCTCGGCAACCTTGCGACAGCTTCCTGATCCTGTCAGAAGAATGATCTCTATATGCTCTTCTTCGGACAAAGACATCTCAGCACATCACCTGCAAAAAAATAAAAAATAAATAATCATTTATTTATCATGACCATTTTGCGTATGTATGGAGACTTTTGACTCACCCTGTGTGTGTGTGTGTGTGTGTGTATATATATATATATATATATATATATATATATATATATATATATTGGGATATCTGGAACGGTTCATGATCTCACTATAACTTTCTGAACTGAAATGTTGGTCCCCCGATCCTTCAGGCGGTCTTTTCTCTGTGCCCACTAACATAAAGACACTGTATATAAAGTTATTTGTATATAAAGTTATTTCCATGTATGTACTTTTTTATTTTTATGGCTGCCGTGTAGAATCCGTGCTAGCTTAGAAGCCTGTATAAATATATATATATTGCAGTGGTGCCATTTAGAGCGCTGTATACATATATATGCAGGCCCGGATTTAGCTATAGGCGAACTAGGCGATCGCCTAGGGCCTCGCGCCAAAGGGGGCCTCGCTCAAGCCGTTTTGCGCGTTCTGTTCAAGTGATATTAATGATTTAGAACTCTATGAAGAACTTAAAGTACTTTGCAGGTTTATACCTGAGAAAACAGATCTCGGAAATGCCCTTGTTTATATAGTGCAAAAACAACTAAGTGAGATTTATCCTAATGTTTATGTTGCACTTCGAATAGTATTAACCATCCCAGTTACTGTTGCTTCGGCTGAAAGAAGTTTCTCGCGTCTCAAACTTATTAAAACATATTTGCGTTCCACCATGTCTCAAGCGAGATTGCAATCATTAGCTATGTCAGAGCTTTCCAAACTGGTGTGTCGCGACACATTAGTGTTTTTTGTATTTTGAAAATTTTGATTTTTCTATCAACAAAATCGGCTACAAGATAAACCACCTACTGAAAAATTATCTGATATTTGATATTTGATAACAAAAATTAATTAATGTGTCGTGAAAATTGTTATGCTTAAATAGTTTGTCGCCAACGTTAAAAGTTTGGAAGGCTCTGAGCTATGTTATCAATAGAAAACGATATAACAAATTCATTAGATTATTCTCAATTAATTGAAGAGTTTAGCTCGAAGAAAAGTAGAAAAGCATTGTTGTAATATTCAAGGAGCATCTGAACCAAATATTAAAGCATTAATATTTAGCCTGATAGTCGATCGCTCACTATTATAAAAAATGAAATGTCAACATCTCTTATACATCACATATGAAAACGTTTGTATACTATGGAAAGTCATTACCTATAATATTATATAATCTTAGAAATCATTGTCTTATATTTTCGATACAAATCTTGATTCATATTATAATTTATACTTATTTGTATGGTTTATTTATATTTCTTATACAATTTCCATGCGTGATTATTTGGTTTTTTAATTTTTAAGTGCTGGCATAGTTCTGTCTATGCGGGATTCTAATATTGCTGGTATAGTACCGATAATTAAGTCCATATTTTCATATATATATAGGCCTAGGGCCTCGCAATTTCTAGATCTGCCTAGGGCCTCGCAACTTCTAGATCTGGCCCTGTATATATGTATATATTGGGATATTTCCATGTACTTTTTTACTTTCAGAGCGACATCATTCCCCCTGAATAGACATGACTAAGTGTTTAATCATTATAACTGCTTTATTTATTTTTAAATATGTACTTATTATATACATATTTATCTAATTTCAAAAATGCAATCGGGAAATATATATTAAATAAATATACAATATTTTTTCCTCTAGGCATTAAAAACAAAAGCAGGTTCTGGCAACTCACGAGTAATCTCACCGTAACTCCATCATACAACTCCTGGAGTTTTCTCTTTGCAGTCTATGAACACATACAAAACACATATAAGCTATGTCATTCAAGTGACCAACATAACTTGGCACTATTTATAAACTCATGTTCATGGCAAGTCTTTTGGAATGTTGGTGTTTCATAATTTTTTTCAGTTTAGTTAAAATGTACAGCTGTTCAAATATTAATCGTTTTGTTCACTCCACCATTTTAAAATATAAAGAAAAGTTTGCCAAAACTTCGGCCGTTACATCTCATAACTCTCCCTCAACTTATATTATAGAAGTACAACTGCATGCTAATTTAATACCAAATTTTCATCTTTATGCCACTTTAAGCCGTTCTGTAGTTCTATCCACTCTTCATGGCTAAAATACTGTATATTCTCTCTGCAGCCAAACTCTTTAACCATGTATGATAAAATGAAAATTCACCAAATCAAAAGAAGAATACTTTCTACACAAAAATAATTAAATTGCCAAAATCTCTCTCTCTCTCTCTCTCTCTCTCTCTCTCTCTCTCTCTCTCTCTCTCTCTCTCTCTCTCTCTCTCTCTCTCTCTCTCTCTCTCAGTTCCGGTCGGAACGGGAGCTGCTTGGCGTCGATCTGAACGTGGGAGGGACGAACTATAGGTTAATCTTGGTGTACATACCTCCGCATCTCCTCCTCGTGGAGGATACAGCCCTGTACACCGAACTCAGTAGCCTGCTAGGGGTAGGGTGTGTGTAGTTTTTAGGAACTTCAACTGCGCGGCATAAAGTGGGAAAACAGGACTGCCGATGCTGAAGGAGGAGGCTAGTTGACTTTGCTGATGAGAACTTCCTCACTCAGTGGGTCAACGAGCCTACACGACGCGAAGCGTTCTAGACTTAGTATTCACGACCGAAGACAACCTCGTCCACTGGCCTCACCGTTGACGAATCATTGGGCGGGAGTGATCACGTCTTATTAGGTTCCGTGTGTGCGTCCCTCGGTGAAGCGTAACTCGAGAGGCAGTAAGCTCGATCTCCGGCGGGCGAACTTTGTTAGCCTCAGGGATAGCGTAGGAGAGATGGGGTTAGAGGTTGGCGGCGATGTTGAGGGAGTGTGGAGTGCATTCCGACGAGTTATGGTGCTGCAGTCTGCTGCCATACCCTCAAAACCGGTCACCCCTGCTTCAACGCAGCCTAAGTGGTTCAATCGTGACATCGCTTCGGCTATCCGAAATAGGAAAGTAGCGTATAGGAGGGCGAAGGCCAATCGTTCCCACGAGAACACTGAAGCGTATGTCCGCCTGTGTAGGGAAGTGAAGGCGAGTGAAGGGAGGATACCCGCGTCATCCCCGAGCCATGCGTGAGGCACGAAGGTGCTGGCCTGGATAGTGTTAGATGTACCGCGACAGTCGTTGCCGATAGGATAGACAAACTGAGCGCGTTTAAGGCTCCTGGGCCAGACCAGTTTCTCCCCAGAGTGTTGCGAGAAGTTCGCGACCAGGTGGCTCCCCACCTGGCTACAGTCTTCAACAAATCGTTGAAGATGGGCCAGGTGCCTGGTGACTGGAGGGAAGCCAACGTGACCCCTATCTTTAAGAAAGGGGATCACGAAAGTCCAGGGAACTATCGTCCCATTAGTCTCACTTCAGTTGTAGGTAAATTATTAGAAGGGATAATAGCTGATAGGATCGTTGACCATCTGGATTCCTACAAGCTGCTTGGGGACTCCCAACATGGGTTTAGACGGCATAGGTCGTGTCTCACCAACTTGCTCGAGTTTTTCCACGTCATGTTGAGTGAGTACGATAAGAGTAGGGCTATTGATATACTTTATCTCGACTTTCAGAAAGCCTTTGATAAGGTACCTCACCGCCGGCTAACGGCGAAAGTGCGCGCGCTGGGTATCGGTGGGGAAATAGGTAGGTGGATTGAAAACTGGCTGATGAATAGGCGGCAGAGGGTGGTAATTAAAGGGGCTAGATCGGGTTGGGCCTCGGTCACTAGTGGGGTTCCTCAGGGTTCCGTTTTGGGGCCACTGTTGTTTATCATTTACATAAATGATATCGACGGTGGCATCGTCAGTCGGATCGCCAAATTCGCTGATGACACCAAGCTTGGGGCCAATGTTGGGACGCCCGAAGCGATCGAGGAACTGCGTGCGGACCTAGGTAGGATAGGAGAGTGGTCTGAAAAATGGCAAATGCCGTTTAACTTGGGTAAATGCAAAGTGATGCACATTGGCTACGCCAATCCCAAGTCGGACTACTCGATGTTGGGTAGTAATATCGAGGTGACTGATTTAGAAAAGGACTTGGGTGTGCTAATTAGCAGCGACCTTAAGTTTACGAAACAGTGTGTAGAGGTGGAAAAGACAGCCCAGAAACTATTGGGTTATATCAGGAGGCAATTTCAGTTTCGGAACAAGGAGATTGTGCTCTCACTGTACAATTCCCTTGTTCGGCCGCACCTGGAGTATGCTGTGCAGTTCTGGTCGCCCACCATCAGGAAAGATATTGAGAGGCTGGAGCGAGTGCAGGCGAGGGCCACAAAGTTAATCCCTTCCGTTAGGCATATGGGCTACAATCGACGGTTACGCGCCCTGAACTTGTTTTCGCTTGAAACTCGGAGGCTGCGCGGTCAACTGATCGAGGTTTTCAAGCTCTTACGCGGGTTCAACGATGTCGATTTTAGAAGTATGTTTAGTGTAAATGATAACCCAACTCGCAACAATGGTTGGAAGTTGGATTTGAAACGGTTTAGGACTAGTGTGTGTGGGAATTGCTTTACGTATAAGATCTGTGACACATGGAACAGGTTACCTTCGGAAGTTGTGAACAGTTCCTCTGTGGATCAGTTCAAGAAAAGGTTAGACCAAATTTTGCACACTATTTGAGTGTGTAGAAAATTTTCCGTGGCACCCGTTGCCATTGGTACCTCCTCGGTATGGGCCGCAAGGCCTTTTGAGGTACTTCTTTTCCTTGTAACTCCTTGTAACTCATACTATCAAGTTGTAAATACATTTGTTTGTAACATGAATCTGCGACAATTAATTCGAGATAATGCCTCCCATCCAGAGCTGGGCAGTATTTAAATACATTTGTATTTAAATACGTATTTAAATACATTTGTGTATTTAGAACTGTATTTATAAATACATTGTTTTTCATGTATTTAAATATAGTATTTAAATACTTTAATGAGTATTTAAATACAATGTATTTAAATACTCAAAATATAAAAATGTAAATACTTTTACTGGTTTAATACACGTTCTGTACTAGCACAGTACGACGCGTCGACAGTGTAGTACAGCATGGTTCATGTTTCAACGTGTCAGTTCAATCAGTTGTGTGCCACTCTTAGTCGAAAGCGGTTGATTTCTTTATCGTGTGCGTGTCATGGCTTCAACAAGCAAATCCGGTGAATCAAACAGTGATATATCTGCAGATAACAATTTAGTGCACCCTCTGTTTGATGGAAAATACTTTAAAATTAAATCTAAAGACGGTAATAAGGTAAAGTGCACCTGCTTACTGTGTAAACACTAAGTCTCTGCTGCAAGCAATGCTACAACGAATCCGTACACTCATCTGAAGTATGTATGTATGTATTTAAAATGTATTTACAAATGTATTTAAATACAATTGATGTATTTTGTATTTAGTATCTAAATACATTCGTAAAATGTATTTAGTATTTAGTATTTAAATACATTTCTCCCATGTATTTAGTATTTAGTATTTAAATACATTTCTCCCATGTATTTAGTATTTAGTATTTAAATACATTCAATGTATTTATTGCCCAGCTCTGCTCCCATCTGATGTGCGACGTATGATAACCGGAACTTTAAAGGCAGTATCCATCCACGCCTACACACACACACACATATATATAATATATATATTATATATATATATATATGGGAAAAGTTATAATATATATGGTGAGTCAAAAGTTTGGAAACATAGAAACTATGCTTTTCAATGCAAATATATATGTATATTTGCATTGAAAAGCGTAGTTCCTATGTTTCCAGAGTTTTGAATCACCGTGTATATATATATTAGGGTGGTCCATAAAATCGAACTTTCGTTTTTTCCAGCTCCCACCCGCCTAATCTGTGTCACTATAGCAAAAAATAAATTGTGAAAAATTTCTCTCACATCGGTGCATAATTAGTGGTCGCTCATGGGGTTATATGTTCTTCTCTGAGTCACTCATTACTATGATCTATTACAGGTGCTAAATTAATGCCGTTTTCTGCTCTCTCACAGGTTGGAGTGTTAAATATAACTGTATGAAATAGATTTTAATAGATATTGGTAGACCATACATTGGTTTATATTAGTTACATTTACCTACGGTGACAGTCATGTCAAAAACACGTGGTTTTTACTTATTGGAAAAACCGGACCAAAAGATTTTAGGCAGTAAACTGCCTTCAAATGGCCAAGTCCCAGTCTTTTTTTTTGCACCATCATGTTGTGAATAAGAAAGACACCAAACAAAGCGCCGAAGAAGTGCTGGAGGAAGTTTTCTTATTTTGGGAAAGAGCCCGCATACCAACACGCCGGAAGGACCACTGTTTGGAGAAGGCTTTGAAAAAGAACAAGGGAAGGCGAAATCCAAAACAAGTCCAAAACGAGACGTCTTTCAAAAGCAAGCTGAGCAATTTGTTCGACGACATTGCACATGGAAACGCTCTCCAGATGATCCAGTTTCAAGAAGATCGCGACTTCCTTCTCGCTCAAAGAGAGCCAGGTCGGCGTTGCACAATGGGCTCCGTCTACAAAAAATTGGCGGAGAAGGAGCAGAAGGTTACAAAACGGAAAGCTATGGAAGACGTCCGAAAGAGGAAAGCAGTCGAAGACATCCCAAACAGCCGAAGTTGCTTCTTCAAGCTCTGCCGATGACGAGTTTCTTGAAGGAGCCAATGGAGGTTGTCCTTCTCCCCCCCCCCCCCCAAAAAAGAACACGCCAGACCAAGAACATTTTCAAATCAGAATTATCTTCAGCCTTAGACAGGACGGGGGTCAGTCAAAACCTCGAGGAACTGACTCTCAGCCGATCCTCTGTGAAGCGCAACCGAAAGCATCATCGCAGGCAGCAGGCTGAATCGGTCCAAAAAGGATTCCATTCCGGACCAGTAGTGGTGCACTGGGACGGAAAGCTTCTGCTAGACCTTACCAACAACGAGCAGGTGGACCGGCTTCCCGTCTTAGTGTCCACCTCAGATGGCAACTGGCAGCTCTTGGGAGTGCCAAAAATAGCTTCGAGAAGTGGGCAACAGCAGGCACAAGCGGTGTTCGATCTCTTGCAACTTTGGGGAATAAGTGAGAGTGGTGGGGATGTGTTTCGACACTGCTGCTGCAAACACTGGCCGCCACTCAGGATGTTGTTTGCTCCTAGAGCAGAAGTTGCAGAAAGAGCAGCTCTATTTTACATGCAGGCATTATATCATGGAGCTAGTTGTTTCCGTGCGTTCACGGCGTGCTATGACGCAATTTCTGGTCCTAAAGTTCTGTTATTCAAGAGATTCCAGCAGCAGTGGAACTACATCGACAAAAGCAAGTTCCAAACAGGTGTCTACGACCCCACTGTTGGTCCATCCCTATTACCAGTCAGAGAAGAACTTCTGAAGTTCGCCAAGACCAAATCCAGCGCGAAACATACCGAGACGATTACAAGGAATTTTTGGAATTCGCCATTGTCTTCCTTGGTGGAAATCTTGAATCGCCGATTCGATTCAAGCGCCCAGGTGCGATGCATCACGCTCGCTGGATGTGCAAGGTCGTGTATTCTATCAAAATGTGGATGTTCCGGGAGTAATTGCAACATCTCACACCGAAAGAGAAAACATGCTTGCAAGACATGAGCATCTTCGCTGTGACAGTTTACCTGAAGGCATGACTCACTGCTCCGATGGCCGCTTCCGCTCCAGCCCAGGACCTTTGCCTCTTGGAATCATTGGTCGTATCCACAGCAGAAGATCTCCAAAGCAGCCAGTCAGGAGCTGGCAGGACAGCTTTGGTACTTCTCTGAGGAAATGATTCCATTGGTCTTCTTCGATGCCGATGTCCCATCTGCAACGAAACGCCGGATGGTCGCAGCCCTATACAAGAAAGAGGGTGGAGAGCAGATTCCAAAGCGTGTTAACCCGGCTCTCAGTTCGTCTTTGGAGAGCCTTGTGACGAGGTTCTTCGAACGACTGCAATTATCTGCAGGTTTCTTGAACAAAGATTCGGATGAACGGGAAAAAATGGAGGAGTTTCGAGCGGCGCTTAAGGTTGTGGAAAACCTCAGGGTGATGATTGACCACGCCGAGCGAGCTGTGGCCCTCGTCCAACAGTACAGCGGCCGCCACACCAAAGACGAGGAGCAGCTGCAGTATCTGCTACAAGTAGTGTCGGAGCATCGCCGGAAGTTTCCGGATGCCAGAAAAAGCTCTTTGACTGTGGTTGCCAACCATGACACCACTGTCGTAGAACGGATAGTACACCCTAATATATATATATATATACAGGGTGGGCCGAAAGTCTGGATCCATAGGAAAATATTTATTTTAATACATAAATTACAACAAATGGTAAATACTTAAAATGAATATCAACTTTAACTCGTAAATGCGTATCCCTGATACTGTACAGTAGTTCGTACTCCAGTATAAATACTCAAATACTTTTTTATTTCAGCCCAGAAATGGCTTCGAATCTAACAACAGAAGACCGGGTAGAACTTGTGCTCATGTACGCAAGACAGGGCGCTACACACAGAGAAGTTGCTACCGAATTCAGTAGAAATCATCCTGATAAGCATCCAGTAACACATGCGACTGTTGGCAAGTTGTTTAAACGTTTCAAAGAAACAGGAAGTGTACATGATCGACGGCGTTCTGGTCGTCCAAAAACTGCAAGAAGATTATCAAACGAAACACGCATCTCGAGAACGTCAATTCGAAGAATTATTAAAAATCATAAATTCCATCCCTAAGTGTCTCGATGTCAGAGGCCGCCAATTTGAGCATTTGTTATAATTTGTTGTTTATACTGGAGTACGAACCATTGTACAGTATCACGGATACGCATTTACGAGTTAAAGTTGATATTCATTTTAAGTATTTACCATTTGTTGTAATTTATATATTAAAATAAATATTTTCCTATGGATCCAGACTTTCGGCCCACCCTGTATATATATACACATATATATATATATATACACACGAGGGTACTTCAAATAGTATCCGCAGTTTTTATTTTAGTGATATAGTATATATAATATATACTCGTAATAACGACTCAAACTGAGATCTATAGGCTTATTTAGGCTAGCAACAGTATAGGCTCATTTAGGCTACTCGTAGCTGTCATATATCGTACGAGTAGTGAGCATGGCTGCGTCTCTTTCAATTTGTATTCTGGAAGAACAGAGATCCGTAGTTCATATTTTGTGGCAGAAGGTGTGAAAGTAGCTGAAATTCACACGCGTTTATGAGCTCAGTATGGGAATAATGCGTTACCACGGCAAAGTGTGTACGAGTGGATTCAAATGTTCAAGGAAGGTCGGACATGTGTGACAGATGCTCAGCGCTCAGGACGACCGTCAACATCAACCAGTGGTGACAAGCAGGAAGAAGCCAGAGCCACGATTTTCGATGACAGAAGATTAACAATAAAAGAAATTGCATCTTCATTAGACATCAGTCAAGGGTCAGCCTATTCGATAGTTCATGACATTCTTGGCTTTCACAAGGTTTGTGCAAGATGGGTGCCCAAACAGTTGACAAGAGCACAAACGTAATCGTATGGACGTCTGCTCTCGTCTTTTGGCGCGGTATCATAATGAAGGTGAAAACTTTTGGAGCGCATGAAACCTGGATCCATCACTATGAACCAGAAAGCAAACGACAGAGCATGCAATGGAAGCATCCAATATCTCCCGTTGCAAGGAAGTTCAAAGCGCAGCCGTCAGCAGGTAAAGTTATGCTAACACCGTTTTGGGATACACGATGCCCTATCCTTGAACATTATCTAGAGCGTGGAACTACAGTAACAAGTGCATCGTATTCTGACATGCTTCGGAATGAGTTAAAGCAAGCAATTCGCACAAAATGGAGAGGGAGATTGTCGGAAGGTGTTATTCTGTTATACAACAATGCGCGCCCTCATACTGCTGCACAGACTAGAAAATGTCTTCAAGAACTGAAATTTGAAGTTCTCGACCATCCAGCCTACAGTCCAGACCTGGTACCTTCGGATTTTTACCTGTTTGAACCACTAAAAGACGCTTTGAAAGGTCAGCGACTCCAAGGCGATGATGACCTGAAGGAGGCGGTGCATGACTGGCTACGCACACAGCCAAAAACATTCTTTTGTGATGGCATTAGGAAGCTTGTAGATCGATGGACTAAGTGTATTGAGAAACAGGGAGACTATGTTGAGAAGCGATGTGTTTATAATCTATCAGATGTGAAAATAAAATTGTGAAAATAAAAAGTGCGGATACTTATTGAATTACCCTCGTGTGTATATATATATATATATATATATATATATATATATATATATATATACTGTGGCTCAGCGCAGGTTGGAGGGAAAGTTGACGTATAACTGTTAGTCGGTACTCTTCTGTTTCAGTCGGAGGGGTCTTCTCAATGTATTTACCTTTCTGAGTTACCGCCGAATAGGAGTGCACTAATTTAAGGGATCAGAATAGTGTGAAGAACACCAACTGTCAGCCGAATTTTATGTTTTAATCAAAGTGCAGGTTAGTAATATGACCGCAAAATGGTAGAGTGCAATGCGATGTTGCAAAGGGGCAGGGGGATGTTGCAAGAAGTTATGTAACAAAGGAGGAGGGGTCTTGCAACAAGTCAAGGCTACAAAGGGGGGTATGCAACAAGTCAATGCTGCAAAGGGGATGGGGTTATGCAACAAGGGGGAGGGGTTATCCCCCAAGCTGCAATGAAGGGGGGAGCTTTGGGGGGAGAAGGGAGGATGACCTCCCCCCCAAAGGGGTAAACTTAACCTAAGAGAGGGAGAGAAAGGAGAAGGAGGAGGGTCCTTGGGGGAGAAGGTGGGATGTCCTCACCCCCCAAAGGGAAACCCTAACGTATGCCTTAACCTAAGAAGGAGAGATATGTTCGCCTGGCCCCAGCCACATGCATAATGAGAGTTCATCCGAGCGCCCGCTGTTTTATAAGGTGTAAATCAGCCAGTTGGATTAGAAGGCTTAATCTGGCTTAGAAGGCGTAAATGGTTTGTTCAGGTGTACATTATTAGGGTTGAGTTGCCAGATTGCCCCATTTATTTAATTAAAGCATATATTCTTGAGAGTTGGCTTAGAAGTCTTAAGCAGCCAGTCGGTTTAGAAGGCCTAACCAGCCATTTGGTATACATATAATTAAATAATATCGTTTATATATACAACCAAAAGAATTAAATAAAACACCATTACATCATTCTGTTTATTTAGACAAATTATTGGAATAAATTTCACGAAATATATAGAAAATAAATATACAATAGTTCATTCAATACAAACGATGGAATATATATCTGATAAAAACAAAATAAAAAAAATAATAATAGTATAAGAAATACGTACGAGGAATATATTAGGTCATCCCATAAGTAATGCGGCATTTTTTAATTTTTTTTTTCCATGTTTATCATTATTTTACGGATAGAAATAATCGAAAGCAGGTTTATTTTTATACTAGCCTAGTCTACTAAACTCGAAGCCTAGGTACCTGTATGGCTTAGCCTAACCCAAGGCTTTCATTTTGACATACCTTAGTCGTCATTTTCTGAGCTATTAATTTTGTATTAACAATGCTAAGTTAACAGCAGAAAGTTTGTGTCAAGTATACGGTGAAGGAACAATTAGTGTGAGCCAGTGCCAAAGATGGTTTCAGAATTTTCGCTCGGGAAACGTTAGTCTCAGAGATGAACCCCGTTCAGGACGACCAGTGGAATTTGATCAAGATCTTTTAAAAATAACAGTGGAAGAAAATCCGATTGTAACTGTTGAAGAATTGGCTGAAAAACTGCATTCAACTCATTCCACTGTGCATCGTCATTTAAAGGAGATAGGCAAGGTTTCACGATTGGGGCAATGGTTTCCTCACGACCTGTCAGAGGTACACTTGCAACAAAGAATCAACATTTGTTCATCTCTCCTTTCTCGGCTAAAAAGTGAACCATTTTTGAGTAGGATTGTTACAGGAGACGAAAAGTGGGTTATGTACAACAATATTAAACGTTCTAGACAATGGATTAGTCCTGGGGAAAAACCAATACCACAGCTGAAGCAGGGGCCTCATCCACGGAAGATTCTCTTGTGCGTTTGGTGGGATATGAATGGCATAATCCATTTTGAACTTCTTAACCCAAATCAGACTATCACCAAAGAGGTTTACTGTGCTCAGTTGGACCGTTTAAACGCAGCACTTGAAGAAAAAAGGCCAGCATTAATCAATAGAAGAAGAGTGCTCTTTCATCAAGACAACGCACGACCTCATATCGCAAGAGATACCATACAAAAGCTTAATAATTTCGATTGGGAACTAATGAGCCATCCTCCATACTCACCCGACTTAGCCCCATCAGACTACTATCTTTTTAGGAGTTTAGCGAATCACCTGAAGGGAATGAAGATGTCAACAACAGAAGAAGTCGAAATAACCTTAAAGAACTTTTTTAAATCAAAGTCAAACGATTTTTACAAACATGGTATTGAAAAGTTAGTAGAAAGATGGAGACTAGTGGTAGAAACTGGTGGAAATTATATTACTTATTAAATTAATAAATAAATATTTATTTAAATATAAATAACTTCAGAGTTGTTTGATTTCTATCCGTAAAATAATGATAAAAATGAAAAAAAAAAATTACAAAATGCCACATTACTTATGGGATGACCTAATATATATAATAAAAAAATTAAAAGAAAATAATATAAGAAATACAAAACGATGAAGTATAATAAATATACATCAAAATACACTTTATGTTCTCTTGCGCTTAACTAAGACAATAAACTCGCACGTAATCAAGTCTACAGTCACATTACTATTGCTTTGCACTACGCAGTAAATACGATTTAACATTATTTCACTGCTCAAGTTATAGGGGATACCCATACTCGATGTAAATGGCCTTCATATCGTTCAATACTATTTTTGTGCCCATTTTACATTCGGCGGTAAGTTATCTTTAAACAAGGCTAGAATACATTCAAAAGCACGCACAAAGAGGTCATCGTTAGCCACATCATTATTAAATACAAGTTTATAAACACTCCTTTCCAATCGAGGGTTTATTCTTACCGATCCGAGCTTTTCAATCGTAAACTCCTCTTCACAATCTATAGCGGCAGTTGAAATAATCTTCCAAGTCGTAACAACAGCTGCTCATTATATAAAGAAATAGTTCTTCAGGGTGAACGGTGTAGATGAGCTCAGCTGTACCGCTCAAGTGCTTTGAACCATTTTCATGATATTTCAAAGAGTCTAAACCTTTTAAATAAGCATCCATCTCTAGACCATTCTCGCCTTGTTCAGTCCTACACTCGGTAAATCCGTCGAACAGAGCGGTGTATGCGTATTCAAGAACCGTATCAAAATAGAGCATATCCGCAACATGCGCGTCTAATATAGGCTTCAGCTTGTGGAAACCGACGATTTCAAACATTCTGTCGAGGATGAAACAGTTTCGCGTAGGAACAAGAACGTTATCATCAGAAGTATTCTTCCACATCAGTCGTATATCAATGCATGGCTGATTGTTATTTATACACAACGTACAAACAATGGCATATTAGGGGGTATCACGATCCTCACTCCACTTCTCAACTATCATGAAGACTATTCATCAACTCAACACTTAAATAAACAACATTCCCTTTACCAGAGTTTGTTTTTCTACAAGGCGTTTCCAGTACATAGTTAGTCACCAGTTTTACGCCTGAATACGCGCAATGAATTCGTCACGGACACATCGTACACGACATTGAGAATGCTGCTTAAAGGAAGTTCCATCGTATTCGAGGAGTGCCCGTCCACTCGGTTCAAGCTCTGAGATGACTATGAGCCACAGGCGAGCGGATCGGCTCGACGGGAGGAGTGAGTCACACCATAAGCTGATGAAACGTGGACAGCCTTGTTCCAGTGTGAATACTCGTAACCCATTATACTGGGTAGGTGTTTTGAGAAATTTTCCGATCCATGAAGCAATACCAGTTTTAATGTTTTATCAGTCCCACTCCCCAGAATGCCACCAGACATTTTCATTCAGTTCAGGGGGATTTTCACGAACTAAGCACATTTTATTCACACTCTGGCTTACTATTTCAGAGAAACATATGCCCATAGTTTCCTTTTTGCTTAGCAGACGATGCTCGTCTCTAAATTCTGTTAAAAACTCACACAGGCCTTTAGCCACAACCTCACTACAAACCTCGTCATGATATATATTAATGTAGTGGTAAAAATACTTAAGATTCTCCATGATGACAAGATTTACATTCTCAGCCGCAGGGTACGAGTACTCGGAATGATGCAACATGTTATAATATCGCTTGTCACACCACTCATCAAAAAGACTCACTAACCATAACCGTTGCTTCTCTTCTGCACGTGTTGTGTCTTCTACTTCACGGTATATGTAAGCTTTTATAAAGTTTAGGCCTACAACATACTTCAATACACCGCTTGTACCACGAATTCCCGCAATGCTCTCACCAGAATACCCGTAGAGTATTTTTTACCTCTTGTTCCTCAAGCTTCGCACGTTTCAATGTTGCCTTAAAAGTATCGAAGGAGGGTGGAATAGGGAGCCATTCAGTATCCACCATATTTTCACACTTTTCCGAATACCACTTCATAAACGTCGAACACGTAATATTAAAGGTAGCCATTACTATTTTTTGTCTACGAGGGAAAATACACGTCTGAGACCCAAGGCTTGCAGCGGTCAACTGAACACGCAGCGATTGGATATGCCCAGGTAGTAGCAGGAGTCACGTGACCTATCATACAGGGGGCGGAGCTTAGAACTTTCTCCTGTACACACACACACACACACACACACACACACACACACACACACACAAAGGAGAACGTGAAACGCTAATTGAAACACGATTTATTCAATAAACGGAATATTCAAGGTGTGTATATATGTGTGTGTGTGTATATATATATATACTGTATATGTATATATATACACACAAGTACATGTAATAAATAAAATAAACATATCGTTAACAATAGACACACATATATATATATATATATAATATATATATATATTATATATATAAAACAATCAAGGATTATGGTATCAAAGGGTACGGTATCATAGGTATCAGGCACCTGGTAACGTTTCCTATAGGTGTTACGGCACACTTTCGTACCCCTAAGTTCCTTCACGCCCCCCAGCTTCTGCGCCCGAAAATTGTGGGTCCCTACAGTTGGTTGGGATGGCTGGTCGCCCTCATCATCATCCAAGCACACTAAATCCTTCAACGAATCAAAGTTAACGACCCTCCGATTCACCTGGTTGAGCGTGATACCCTTTGCCTTCACGATGTATTTCATATCCTCCCCCACCCTCACCCGTACCCCATAAGTTTTTGGTCCTGTTGAGACAAAAGCTTCGGCATATGCGATGTCTCCATACTCATACTTGATCTCATCAGTTAACTCCCCGAGGAATTCACGAATAGTAGGCATGTATTTACCCTCCCTCGCTGTGGATATCACACTATCTGTATCGGCGTTCAAAACCCTCCGACCAAGAGAATGCAATAGACCCCAAAGTTTGATGCGTGCGTATGCCGTTGTGAAGCTGTCTGCAGGTATGTTTGTAACCCATGAGGTATCTGTAGCCAATTCGGTATTGTTGTATAAGGTTGTAACCAAAGGTGGGCACCCGGGCCTCAAAAAGGACCGACGGTCCCGGTCCCAGTCCTTGCCTCAAACTGGACCGACGGTCCCGGTCACTGTCCTTTCTGAAGATAGGACCTAGGAACGACTCGGTCCTCGGTCCTTATATATAATATAAGTGAAAAATTTGATTAAAATGAAAAATGAAATTAAAGACACCGGAAATCTTTAATTTTATTAACGTAAATTATAATTAATACAATACATAAATGATGAAAAAAAGTTATTAAGTTAAATGCTTGAGTTTCCCTTCAAGAAGACTAGCATTTCAAAATGGCTGTCACTGAGCCCTGACCTTTTCGGCTTGAGGACGTCCTTCCCCAAAGAGAAGAGCCTCTCCACGGCGGCACTGGATGGGATAGGCGTGTTAAACTTGATGAACAAGTCCTTCAACACCGGGCTGGGGAACGAGTCCTTGTTGAAGATGAAGGGTTTCACAGGCCTCTCGCTGAGAAATGTCTCCACCAACTTTGTCCCGGTCTCCTTCGTCTTCTCCCCGCCCTCGTAGAGAGCCTCAAAGAAGTCGTCATTGTCCTGGTCATTTTCACCCTCGCTGCTGCTGGTGTCCTTGCCTGAGTCCGCTCTTGCCAGAATCCTCTCCACCATAGACATCATCTATTTCTTCACCTTGGCCTTGATCTCCTCGACGTCATACATGACGTCGTCCTCCACCAGCCTCACCCAGCCCAATTTGAGCAGGCACAGCAAGCATTTGTACTCCAGGTTCTGCTCACCCTTGGGGCCCAGGTATTCAAAGTATTTGTCCAGGTACGGCCAGGGATTGCCGGGTTCAGTTCTTCCGCTAGGAGCTCCAGTTGCTTGACTTGAAGTTGAAGCACTAACATCAGTAGATTCTTCGTCTCCTTCAGGTGTTGAAACAAGTTTCAGTTCAGTCTCAGTCTCTTTCTGAGTCTTCTGGAGGAAACGATCCATCTTCTTTAGAACTTCAAATAATCACTAAACACACTAAAATCACTGTTGCTTTCAGCAACTCTTCATCTAACTCATTTGGTCGTCCTGTTCGTTAATAATCTTTCAGACTGAAGTCTCCAGTTCTGAACTTCTCAAACCATCTCCTACACATCCATTCGCTCACAACATCATTTCCATAAACTCTTTGAATGTTTCTTGCAGATTCACTAGCGTTAGATCCTTTATGGAACTCATACAGCATCACATGTCGAATATGCTCTTTCGTGGGCTCCATGTTTTTTCAATTACTGTAATATCGGAGGGGTGGCGTTGTAACTGTATGAAAAACACCAGAGAAAATATTTATTAGCCTAATCCTAAACTAGCGTGTCATTCTGTATCGTGATAAAACATGTGCGAACCTGTCGCCGCGTGTATTTTGCAACATTTCTAAAACTATTTCACATTATATTGAGGTTATTCTATTATCTATCGTCCGTTTTCTAATCGAGCAGAATTTATGTTACAACCTGATACTTTATTATGTAAGAATTACCTATATTTACGATCTCCATGACCTCTTTATCGGGAGTGTTGCCATAATCCCAGACTTCACTATAACTTTGTGTCAAATGAACGTTCCCCTTGCCAGTATTCTGTACAAATTTCTGTGCAAAGACTGTTTAGACACAACTTTGCACTAAAGCGCTTGCCTGGGTTCTTTACAATTTTGGAACGGTCAAGCTGTATACCTTCACGGTCATGGTAACGTTGAATATAAGCCGATCTTCCATCTTCGGTATCAACTCCTAGCGGATACCCTGATGCTTCTACCTTATCCTTCAAAAAAGCGTGAAAAGGTTGGGTAGCTTCTGAAACCACACCTCATGTATCTTCAATATTCTGTAGCCATGGCGAACGGCTAGGTCCAGCTCAGGGCTTGTATAATTTGTATATACACCTCTGATCTTATGCTGGTTGGTTGTTTTATTACAATCTCCATTGTTCTCCTCTGCGCACTTCACGCACAGGGGAAACATGAGCTTGTGATCTATAACGACGGGTAAGATTGGCATCCATAAATCGCGAGGGGAGAGCACATCTACGAAAGAAAGGCCGAAATAGTACCCGTTCAAATTTGTGGAAAGCACCTCGATGGGGGGCAGGTCAGGTCCCACCAGTTTTTCAGGTGCACCTACGGGGTACGGATTGGTCTTCATCACGTAGGGATATAGAGAACAGAAGTCATAGTAATGGAGTTTCACCCTCTCCGTAGGCGGAAAGTATAGCTTGAAGGGATTTGTACTCCCCCCGAACAAGCTATCACCGCATTTGAGAGGATCCAGCACCAGTGAACGCTTGATCGTGTTTATTTCTTCACGGTACTGTCCATCTGTTTCCATCCGTGCATCATACTCATGCTCCCACAAGACCTTATGAGTGAACTTTTAGCCTATAAGTTGATCGCGGGTGCGGGTCCATGCAAGACTGTCGGCAGGAGACCTACCGTGGATATCTCCTACGATTCTACACTCAGGACACGGGGGCATCCGTGCCACCAACAACCGTTAAAGGAGTACACAGTCTTCTCACCAGTAGCACGGTTTTCGCTTAGACCATCAACCCAAAAAACATGACCATTAACCTTAATGGGTACTTCCCCCGTGTTGCGGGCATACTTTATGTATACACCTGTCTGCTGCTGTATGTGTATGAGCCAGTAAATAGCCTTATGCCTATAACTGCGGGGATTGTTTCTGTGAATGACGGCTAAGGTGTCTTTAGGAATGAAGTTATTCTTGAACACCGTAAAACATAATGAGGCGATCGTGGTTGCGACTTGCAACGGATCGCATTTGAAACGGTCTATGCACATCCTTCTAAAGGCCTGGAAACATACTCTAAGCACGCGCATATCATTCACGCAATAACGCTCACATTCATCAGCTATATTATAAGGATTAGGTTCATTAAAACTGTTGTAGTAGCGGTCAAAATCTTCACGTTCATCTGTACTCATACATTCATAGTTAAAGTAATGTTTGGGTGGAGGTAGTCCTACGTAATTTAAAGTTTCGCTAGTGAGGAATGTGTAAGGGAAATATCCTTTTGAAACTTCAGCGGCTACGCCCGTGACCTTGGGTAACTTTGCTAATTTACAAGGTGTGAATTATAAAGTGTCTTTAAACTGTACATTACCTCTTATTTGCATCTGTATAAGTTTGTTTTCTCTTTTCAAGGGATCACCTGTAAATATCTCAGAAGAGTCGTGCTCAAGCAACCCCTTATAAAGGAACTGCGTGTCAAATTTTGCCCCGTTATGGGCAAGAATATACACAGTCATTTTTTGGAACTTGTCCGCTAACTTGACAATATAGGACACAAAGAGTTTCACAGGGCTATCGTGGGCAATCGTTTTAAAAACGCTTGTCCGTTTACCACATTTGTGACACTCATCACACTCGATCTCCATACACTCATCACAGATAGTCTGGCTTACAAGTAAATGTGGAATAACCTCTTTGGTTTCAGCGTTCGTGTGTTTCTATATCGGGTGGCTGGTGGTTCAGCAAGCATCAGGGATTCCACTCTGGCTTTCAGGATGGATCCTGAAAGATTCTGCCGCCGGACCATGGAGCAGCACATCGAAACAATCCTCCGAAATATTGAGTACGACACTGACCTTTTCGAGTCTCTCCTCACCTATCCTTGCCGACTTGAAGCCGTCCGCCAAGCACAAGGAGGCAACACCAACTATTCAGTAGTTTTGTTTAGATGGAGAATTAAATTGTCTAAAAGATGCAACAATCAGTTTGTTGTACCTCTATTTGTTTCATCTGTCCAGGGAGGGCAATCATTGTTTGCTACCGCTTACATGCTTTACATGAACCGCCCTATATTTCTCATGGCATGTAGAACAGTGAATTTCATCACATTTATGCGTGAATTTTCCCCAAATATCCATCATGTGAAACATACCACATTCACAGATTCTTATTTTCCTGCACGTGCCAATTGACTTATGGAGCTCAAAACCGTTATTATTGAAAAATGTGCGTCTACACACATCACAATCCCTCTTCTCAGCTTCAACTACACGGCTTCACATTTGGAGCTTTTACACTGCTCATATACCATGTGGCAATCTTTACAATGTTTCACTATATCATCCGCAAACTCGATACACCCCTTACACAAATCATGAAGTCGTCCATATTTTCGATTTTTATCATAACTCGCGTAAAGGTCCCTTATATTACGGATTGGGAGATACGTTGTTCCTGATAGTCCTAAAATAAGTAGGGGTCTTGTGCGATCTCTCACACTGCTTTTAAAAACATACACAGTTCTACGACGATCATCCATTCCAAACACATTGAAACACAACTATACGAACATACATTTCTTGTTCTACCCTTCTCATCTCTTACAGTCAAACTCAAGTTTACACTCTACAGCTAGCTTACGGGCACGCTCCACTACCGTAGGCAACCAAATTTTTGGGCCCGTGTATTTAGTACAGTAAATTTCTGGGTGCAGAGGTTTTGACGACTGATCTAGACTAATTTTGGGGCGCAGAATCCGAATTTTTCTATGCCATCGCACCAAATTGGTGCGAAAGTGGTCAAAATGGCAAAAAATTGGCCAAAATGGCAAAATTTTATCAGTTTTTCGTATTTTTGTCATATTCTTGAGTTGAAAAAATTTTTAAGGGCAATTGTTTGTTTGAGAATCTGTGTTTGTAACATACTGCTGCCTGAACCAAGAAAACTGACAAAAATGTCAAAAAATAACAGCAAAAATAGTAAAAAATTAAATAAATATTGTCAAAAAATTGCAAAAATGAAATTTTGGGCTATTTTGGTGCATAAACTAGCTCCAACCAATCTTATCGAACTAAATAGTAAAGAAATTAGATATTAATAGCTCTACTAAAATTTCCTAACGCAAAAACATGTACAAATGTCTAAATTTTGGGTTACAATGATTAAAAATGGTTGTAGAATATTTGAAAAAATAGACAAAATATAAAAAATAGTGCTAATTTTATAAAACTCTTAGGTTTGCATGTTGTAAAAGACTGTGAGATAAGATCATGTATTATTTCTGATGATGAAGTTGACTGAAAATCTTGCAAAAGAGGCAAAGAGTTTGGCAAAAATGACAAAAACTGTCAAGGCCGCTTATGTGATTGAGAAAGAGTGTTACCGTCACTCAGGTGCATATTCCCAGTGCAGCACCACGGCAATGGGCTAAGTTATAGCTAACTTAGTGGGAACGACCTCATTTAATGATGAGGCCCCATTGTTGTTAAAGTCGTCTCATTGCTCTTGTTCTGCAACCATAATTGAAATTTTAGTTGCAGCATCTTGATATAAGTTACGGTGTTCATCGACACTCAAAAACCCATTGAACGTAATGCTTGTTATTGCTTCGTGCACTTACGATAATCCTTGCTTGGCTCTCACATAATGATTTCCATTCATAACGGATTTTACTGTGTCTGGACCGAAACATTCGCTTTCAACCAAAACAGATTCAATTCCCGATATATGAAGATAAGATCCAATACAAGCAAGTACAATCTTCTCAAAATGGAATCCACCCAATCCGATAAACAAATTACTGAACAGATCTTTTTTTCAGGAGCTGAATTTCCTTCGCAATAGCATAAACTCCTTCATCACACCACAGTGCACCGTATGGCTTCTTCTGCTGCTTAAGCACGTCATGAAAGTTAATCATTGTTGTAAAAATGGTATCAAATTCAGTTGCTTTGTATGGCAATATGGGAGTGAACGCAATAGTTGTAGGCTTCAAGCTATCTCCTACAAAAGGGCTTTTGACAGCAACAAAGCTTGGAACAAAGTCATCATTATCAGTATTTGAGTTAGTTGAAGAGCCCTGTATTGTGGTTGTTCTATGTTTGTATCGCATGATCGCATCACAAACCACAGGAAATGGTCGAGATTAACAGTCTCTAGTAAATGATCGTTTGCTTTGTATTCAGAGACTTGGAAATCTTGACTTATTGTACCTCGTTCATGTCTTGGTCCAATCGAGATAATTTCTTGGAAAGGAAGAACGCTTTGTAACTTGCCAAGCCGGAGGGTTGACTCTGGAGCTTCACTGATCTTATTAGTATGCTGTTGTGTTGGTGCAGAGCTTAATGGAGCATTTTGGAATAAAACTAGCACCGTATCGTGTGTCGAACCAATTTCACACAAGGTATTTTCCAAGGTGTCAAAATTATCTATTGCTGCTTGAATTGGATGGTTTTGATCAAATACTGGAGGAACTGGAACTCTATGTGAACCACATAAAGATATTGTACGTTTTGCTAGTGCAAAATTTATTTTTCGAACTTCTTGATATCCTACACAAATGCTCCGTTTGTTTGCAATTTCAATAAGATCTTTAGACTGTGACAGGTTATATATAGTTTGAGCAAATCCGACATGCAATGGGGTGGGCTCCAAACCATTATGAAGGATGTAAAACAACATCTGGAAGATAGTGTCACACTTCAGCATCAACTGATTGTTGCTATCTGATACATTCCGGGTGGAAAACAAATGCTGAAGAAATTCCATCCATATTGGAGGACGTTCATTTTGGAAGCGTTTTAAGGCTAGATCAAGATCGTTTGGATCACAATAGCTAGAGCGTAAACCAAAACTGTAAGTTTTTAACTCTTTCCTTAGGTCCTTAGCAACGTTTTCGACAGATGATTTCCGCAAAGTTTCAACAATTCTTGCACTCTCAATCTGGACAGAATAAACCATCTGTGATTTTCGTTTGTTGCTAGGATATGTAAAATAAATGGTGTCCTTAAATTTGTCTATAAGCAGGCTCTTAACCAAATAGTTACTGATAGATTCATCCTGGTTCAGCTTTTTATTGATATCTTGTCTCAAGTAGGTGACACTGTATCCACAGCTTGTGAAGTCTATTTTTGAGACTACATCATTAAACGCTTCTTGAACCATGTCAACCATACAATTATTATGGTAGAATACATCTGCAGCGAATACATCTTTGTATTTGTTCAACATCGCTACTCTGGTAAAAACATCGTCTTGGAACAAGTAAGCATAACTCAATAACTTTTGGGCACGACCTGGAGTACATATCCGAAACAAATCATGGTCAATGTTTCCACCTTTCAATTTGACTCGAGCTGAACCACAAAATACACACACTTTCATATACTTGATATGCTGTGTTTTAATCCTTTTGCTTGAACTATTTTCTGGAGGAGTTAATGCTTCCCCTAAGGAGGAATCGGAGGGTTCAGATTTAGCATTTTCAGACTTCTGGCTACGTTCAACGAACTTTTTATATGTTGTATAGCAGGAAGTGCTGTGATACTGGATATAAGGAGTCTGACTCTCAATAAGAGCTTTCAAACGTTTGCTTCTGTCATCATTTGGGTACGCAGAAGCCAACTGAAGCAAATTTTTTATTCCATGTTTTCCGCTGCTCAAATATTTCTCCCCACTTACCAAGGTTTGAGCTATGCTTCTTTTCTGGCACAAGTTGACATACATCCTGAAAAAATAAAATATACTAAGACTTCTTGCAATTGCAATTATAATAAACTGGTTCTATTCTATACATATAAAAATTCATTTGTAACACATTGGTCTTTATATTTATGTTTTAAATATTCAATTCGATTATTACTTACCATGATCTATCATCTGTTGAATCACATAATGAATACAGGGATCCTCAGTTTGTAGCTACTACCAATACTAAACCTGAAACACAATAAATACAACTTAGTTACTCTAAAGAAATCAAATATATCGATTCTATAAGAAGTTCAAGCATTTTACAACAAGCAAGCCTAAGAATAACATAAAATTAGTACTATTTTTTTATATTTTGGCTATTTTTTCAAATATTTTATAACCATTTTTATCGATTTATACCCGAAATTTAGACATTTGTGCATACTTTGTTTTAATAAATTCTTGCAGAGCTATTAATATTTAATTTCTTGACTATTTAGTTCGATATGATTGGTTAGAGCTAGTTTATGCGCCAAAATAGCCAAAAATTTCATTTTTGCGATTTTTTGACAATATTTACTTAATGTTTTACTATTTTTACTGTTATTTTTTGACATTTTTGTCAGTTTTCTTGGTTCAGGCAGCAGTATGTTACAAAAACAGATTCTCAAACAAAAAATTGCCCTTGAAAAAATTTTCGAATCAAGAATATGACAAAAATACGAAAAACTGATAAAATTTTGCCATTTTTTGCCAACGTTTTGCCATTTTGACCACTTTCGCACCAATTTGGTGCGATGGCATAGAAAAATTCGGATTCTGCACCCCAAAATTAGTCTAGATCAGTCGTCAAAACCTCTGCGCCCAGAAATTTATACGAACTCTGGGCCAGATCCTAGACTAATAAAGCCGCAACCACGATCGACGTTTATATGCCGCCTGTAAATAGCCTGAGAATTGAAGTTAAGCGGAAAAGGTGTGGCACAATGACCTGCAAAACGGAATACAAGATTAATATTTAACGTGAAGTTGTCCATATTGAAGGCTATACTACTTTGAGAGGCCTGCATTACACGGCCTAATATATACTCTATATCTACAGCTACTGTACCAAGCGTCTGAATGGTATTACTATCCAAAAATAATCTACATCCCTGTCATCTGACCCGAACCCGAAGGACAGCCGCGTTCTGACTTCACGTTCGTCGCGGTTCTGAAAGTCAAACTCTACAATACGTTCAACTACGCATCGCAGTCCGTGTTCAACACTATTGCTCTACATGGATCTTGGATCAACCCTGACTACAGTATATACCGATTTCTAGTCAAGGCTGAGGTGGGGGTAGCGGTGCGCACCAACTCGAACGTTATGCCATCCTCTACAGAACGAGAAGCTGCTGCTGCTGCTGTGGAGGATGTACACGGAATTGAACAGGAATAAGGAGGTATATTTTAGGAAGGTACTATTGTGGGGGTTGTGCCGTAAGACGTAGAGGGTTGGGGGCTCTATTACTGGGGGCCTAACAACCGGCGCAATCCTGGCACGCTTTATACCTGACGTGGAGGGTTCTTCATCATGCTTCCGCTTAGAATTGGTACGTGCTACAGGTATCGTTGGTGTGAACTCGGCAGTGGGGATGGAGTCTGTGATTACAACTACACTGTCGTCGGGGTCATCTGTAATATCGATGATGGGGTGATGTACCTCATCGTCATTCACGGTTCTGTGGGAGAAGAGGAAAACAAGACTGTAGAATATAAGGAACATCACTTAAATATTTATTATATTTTGTAAATGACCCACTTAGGAGTGTGACGTGTTAGAGATAGATTCTGTAGAAAAATTCAGGTTCACGAGCCCATCCCCATGTATTATATCTGGCCCTACAGGATGTGGTAAAACTGTGTTTATGCTTAAAATCATTAAAGAAAAGGGAGAGATGTTCTCAAAATTTGTGCATAAAGTTATATGGTGCTATTCGACGTATCAATCAGTGTTCAACGAGTACCAAGATGATATTTTGTTCCACAAAGGTGTATATGACGTTAATTCATTAAAGGGAAATGAACATACAGTCATTGTAATTGATGATCTTATGTTGGAAATTGATAAAACGTTTGCCGAGACATTTACATTGTTCTCCCACCATCTTAACATAAGCGTATTCTTCAGCAATCAGAATCTATTTTTCAAAAATAGATGTCGTTAAATACACAATATCTAGTATTATTCGCGCAACATAGAGATGTATCACAAATTGGGATATTAGCCAGTCAAATGTTCCCAAATCAGCGTACGGTGTTTTTTGAAGTTTATAAAGAAGCTGCAAGTCAACGTAACGGATATTTGCTTTGTGATCTTCATCCGCGAAACACGTTTAGTGTGCTTCTAAGAACGAATATATTTCCAAACGAGCTGAAACGGTGTATATTCCAGAATAACAAAGAGGCTAAAGAAATATCGTGAATTAATAAAAATCTATTATAGACTGCCCCGGGCAATGCAACAGATATTTGCTAAAACTATCGACTCCAACTTTTTAAATTGTATCTGAAATCTGTCTTAACGCTAAAAATGTAATGTAATGTAAAATGTAATGTACCAATGAAACCCCCCCAGAAGGCTCACCTACGCAGCTACAAGAACATAATACGTACACTAGCTCGTAAAAGTCAGACTAGGGAAGAAAAAAATGAATTATTGTAGAAAGAGGAGGGTCATTCCTCCCCATCTTATTTTCAATTTTGGAGCCTTTACTGACTAGATAAATATAAAGAAGGAAGTGGTAGTGATTCCACACGAGGTGTATGCTTCACTGCAAAGTTCAAAGAGTCCAGACACGGTTTTAGAACCCCGTAAAAGTAGGCTTAAAAGAATGGAAAGCGAACAGTGAAAAAACACCTGATAAGAAAAGAATCTTATACCAAGAAGCTGTGCCCGTGGTTATTAGGCACAGCACGGACAACGATGAGCGTGGCTGTATAGAACCTGTGCCCGACGATAGAGCTGGCCAACCAAAGAATAACGGGTCGGCCCCACAACATATCGAACATGTATTAAAAAGCAGTCTCCCACATACATTGAGGAATAAAGGTTTAAGTCTTTATAATCTATTGAAAGAGGATCCAAACATACAATGAACCGATACAGGTGAGGTGGTTGTGGAAGGAGCAAATGTACAGGGATCGAATATCATAGCCATCGTCCATGATCTGGTGAGAAAGTGGGATAGGACATCACCATCAGGATGGAAGCATATTAAAGCAAGACTGCAACAAATCAAGAAATCTGAACAGATTAAAAGACTTGGAACATGTCTCGCACGTGCCACAAATGAAAACGCTATCACCCACAGCGGCAGCACCTCTAAAGAGGAGAAAGAAGAAGTTAAACAACGGTCAACCCTACCCACGTGCCTCTAAAATACGCAAATGCTAACATATTAAGAAGACGTTATTATGACATTTCTCGCCCAGCCTCCTACGGTGGCGTAGATAGACTGTACAGAAGTGTTTACAATGATGGAGTAGGGAAAAAAGATGTTGAGAGGTTTTTGCGGGAGCTGGACGTTTATACACTTCATAAGGCTGTGAGAGAAAGGTTTAAAACAGCGAAGACAATAGCGGCTTCGACTGACTCTATTTGGCAAGTAGATTTAACAGACATTCAAAGATATTCAGTGTATAACGATGGCTACCGCTACATCCTATTCATAATACATGTATTCTCTAGATATCTGTGGCTAATTCCTCTGAAAAATAAATCTCCTGAAACAGTTGCTAAAGCTACCAAAACGTTGATGTTGAGAGAAAACAGGGTTCCTGGCTTTTTTTGTTCAGATATGGGAAAAGGATTTATAGGCCGAGCTTTTCAGAACATGCTGTCAGAGTTTAATATCAGCTACTACACCACCAATTTTATACATATGGCCTCTTCAGCTGAAAAAGTTCAACGTCCCATAAAGTAACGCATGCACCGGTATTTTACACATAAAAACGCATACAAATATATAGATATTCTGGAATCATTGGCCTCATCATACAACCGCTCACTCCATCGCACAGAACGAGATTTGAGAAAGAGGTACGCGCATAGATCCTGATGTGAGAAGATATGGAACACTCTGTACGTTTCAAAATCAATGATTATGTAAGGCTGTCGCGTTCAGGAAATAAATTCTCGAAGGGATTTGAGCAAGGCTGGACACTTGAGATTTTTAAAGTCAGGGCTATGAAATCCAAAGGCGAGATAATGTTGTATTACGTTGAAGATTTGAATGGGGAAGAAATCGCAGGAGGCTTTTACCGCGAGGAGTTGCAGAAAGTGATATTTAATTTAGGAAAAAAAAATTTAAAATTGAAAACATTTTAGGCAGCAAAGGTTCAGGAAAGAGAAAAATGTACCTGGTGAAATGGTTAGGATACCCAGAAAGCTTCAACACCTATATAAAAGCTGATGCAATAGTGAAGCTTAAATAGTATGCAACATGGCGCCTAACCATTTCTTCCTCACACTTCCATCCTCTTCATCTCTGTCTGTACACCTTAACAACACACTAGCCAACTTTATAACAGAACTGCACGGATCTATTGAATTGGGTCGTGATACGTTTGAGGTGGGTATATACGAAATTCAGCTGAATACCCTTTTTTTAAGTATTGATTATAAAGAACCCGTTTTTACGCTTCTTAGAGATTGTAATGAGTGTGAAAAAGCCGGGGTAACTCGAGATGAAACCATGCGTACCGCCCTGACTAGGGATGCACGGTATTACAGTACAGAAGTAAAACTAGGACCGGGTCACTATGGTGCGGCTGAGGATATTGTGAAAGACTTAAACGTAAGTTTAAAAAGCTCAAATCTTACGGACGATTTAGTATACGAAATCGTAAATAATGATCCCCATGCATATACTGTGGCCCTAAAATCGCAGCTAAGCGAAATATTAAAGACCAAAGAGTGTTCAAAATTATGACCGATGGACGATATCGATCAGTCATCCAAAGAGATACATTTGACGATGCACAACAGTTGAAATTGAAGAAAATGGTTGATGGCTATAAACTTCCAGACATGTGCCATATTTACAGAAATATAGTGGAGCACCAGTTTGTTGGGGATATCCAGGCACGCCTGATGCGCATAGCGCACATCCCCAAGCATAGAGGAAGGAGTTTGGGTATTACATATGACAGGCCCCCATTATGTGAATGTCGCAGCTAATCTAATAACCAATATCTCAATATATATAAGAACGGTTGAGGGAAAAAATTTCCCATTCGGTAATGGGAGCTTAACGGCGAAGCTGCACAATGCACTGAGTTATAATGGACAGAGAACCTTTCACAATCTATCGAGGTGTGAGTGGGCTTGGATACATTTTTTCAATCATACTACGTACGGCTGTCCCCTTGCTGAAAAGGGGTGCCAGATATCTCGGGAGGAAAGCGTTACAGTCAGGTCTTAACAGGGTAGAAGACATTATGGTTGGGACTAAAAATAAAAAAGCTCTAAAAAAACACTTAAAGCGTACACGGGACGAAATCATCAAAGATGCAAAGGGAAAAATGCGTGGTGGTGGGAAGAAGAAGAGGCTTGTCCGGAAGAAGGGGTTACCAGCACGTGGAGTTAAACATAAAAGGATATAAAAAAGAAGTGTTCTAAGAGAATGAAACCTATGGTTGATAATTTTTTTGACTGATATAAGCTAAGGACATTGCTTTCATGATTCATAGTTTGTTTACCACTTGTCGAGAGAGGTGACATTATTTCTGACTCGTCATGGCACGCTTCATCCATCCGTGTAGTTCACAATGTTGTAAACAGGAATTGTCCCTCTTTGATATGCCTCCAACTCAAGTTTCTATTGAACACAGCGAATTTATTACAATTAATCCGTTAAACACAATTAGTTCCCCGAGTGCCCCTGTAGAATTCGTGATACCCAGCTCAGGCCCTTACGTTTTTGATCCAAGCTGTATGCACATGTACGCTAAACTACTGTACGTATAGCCCATTCTGATGGAACGGATTGCGATGATAAATATGTTGCATACCCTGAAAGCAACTTTCTACACTCCATATTCAACCAGTGTGATGTGTATTTAAATCAGGTAAACATCTCGGCAGGAACAGGGTACTTAGATAGCCCTGTTCAAAAATCAACTTTTTCTTATTTTCATAGGTTTCTGTACTTTTTCCCATGCTTTTTTACCTCAAAAGGCCGAAAATCACAACCATTTTGACCTAGGTTGTTGGGAAGCATTGCCTCATGGAGCTTTAAGTTTTCTGCCTTGAAATCGGCCAAAAGCACCAGTTCCGGGGTCCCTTGAATCATGTTTTGCACTATAACTTTTTATCTAAACAAGATAGAGCAACAAAATAGGCACCAAATTAAAGTGTTTTTAATCCTCTTTCTAACTTATACAATTATGATAGTCTTGGAACAAGAAATGGCACATTGGTACATACAAAGATTTCAGAAATATCACAAAATTCGTTTTCTCACACTCAAGGCAGACAAAGCGCCTTATTCATGACACAAATTTGAGATTAACATTTTGTCACAAGTCTAATCGATCAAGAAGTGAAAGCATTACATGATGATTAATTTCATAATGACATTTACACAGTCAGTTGTTGAGAGTTTGTTTCTTGAAGCTGTCAAAGCGGCCTCTGTTGAACTCCACAGCTTGAAGGAGATAGTCCCTTTGCTTGGCATCTGTTGTTATGACATTTGCAAAGTCGCTCATCATCTTGACACCACGTTCAGCAATGTCATTCACCGCTTTCAGATTCTTAACATAGTCCAACGCTTTTCTGTAGTCCTCATTCTGTGGCCAAGACGTGACAGGTTCCAGAAGACACTCGGATCCAATGTTCAGTGTGTCCAGCAGGAAATGTGATTCTGGGCCAATGAGATCAACCAGGGTGGTCTTAGCTGTGACTCTCTGGAATAGAGGCTTTCCTGTTCTGAAGCTGTCTGGCTTCTCAGTGGCATGTAACTGGGCAGCAATGTCGTGCTTCAATGTGTCACTCAATCTACTGCTGAACAGGGCAAATGGCACGACTTCCTGCGTCAGGTACCATTTGTGGTTTTCCATCTTATTAAGTACTGCATCAGCAAGCTCTGGGTCAGTTTTCTTGTATTTCAACATGTCCTGGATTAGACTTAGATCATTCACGGGAGCATCTGCAGCAGACATTGACATCATCCATACAGGAGTGTAGAACAGCGCAAGAAAGGTGTTGAGTCTTTCCAGCTTTGATACAGTGTCTTCGTCGTACTCAAGTTGATCTGCAAACATCAGCATTTTCATGGAGTACAGGTTTCTGGCCATCCATCTGGCCTGATGAATGGCGCCTGGTCGACTCCAGTGAATACCTCGAGGAGGCGTTCCTCCAAGAACAATGACTGTCAGTTCAGCCATTTCCCTGTAGTCGGCTCTTGGAAGCCTTTCTGCTGTTAGAATGTCTTGGAGTATTTCTTCACTGTTCTTCTTCTTTTCCTTCAGCCATTTGCTGTTGATAGCCAGCATCTTTGGGTTTTCCTTGGACAAGTCCGTCCAAACATCCTTCAGATGCTCAAACCAGGGATTATCTGGCCCCTTCACCTTCCCAAACAGCTTCTCCCAAACTGCTCCTACTAGGATTTCCAGGATGTGATGTCGACAGGCCAGATAAAACACCTTTTTGTTCAGCATTTTCTCTAGCAGTTTGGCAGCTCCTCTGTGAACTCCACTGTTACTGGATGTAGTGTCAAAAACAAGGGCAGTAACATTATCCGTAAGTTCCCATGTCTCCAGTAAATCCATTGAAGCCTCAGCCTGAGCTGTGCCAGAAGAATTGTCGATGACAGGTACTCCCAATAACTTTCCTTCAGTGTATGAAGGTGGACCAGACACTAGCACAGCTAAAGTCTCTGAGGTACTTCCAGGTTCACTGCCCAAGACATCTTTGAGCAACTTTCCATCCCAGTGTAAGGCAGCGTACTGTGGGGGGTTTTCACAAAACTTGGACATGTGACTCTGGCTGATATTATACCTGGACAGCATTCTGTTGCGACGTGTTGTTGAGGTTGAGATGACGAAGTTATCCAGATCAGCCCCTCCAGCTTTCAAGGTGGCAGAAACCATGGCAGTAACTTGATTGTCTGATAAACCAAGACGATCAGCTGTATTGCAGATGACATCACATTCCATGACCTTCCTTGGAAACGTCAAAGTCACACTAGTCACAGTGTCTTGATGGTGAGAATATCCAGGACGAGGCTGATGGTAATCCATGTCCTCTGTGTTAGCGTCGTTGTCAGTTGAGTCACCCCAGGTAACGTCATCCACATGAACAACTGCCTCTTGTTCTGCTGCAGCTGTAAAATAGTACAACATGTTAAGACAGTAATTGTTAAGTACATGCTAAATATCGCAATGGAGTAAAACTTAAAACTTTTTGTAACGTTCAAAGTAATTAGTTTTACCTTGTTCTTGTCTATGCTGCAGTCTTTCATTCCTCGCTGCTTTCTGCAGGGATCTTGTCTCAAAAATCTTGTCATGACCAGACATATGACCTTTCCTCTCAGTCTTTTGGTCTTCGTAGAACCTGATATCCACATCTTTCTTCTCTCTGGATAACAGTCTGTTGTTCTGTATTTCCTGGATTGCATCTGGAGCTCCTATATCGAACAGGCTGTCTAATTCCAGCACAAATGCTCCTCTTTTTCCTCCAGGGTTACTTGCTCTTCCTTTGCTTTTCACCAGAGCACGATGTTTCTCATGTAGTTTCATGAAGAGCTTCATTGCGTTGTACTTGGTCATTGTCTTGATCCTAGCCATCTGCCAGAATGGGATGATAGATTCAACTGTTTCATATGCAAGGTCTTGAACCATGGGCCTCCCTGCATTTTCCGGTAAATTCTGAAGATTAAGGAAATACTGGAACGCCTGTCTGTTGGTGGGAAGCTGGGAACCACTGATAAAAGCTGAATGGTATCCAACCAGGAAAGTTTCAGTGAGAGATCTGGTAGATGGCCCAGTTGACACCTGCCTGTGGACAGTACGTGGAGGTTCTGAGATATCAACTGTGCGCCCACGGAGCTCCCTCAGCTCCTTGCTTAATGCCATTGTGAAGTTGTAACTTGTAGATGGTTTTCTAGATTCTGATTGAGTTTCTGTTGTTTCCTGAAAAATGATAGATAATTATTATTATTATTATTATTATTTTTATTATTATTATTATTATTATTTATTTATTATTATTATTATTATTATTATTATTATTATTATTATTATTTATTAATTTTATGCTCTTTCATTTGATACCTAATTTGTTGCTCTATCTTGTTTAGATCAAAAGTTAAAGTGCAAAACATAATTCAAGGGACCCCGGAATTGGCGCTTTGGCCGATTTCAAGGCAGAAAATTTAAAGCTCCATGCGGCAATGCTTCCCAACATCCTAGGTCAAAATAGTTGTGATTTTCGGCTTTTTCAGGTCAAAATGCATGGGAAAATGTACAGAAACCTATGAAAATAAGAAAAAGTTGATTTTTGAACAGGCCTAGGGGTACTATCACTTACGATTCTATCTCGAAAATGTGCTGAACTTTTCAAAAGAAGCGAAGGATACCTTTTCAAGTGCCGAGGGCTATTATCAGACTAAAGACGAAATTAGTGTAAAGGACAAATTTAAAAATTCTAAGATATCGTAGATATTGCAGATGAAGCTGATGATAGCGACGATAGTGTAGCTGTTGTTGAGGCTACAGACTGCACCGACAACGCCACCCCTGCTAGCGTTCCGGAACCATCAGCAGTGACAGGCGTAGCCCCCCACACTCTCCAATTCAGGGAGAAAGCGGGTGTATGAGGATGCTCACAGCTCCATTATTGCAACACCTTCCGCGGCAGGTATAAAGCCTATAAACCTCTCCACGAACACATCGGCCGTTAGACCCTCAGTAAGTTCTGAAAATGTGATATAGCCTCAACCCTCCACGTCTTACGGTACATCCCCTACAGCAGCTCCTTTTAAAAATAAAACTATCCCCATTTATCCCTGTTCAGGACCTCCTCCCACTGTACCCGCCCTCTCGGGGGCAATGTCTCATCTTGCAGATGGCGGCATATCATTCGAGCTGGTGCGCAACGTCACCTCCACCCCGAACCTGATTAGAAGGCGCTACTCAGTGAGGATCGATCGCGAATCGTGTATAACAACGGTGTTGAACACGGACTAGGGCGCATAGTTGAGCGTGTTGTAGAGTTTGCTCTTCATAGCGGTGAGGGGCGCAAGTCCAGAGTAAGGCTGGTTTTTGGTTTCGATGTAAATAATGGAGATGGCGACGTATTTTGGGTAGTGATACCATACAGGCGCCTGGCTGCTGAGGATACGGCCTACATTTTATCACGCATCGCTCAGGTCACCCAGAGTGGGGCAGAAATTAACATGAAGAATTTCACGACCGATATAGACCATGTCTTCCGAGCTCTAGGTCACGGCGTCAAGCCTTATACTCTTAACTTTAACAGTTACCAGATATACAAAAGACACTGATCTCGATCATGGTTGCGGCTTCATAGCAATAATCTTAGCCCATTTGTTTACTGTCGTAAATACAGCTGCCCAATAAATTCAGATGCCGACGATAGTGCAGCGTGCACATAAACTGGCTACAGACTGCAGGCTTGAATTTGACCGTGATATGGGCCCTGAAGAGTTGCGAAGGGTAGAACAAGAAATGGGTGTGTGTATAGTTGTGTTTGGACTGGATGACCATCGTAGGACTGTGTATGTTTTAAAAAGCAGCGTGAGAGAACGTGTAAGGCCTCTACTTATTTTAGGCTTGTCTGGGACAACGTACCTCCCCATCCGTAATATAAGGGCTCTTTACGCGAGTTTTGATAAAAGCCGAAAATATGGAAGACATCACGATTTGTGTAAGGGTTGTCTTGAGTTGACGAATGATCTGTTGAAACATTGTAAGGAATGCCACATGGTTTGCAAGTAGTGTAAAAGCCCCAGATGTGAAAGCGTGTTAGTTGAAGCTGAAAAGAGAGATTGTAATGTATGTAGACCCACGTTTTTCAATAATACCTGTTTTGGATTTCACGAATCAAATAGGACGTGTAGGAAAATGAGAATTTTTGAGTGCGGCATGTTTCATATGTTCAATGATAGCGGCAAGTTCGGGCATAAATATTATGAAATTCATTGCTCTACATGCCATGAAAAATATAAGGCGGATAATATAAAGCATGTTTGTTATATGAAAGACGCCAAACATAAAAATAAGCCTTGTATATCTGTGTACTACGACATAGAGACCTACACGGCCACGAAACAAAAGATGTTATCCCGCATTTACTTCTGAGTCAGACCATTTGTGACGAATGCATGAATGTTGAGTGTGATGAATGTCGCAAATGTGGTAAGCGGACAAACTTTTTAAGGTGTCTGCAAGAGATTCCCCGGTGAAAGTGTTTGTAAACTATATTGTCAAGCTAGCGGATCAGTTCAAATAAATGACTGTGTATATTCTTGCCCATAACGCTGCAAAATTTGATACACAATTCCTTTATAAGAAATTGCTTGAGTACGAGTCCTCAGAGATCTTCACGGGTGATCCCTTGAAAAGAGGAAACAAGCTTATACAGATGCAGATAAGAGGAAATGTTCAGTTTAAAGACACCCTGTTATTCACACCTTGTAAATTAGCTAAGCTACCCAAAGTGATGGGCATAAGACGCTGAAGTTTCAAAAGGATATTTCCCTTTCACATTCCTCACTCACGACACTTTAAATTATGTAGGTCCACCACCCCCTAACCACTACTTTAACTATGACAGCATGAGTACAAGCGATCGTGAAGACTTTGAGTGCTACTACAACAGGTTTAATGAAGATAATCCTTACAATATAGCATATGAATGTAAATGTTATTGTGTATATTACGTACGCGTACTTAGAGTATGCTTCCAAACCTTTAGAAGGATGTACATAATGCGTTTCAACTGTGATCCGTTAGAAGCCGCAACTACGATTGCATCATTGAGTTTTGCCGTATTCAAGAATAATTTCATGCCTAAAGGCACACTTGCCGTCATTCCACGAAACGTTCCGCACAGTTATGGGTATAAGGCTATTTACTGGCTCACTCGCATACAGCAGCAGCCACGGGAGAAGTGTCAGTCAAAATCAATGGTTTTTTTTTGGGGTGGATGGTCTAAGTGAGGACTCCACTCAGTGTACTCCTTTAACGGCTGCTGTGGTGGCATGGTTGCTTCCGTCCTGAGTGCGGAGTTACAGGGGATGGCCAAGGGAGATCTGCCGATAGTTTCGCATGGTCTCGTACCCGCGACCAGCTTATAATCTCCCAGTTCACTCACAAGGTTTCGTGGGAACACGAATATGATGCCTGGATGGAGTCCGATGAGCAGTATAGCGGTGATAGCTTCTTTGGAGGACGTACAAACCCCCTCAAACTATACTTTCCAGCTACGAAAGAGGTGAAGATTCATTACTACGATTTCTTCTCATTACACCCTTACATGATGAAGAACAATCCGTATCGCCTGAAAAACTCATGGGTCCTGCCCTGCCAACCACTGAAGAGTTCTCAGCTAATTTGAACGAGAACTACTTTGGTCTTTCTTTCGTAGATGTGCTTCCCCCCTCGCGACTTATAGATGCCAATCTTGCCCGTTGTTATAGACCACAAACTCATGTTCCCTCTTTGTGTGAAGTGCGCAGAGGAGAACAGTGGGGATTGTAATTATGCAACCAACCAGAGGAGGATCAGAGGTGTTTATACAAGTCCTGAGCTGTCCCTAGCCATTCGTCACGGGTATAGAATAGTGAAGATATATGAGGTGTGGAGGTTTTAGAAGCTCCCCAACTTTTTCACACCGTATATAAATATTTTTTTGAACGATTGAGACCGAAAATGAAAAATCGACGTGTATATACAACGCTATCGTGATCGTGAAGGGATACATCTTGAACGGGGCCAAATTGCGCGAAACCCAGGCAAGCGCTTTAGTGAAAAATTTGTGTCTAAATAATTTTTGTAGGAAATTTTCACAGAATACAGACAAGGGCAACGTCCCTCTAGTTCAAAGTTATAGTGAAGTTTGGGATTATGCAAACGCCCTCAATAAAGAAGTCATGGAAATTGTGAATTTCGGTAATACGTACATAATAAGGTACAACAGAATCGAATTGGCTCCAGATACATCACGTGTCACAAACATACTTGTAGTCAGTTTCACAACAGCATACGCACGTATGGGCATCTGTTGCATTCTCTCAGACGACGGGTTCTGTACGCAGATACAGATAGCATGATATTCACGGAGAGAGAAGGCGAATATATGCCTCCTATTGGAGAATTCCTCGGAGAGTTGACTGACGAGATCAAGGAGGAGTATGGAGGCAGCGCCTACGCCGATTCTTTTGTCTCCATAGGACCAAAAACTTACAGGGTACGCGTGAGGGTGGGGGAGGAGCACAAATACTCTGAACCAGGCAAACCGTCAGATCGTTAACGTTGATTCGCTCAAAGATCTAGTGAGCTTAGAAGGTGATGGAAATGAGAGTGATTATCCACCCTACCTGGTTGTAGGAACTCATAACTTCCATGCACAGAAATTGGGAGGCGTGAAGGAGCTTAAGGGTACGAAGATGTGTCGCAACACATACAGGAACGATACAAGATGCCTGCCACCTAGGACACTCGTCCCTTTGGATTCCGTGGGACATGAATATTTGTTATATAATATATAGTTTGTATTAGTCTATTTATTGTTCACGATATTTTACAGTTTATTTATTTTTTCTATTTATTACGTCTATTTAAAATAAATTATGCTTCAGTTAGCGTTTTATTTTCTCCTTTGTATGTGTGTGTGTGTGTGTGTCTGTGTGTGTGTGTGTGTGTATACAGGAAAAAGCTAAGCACCGCCCACTGTATGATGCGCACCAATAAAAAGAGTCACGCGACTCCTGCTACTAATCCAATTAGTGGGACATATCTCCTTCCTGCGTGTGCTGTTGAGATCCCAGCAAGCCCTGGTTCTCAGACGTATCTTTTACCTGTTGAAGAATTCTCGCGTAGACGTAAAATAGCGATGGCGATCGCTGATATTGCATGCTCTACATTCCTGAAGTGGTACTCTATAAAGTCTACAGATGTGATGAATACTCAAAGAATTTCAAGTCATCCCTACTTTGAAACCTTTAAGGACACATTAAATCGTGCGAAGCATGAGGAACAAGACGCCCAAATACTCTATGGATATTCTAGTGAGAACATTGCGGGCTTTCGTGGCTCAAACGATGTAATGGAATATGTTGTAGGATGAAACTGTTAAAGAACACATACATCGTGAAGTTAAAGAATCAACGCTTGCAGAATAGAAACAAGAGGTATTATGTCATGTTACATCATACTGAGTATGCGTACACTGCAACGGAGAATGTAAATCTTGTGATTATGGACAGTTTAAAATATTTCTACCACTATATCCATGTATATCATGATGAGGTGCGCAGCGAAATTGTAGCTAAAGATTTATGCGAATATTTAGTAGAGCTTAGGGATGAGTATCGTTTGTCCAACAAAAAGGACGAGTATGGACACATATTTCTCTCAAATAGATCGCCAGAGTGTTAATAAATTTTATATGTGCATAGTTCTTACTTGAGAAAGTGCAATGTTGAATACAGTTACCCATGAACGTTGCAGAAGATGTATGGTGCGCATTCCAAGAAGTGTGTGATAAAACATTAAAACCGATATTACTTCATGTATCACAGATGGAAAAATTCGCTAAACACCTACCCAGTATAATGAGTACAGTTTTAAATATTCGGATGATTTACCAGTACGCCTCGATTCTTTCATGTTGGAACAATCTCATATACGAATCTGTATTACTAACGCTTGGCAGCGTTCATGACGCATCCCGTGTGACTCATCCCACCCACACCTCCCACCTCCCCAACCACCCCGCATCGCCTGATCCCACCCTGAACTCAACGCCTCACAACCGCTTCAGAGAGTGGCCTGTCAGGACGTCCTCTTCTCACAGAATCAATAGAAAACCATTAAAAGATGGAGCTTCCATTGAGCAGTACCCTCACTACAGTATACGACGTGTCCGTGTTGAAGTCTGTGCGTGTATTCAGGCGTGATACCGGTGCTATTAATTATGTACTTGAAACGAAATGTAGACAATTAACCTCTGGTAAACGCAATGTTATTTATTTAAGTGTTGAAATGATGAACAGAATCTTCGTGGTGGTTGAGAAGAGCGGTGGGTGCGGTTATAAAATACCTGTAGGTGTAGGCACAAAAAGAGAATAGATTAGTGATGGACCCTCATACGCCGTTATTTGCACTTTATGCATAAATCGTAATACAAACCAACCATGCGTTGATATACGGTTGATGTGGAAGAATACTGCTGACAATAACGTCCTTATCCCTAGGCGAAACCGTTTCATTCTCGAGAGAATGTTTGAAGTCGTCGGTTTCCGTAAACTAAAACCTATATTAGACGCTCGTGCTGCCGATATGCGTTATTTTGACACTGTACTTGAATACGCATACACTGCTCTGCTCGATGATTTTACCAAGTGTCGGGACGAACAAGGCGAAAATGGCTTGGAATTGGAAACGTATTTAGAAGGCACAGACTCCTCAAAATATCATGAACTTTGGTACAAAGAGCTAGAGCGGTACAAGCCTGATCTCACATTCACTGTTCACCCTGAAGAATTATATCTTTATATAAGGCGCAGCTGTCGGCACGATTTAGAAGGATACTTCAATTGCCGGTATGAGATGTGAAGAAGATTTTACAGTAGAAAAAGTCAGCGAGGGAAGATTAAGTGCACGTTTGGAAAGGATCGTTTATAAACTTGAATTTAACGATGATAACGAGGATGTTGTAGTAAGCGATGTCATCTTTGAGCGTGCTTTTAATTGTATTCTAACCGTGTTTAAATAGCGTAACAGTTTTACTCCAGATTGTAAAGTGGGTACAAAATAGTGTTAAACGACCTGAAAGCCCTTTATATTGAATATAGAACTCTGCATACTTTGAGTGGTGACTTAATGTTAAATCGCATTTATTGTGTAGTGCAAAGCAACGAGGCTGTAAATGTGACGGAGATTAAGTGTGAGTTTACAACGTTATTTAAGCGTGGTAGAAGCTGACATTGAAGTTTGTATACCCATTTTGTGCCTGATATATATATATATATATATATATATTAAATAGGTCTTGTATATTCTGGTTTTGTTGTATTTGCAATTCTTCTCTACCGTGCGTATTGTTAATTTAATTCATCTTCACTGATTGGTATGTTATTTTATGGTTGATACAGGAATATTTTAATAAAACAGAGCCATGTAATTGTCTTAATTCTCCTTTACACTCCCTGAAAAAATAGTTGTTTTATCTCAGTATATAAGTATATATATATATATATATACACACAGTCTATATATATATTTTTTTTTATCCGCCTTTTGTTACATTTCCGTTAGCTGTACCATAGTTTTCTTCATGTGTTCGCTATGCTATCCACCTTTATTGTAGTGGCCATGAGCGGTCATAATTTGAAATATATAATATATATATATATATATATATATATATATATATTAGGCCGGGTCGAAAATGGGAAATTTTTTATTTCTTAAAAAGTACGTACACTGTGTGAGAAGTTTCATTTTATCATCTTAACAAAATATTAAAATATCAAGAATGTGCTACCCCTGCTACCTCTAGCACATTAGCACAAACCCCCCCACACATTTTTACCCTCATATTTGCATATATTTAAATGGGAAAAAAATGTTATTTCTTAAAAAGTACACTATGTGAGAAGGTTTTTTTTATCACTTTAACAAAATATTAAAATATCAAGAATGTGCTACCCATGCTACCTCTAGCACATTAGCACAAACCCCCCCACATATTTTTACCCTCATATTTGCATATATTTAAATGGGAAAAAATGTTATTTCTTAAAAAGTACACTATGTGAGAAGGTTTTTTTTAGCACTTTAACAAAATATTAAAAAATCAAACGTGCTACTCTACTACCCCTATCACATGCCCCTCCTCCCTTTTTTACCTTCATATTTACATATGTTTAATATTGTTACATGATAAGTTGTTTCTTTAATGCTTGATATTTTTGTTTCAGATAAATAGAAATAATTTTTCAGATAAATAGAAATAATTTGCATTTGCTTTAATTATAATTTGAATTATCATAAATTATAAATTATATATAATTTGATTTTACTTCTGAATATAAACTATGACTACTAGAAGCAAGTCCTCAAATGCAGCCTTTGGATATCCTACAGAATTCCCAGCAGCCATGACTCCTTCAAAAGCAGATATTGTGAGACACTACCTTTTTGTGCGCCGTCGTGAAGAAGCTAAATCCAAAGGATCAGCAACTGCTAATGATTGTTATAGGGTTGTTGTAAAATATATTGAAGACATTTGGATGAAATTTTCTTTTCCTACGATTAACAACAAAGGTATCTATTTTAAAGTCAGTCGACTAATAAAAGAGAAACCTCAAAATTTAACAAGGTGCCGTTATATCGAAGAAATGAAAGTTTTGCCTTAAAAGTAGCTCAGTATGATGAAATGTTTGATATATCTTCTTGTGAATGCTATGATAATGGAATTAATAGGAAATGTTGCAGGTGTAAGAATAAAATACCAATGGCAGAATGGGAGTCTTTTGTGGGTCAAAAACAAAGAAAAAATCAGTGAGGACCAATTGGTCGCACAGCTAGTTCAACAAAGAAGAGATCTTTAGCAAGAGCCCAAGAAGCACAAAACCGTCAACTAAAAGCACAAGAAGAAATGACTGAAGCCACCACTGTTTTACATCGGAATTTATTGAAAATACCGAAGAAGACATGGATGTAGATTCAGAGAGTCAGGATGTAGATTATGAGGCCAATTTAGAATTGACTGAGAATATTCAGAACAGGCACCTATAAAAACCTAGCATTAACAGCAGATCGTTATCGTGTAAGTTGTAGAGCTGCAGCTGCAATAGTCAATGCAGCTTTAAAAGATATGAGAATCCTTGACCACACCAACATGCTTGACAGAAAGAAATAAGAAAGAGAAAGAAATCGCATGAGTGAAACAAATACTTTTAGGTCTAAATCCGAAAATCTGAAGATGGAGTGCCTTGGATTTAATGGAAGGAAAGATAACACATTAACTAAAAGTTGAAAGATAAAAGAAGACCACTATGTTATTGTGAAAGAACCTGGAAGCATCTATGTAGACCATGTCACACCAGATAATGAAACTGCTCGCTGCATAGCAGAAGAGTTGATAACTATTATTACAGACTCGAACAGCACAGATACTATCAAAGCTTTACTGTGTGATGGTACTCCTGTAAATACAGGAAAAATTGGTGGAGCCATAAAACTTGTTGAAATTCATCTTAACAGACCAGTGCAGTGGTTGGTGTGCCTCTTGCATTTGAATGAGCTGCCTTTTATGCACGTCTACAAAGCCATTGATGGTAAAACAACAGATTCAAATACTTTTGTGGGTTCAATTGGGAATAAACTGAAAACAGATTTAACAAAATTGGAGGTAGTCAAATATTCTCGCGTAAAGGGAAACATTAAAGAAATTCCAGCAAATGTTGTGAAGGAGCTAAGCAGTGATCAAAGATATCTCTATGATATGTGTCTGGCAGTGCAAACTGAAGACACTTCTCAAGATCTGTCCACTCGATACCCAGGTACCCTTCACCATGCTTGCTGGCTAACTCTAGCCAACAGGGTCATTCGATTATATATCTCAACGCCAAATCCCGATAAAAACCTTCAAGATATAGTCAAGATTATTATGCAGTTCTATGCTCCAGGGTGGTTTTGGATAAAATCTCATCCTAATGCAACTGATGGTGCATATAACTTTTGACATTTAATGTGCTTGCTTCGAAATTTAGATGAACAACATAGATCAATCATAGAACCAGTATTAAAGAATAACGCCTACTTTGCCCACCCAGAAAATATACTCATATCAATGGTAACTCGCAAGAGACTAGAAATTAGGGAGCAAGCTATTCAGGTACCAGAAACTTTGAGTTGCCTCGAACCCTCAATTTCCAATCTACTGACTACACCCAATCTACTGACTACACCGAGATGATCGACTGGCAAAAAGAGATCATTACTCCTCCACCGCTGCTAAACAATTTTAGCGACGATGAGCTACTACAGGCTCGATGTAAGCCACTGGAGATAGCTTCTTTTCCATGTCACAGTCAAAGTGTGGAAAGGGCAGTGAACCTAGTAACAAAGGCATGTCAGGAAAGAATAGGATATGACAACCGTCAAAAGTTTATCTTAAACTCATTAGAATCAAGGCGAAAACTGCCCAAGTTTGAATGGAAGGCCCAGTGGAATGAGTAAGAAACATTCGAAATAAAATTTCCTAATGATATTGAAAATTTCTTCCCTTTTGATGCGATAAGGAACAATGAAAAAGTGAATTGAATTTTAGTGCATTTATTATGCCTTTAATTTTTTCTTCTGAATATATTGTTGTACTTAATTAATTTTCCTCATACTCTACATTATTAAATAAAATATTATAAGTTAATAAAGATTTATGTCATCAAAAAACCTGAATGTCGAGCAAGTCTCGTATAAATGGAATATTCTTCAATAGAAGTCAAAAAGTAAAAAATTGTGCCAGGGGTAGGAGGCTCTAAACAGCGAAAATAATTTATGAGGGGGTTCCTGTGTTCCATTCAAACCCCTCACAATATGTACCTTTTCAATATAAAATTTCTACCCGGCGTAATATATATATATATATATATATATATATATATATATATATATATATATACAGTGTGTGTGTGTGTGTGTATATATATACAGGCCCGGATTTAGCTATAGGCGAACTAGGCGATCGCCTAGGGCCTCGCGCCAAAGGGGGCCTCGCTCAAGCCGTTTTGCGCGTTCTGTTCAAGTGATATTAATGATTTAGAACTCTATGAAGAACTTAAAGTACTTTGCAGGTTTATACCTGAGAAAACAGATCTCGGAAATGCCCTTGTTTATATAGTGCAAAAACAACTAAGTGAGATTTATCCTAATGTTTATGTTGCACTTCGAATAGTATTAACCATCCCAGTTACTGTTGCTTCGGCTGAAAGAAGTTTCTCGCGTCTCAAACTTATTAAAACATATTTGCGTTCCACCATGTCTCAAGCGAGATTGCAATCATTAGCTATGTCAGAGCTTTCCAAACTGGTGTGTCGCGACACATTAGTGTTTTTTGTATTTTGAAAATTTTGATTTTTCTATCAACAAAATCGGCTACAAGATAAACCACCTACTGAAAAATTATCTGATATTTGATATTTGATAACAAAAATTAATTAATGTGTCGTGAAAATTGTTATGCTTAAATAGTTTGTCGCCAACGTTAAAAGTTTGGAAGGCTCTGAGCTATGTTATCAATAGAAAACGATATAACAAATTCATTAGATTATTCTCAATTAATTGAAGAGTTTAGCTCGAAGAAAAGTAGAAAAGCATTGTTGTAATATTCAAGGAGCATCTGAACCAAATATTAAAGCATTAATATTTAGCCTGATAAGTCGATCGCTCATTATTATAAAAAATGAAATGTCAACATCTCTTATACATCACATATGAAAAACGTTTGTATACTATGGAAAGTCATTACCTATAATATTATATAAATCTTAGAAATCATTGTCTTATATTTTCGATACAAATCTTGATTCATATTATAATTTATACTTATTTGTATGGTTTATTTATATTTCTTATACAATTTCCATGCGTGATTATTTTGGTTCGGTTTAATTTTTAAGTGCTGGCATAGTACTGTCTATGCGGGATTCTAATATTGCTGGTATAGTACCGATAATAATTAAGTCCATATTTTCATATATATATATATATATATATATATATATATATATATATATATATATATATAATATATATATAGGCCTAGGGCCTCGCAATTTCTAGATCTGCCTAGGGCCTCGCAACTTCTAAATCCGGCCCTGTATATATATATATATATATATATATATAGAGAGAGAGAGAGAGAGAGAGAGACAGACAGAGAGAGAGGGTGTTTCATAACATGTGGGACGGACTTTCAGGATGGATTCGGAACCTGAAAACAATGAAAAAAGTTTATATAAACATATGACCGAAATCGCTTTGTTTCCGAGTTACAGCCCGTTATGTGTTCCAGCAAGTATCCGCATTACCTTTAAAGAAAGTGCTCAAAATGACCGCCTTGCGCTTGTTTACACGGCTGAACACGCCTCGTCATAGACTGCCTGACGCGTTCAAACATTCCAGGGTATTGCTCGGATTTTCTGGCATCCTTCTTCTACACAGTGGCGAAGCATTTCAACGTTGTCAATGGGTGTCACGTAAACAGTGGATTTCAGATGACCCCACAGGTAAAAATCGAGTGGATTCACGTCCGGGGAGCGAGCAGGCCACGCAATGGGTCCTCCACGGCCGATCCATTTATCAGGGAAATGATCATTCAAATAGTCTCTGGCTACTCGACTAAAGTGAGGCGGAGAGCCGTCATGCAAAAACTACATACGACGTGGACGCTTAAGTCATTCCTTAAAAAAGTGGAATAGGATTCTCCTGTTCATCTTCCAGGCAAAACAAAAGGACCGATTAAGTTTTCAGCAATAAGTCCTGCCCATCCATTGATACTAAATTGTTGTTGGTGCCTTGATTGGATGATGGCATGCGGATTCTCTTCGGCCCAGTGATGAGTGTTGTGAAAATTGATCACGCCATTTCTTCTGAAGGCAAACTCATCAGAAAACAACACGGAGGGTAGAAAAAGAGGATCGCGAGCACACTGTTGAAGGAACCAAGTACAAAAAGCCTCTCGTGGTGGGAAATCAGCTTCGGTAAGACCTTGTACTCTCTGAATGTGATATAGGTAAAGCTGTTGTTCCCATAAATTCTCCACACAGTTGTGTAACTTACACCTTCTGCTGCTGCTATCCTTCGGGTGCTGATATTAGGATGTTCCTCCACGCGATTCAGGACCCGCTCCTCCAACTCAACAGTTCTGGGGCTGATTGGTCTACCACCATCTGAAACTCGCTTGTTAAATGATCCTGTATCACCAAGACGCTCGTCTATTCTCTGAAAGGTCTTCTTATCTGGCAGACGGCGATTCGGAAACTTTTCCGTATACAGACGTCTTGCTGCGGCCGCATTACACTCGGCAAGCCCATACATGAGATGCATGTCTGCCATTTCTCTGTTTGAATAAACCTCCATTCTCACTTCAAATGTACACTATCACTAAACAGCACAAAAACTTTAAATGTTTTTTTTTCACAGGACAGCACTTATTCACGGTAAGAAGTTACGAATACGAACAGTGAAATGCCGCGATGCACCTCTGACTGACTGATGGCTCTACACCAGTGGCGGCTCGTGACTAAAAATTCTTGGGGTGCTGTCTCTAAGAATGGGTTGAAATAATTACTGAAATAAAAGGATGAGCATTGAGCAATGAATAAAAGTTTCAAAAGTTATTGAAAAAGTTATTCATTGAGTTCATCCTTATATTGTTCTTGATTATTTCAATTGTAAATAAAAAATGTAGGGGTGCTGCAGTTCCGCAGTGTCTACCGACGAGCCGCCACTGCAGTCTACACTCAACGATATTGAAACATATCATAGAGTGTACGAAACATTACAATCGGCAAGGCCATACATGAAATAAGTCTCGTACACACTCACAACCATTGTAGGCAAGGAGTGTTTGTAAACAGTTTGCGGAAAGAATTGCTGGAACACAAAACGGGCCGTAACTCGAAAACAAAGCGATTTCGGGCATATGTTTATATAAACTTTTATCATTGTTTTCAGGTTCTGAATCCATCCTGAAAGTGCATCCCACATGTTATGAAACACCCTGTATATATATATATATATATATATATATATATATATATATATATATATATATATATATATATATATATATTAGTGACGTAGCGGTTGTCCGCAACCGCAGTAGCGGAACAACCGCACATATTCTCAGCTCTAAAAGATTCGAAAGTATCATTGACAACGAATGCATAGTCAGACACGTCTGCTGGAGTGTCTTTACTTTCTTTAATATGCCATGCAGTGAATCAAGACCTCAAGAGAACCGATTTGGTGCTCAGCGTAATGCCACTTGAAGATCGCCACACTGCAGAATACTTGTCAGAAAAATTTGAGTAGATGCTTCAGAAGTGGGATATTGCCCATTCATCCATCCATTGTGTAATGCGCGACTCAGGAGCAAACATGATAAAAGTTTTGTTTCTTACTGGCGTTCATAATATCGATTACACTGTTCATAAACTGCAACTTGTAATCAAAAGTGGATTATCCTCGCAAAAATCCTTCAATGACTTGTTAGTTAAACTTCGATCCATCGCTACTCATTTCAATCATTCTATGATGGCGCAGGATGAGTTAAAAAAAAGTTCGGAAACGCTTAGATAAACCTGAACTTGCAGTCATTCATGATGTCGCCACGCGGTGGAACAGCATTTATGACATGATGCAGAGAACACTGAAGTTGAAGGAACACTGAGTCTATAGAGCGCTGCTAAATCCAAAATGCAACAACTCACTAACATCGATTTCACTCTCTTGTCAAACTGTGTGACTGTGCTGGAACCATTCGATGATATCACAAAAAGTTTGAGTAGTTCCACCGCTTCCATATCTGAGGTTATTCCTCTCGTCGTTTCCTTGAAAAATGTGCTGCAACCTCGAAGTGGCGATTCTGAAGCTGATCGTAGAATCAAAACAATGAAGGAGATAATGCGCACAGAACTAGCAAGGAGATTTGATGGCCTAAAGCAAATGACATGTATTCTTTGGCTACCTATTTGGATTCAAGGTACAAAGCAAAATATTTTTCTGCTGCACATGTCACAAAAGGGGTGCAGGAAAAATTAGGATATCTTTGTAATGAAATGGACAAGACTCAAACATCATCGGACTCAGAGACAGCCAGTGAACCACCGGTAAAGAAACCACTGATTGATTTAGGCCAGGCATCAGCTTCTACGAGTAAATCAATAACAATAATAGGCTCAATGAGTGCTCCATTGGCTTCCAGTAGTGATGACAAGACCGAAACTGAGTCAAGTAGAGACTCGCAAATGATCGAGAAATATCACAAAGAGAAAAGGATTGGACAAGATGATGCTTTGGCTTGGTGGAGATCAAATCAAAAGAAGTACAAAAATTTGAGTAAATTGGCTCGGACATACCTTGGATGTTCTCCCCCAAGTGTTCCTAGTGAACAATTATTTAGTGGAGCAGGGATCATCTACGATGAAAAAGGAATAGGCTGAAGGGGGACAAAGCTCAACAACTTTTATTTTTGAAATAGTCTTCCAGCAATTCAATTTAAATATAAGGATTAAATATTGTGTATATATATATATATATATAATATATATATATAATATATATATATATATATATATATATATTATATATATATATATATATATATATATATATATATATATATTATATATATATATATATACCACTTTCGAATGGCCGGTCGTTGGGGAAAGTGGTTGGTGGGATGCAAAACGCGTTGGGTCCTCGTCCCGCATCTTGGAAACATTTTTTACAGTTTAGATCAGTGGTTCTTAACCTTTTTACTACCATGCCCCCTCTAGGAATTGGTCCTTCCCTCCACGCCCCCCTTCAATCAAAATAACATTCTCAATAACTTCTCAATATTAGCCCATGCTCTCGTTAAGAGAATAACAAATACAATTAGAGAAATTCCTGTTTCTAGGGGGGCGCGCCCCCCCCGGTTAAGAACCACTGGTTTAGATTATAGTCATTATATCGTAGACTGTGAAAAGTGTGGCTTAAACGCGATATTTTATTGTGTTGTTTATTCTTACATAATATTATGTTATAAGGTACATAACTCTATTTGTACATAACTCTATTTGTAAACTTCGCAACCGCAAACGCAACCGTAAGAACGTTCACATGTATACTTTTTATTTTTTTTTAATTATTTAATTTCTCACAAGATACTCGTTCATGCTGACGCAAGTGTTCGAATTCCGATGACGACTCCAAAAACGGGCATCTGAATATGCAATCTCCTCTCTTGCTAGCTTCTAATTTATAAAACATTATTGTGTTATATATATATATATATATATATATATATATATATATATATATATATATATATATATATATATATATATACACACACAAAGTGTCCCATAAGTCCGGCATCATAGGAGAAATTCATATTTTTCTATTTCTACAAACCATAATTCATATGCTCTGGATGCCAATTTCCCGTCCACCATTCTGTTCAGTGACGAGGATGTTTTTTATGGAAATGGTGACGTAAATCGACAGAACACCCGCTACTGGTCTCAAAACAACCCTCACTGGTATACCTCTTCAAAGGAGCAAGGTGCATCTCGGGTGATGGTATGGTGTGGCATTTGGGAGGATCGCATCATAGGCCCCTTCTTTTTTGATGAACATGTCACTGGAGGCACCTACCTACGTATGCTCAAGGAAGAAGCATTTCCCAGTGTCTTGAACGAAGAAGGAAATTTCCCAACATGGTTCCAGCAAGACGGCGCTCCTGCACATTACAACACCCAAATAAGGGAATACCTGTACCAACAATTCCCTGGTCATTGGATAGGACGTCGAGGGCCTGTGGAATGGCCAGCTAGAAGCCCGGATCTCACGCCACTAGATTTTTATCTCTGGGGCCACTTGAAAGCGCTGGTATACGCAGAGAAAATTAGGAGTGTTGAACATTTGCGGCAGCGCATTATTGGGGCATGTAACACCATTACTCCTGACATCATTCACCGTGTGCTTGCTGACTGGGTATCACGTCTGAATTTGTGTATTGAAAACAATGGTGGACATATTGAGCACGTTCTCTAAATAAAAGCTTTTGTTTTGCCTTTTTTTATTATTTTTCCTATGATGCCGGACACTGTAAAACTATAGTTAACTGTGTTTAATTGTAATTAACTGTAATAATTCAATATGATGTAATTAATGTACTTTAACCCTTTCACTGTTTTGAGAGCCACATGTGGCTCTCAGTGTTTCATGTGACACGTTTGAGGGCCATATGTGGCTCTCAAAACGCATTTAAAATAAAGGATTGTAACTCTCGTGAACGTATGAATTATACTCTGTTGAGACTAGTAAACGTATGAAACAAGTCAGGCTTCCAGGGGAGCCATATGTGGTCCTCACAACTCAGGAAAATCAAATGAAGCTGTGGTATCAATATTTATTGCTATAATGCTAACAAAAAAGAACTGAACTTGTGGTATGAATATTTCTTGATATAATGGTACAAGAAAAAGAAATTATGAAATGATACTTTCCTTTTAGTAAATGAACATGAACTTTAGTATAAAAAACGAAAACCTTAGCTTCTTATATTTGAGAAAAAAATGATAAAGATAAACAATTTGAAAACAAATTTACGAGCAATTCCTGTATTTATTTTAGACTTTATGAGCGGCATTGAAACAATTCAAGCAAAAAGCCTTCTCGCATTCCATGCATTCTGTAGCCACTCTTTTTACTTTATTTTGCACCTCGTTTCTAGGCAAAGTTTTAGACAGTTCTTTATAACAACCAGTGCAACGTTTACGAACAATTTTCCCATCTTCTTTCCTGGGTATTGTTACTAGTTCATGTTTTTTATTTTTCCCCTTATCAGTTTTGTCTGCAATATCTCAAAAACAAGCTAGTGCAACTGACTGTGTGCATTCAGCGAGTGCTATCTTCTTTGTTGTAGTAATTATTGTAAATTATCCAGGTGTTCAACAAAGCTATGCTGAGAAGCTGAAGGCAACCTTTCTGTACCATTTTACACTCTTTCTTGCAGGAGAATAATATTCAATCATTTGATCGGATAGATCGATACCACCTTTCACTCTATTATAGTCTACTATAATACAAGGCTTTGAAACATTTTCACCAGATTTGTTCTTTTTAGCTGTTTCTACATAGTTAGCACCATGAAATGTTGAGATCATAAAGACCTCTCGTTTGTCCTTGTACTTCATAATTCTAGTTCCTTCAGCGTTTACTGCTGCACTAATCCCCCCACTTTTCAATTTGGCCTTTATTATTTCTGCTGGTATTCCTTTTCTGTTTTTTCTAAGTGTCCCACAATATGCAGTGTTGTGATCCTGGAGGTATTTTGCCAATTCAATACTGCTGTACCAATTATCTGCTACGAGCCACATGTGGCTCTCGGACGCCTGACTAATAAAAATTCTTCACACGTTTTGAGAGCCATATATGTCCCACGGGTTTTCATACTGCCTATATATTTCGTTTAAAGACATAGTGAAAATATAAAAATAAAATCTTTGTATTATCAATAGTTTTCATTATATAGGGAAAACGTGTGAGTAGACACCTCTAATTTGCCTTGAACAGTGAAAGGGTTAATGAAACTGTAATTAACGATAATAAGCGAATGTGAATTAATTGGAAATTATATTCATAGTTGTAATAAACCAAAATTACAATGTACTCAGTGATGTACTTGGGATTGTACTCAATGTACTACTCCGACATTATATCGTCATTTAGAAATGTATACTCGGCGATGTTATTATTTTTTATTTATTTTTTCGTTTTATTTTGGAATCTTTCAAAATGTTGATATGTGTTTAAATTATGCTTAACGTCGAATAATTGTTTAGATCTCCATTTAAAGGGGGGAACTTAAACTCCAAAATTTAGACTTATTTAAGTCTTGTATTGTAAATTCAATCATTCGTGTCTTAGCCCTTCAGCGAGGAGGTCGGAGCCTCCTCGTTTTAAATTCCTGCCTGGGCCATTGTCGAAAGAGGTCGAACCTCTCCCCCTGTAAGATTCAGAATTAGACTTAGAGGCTGAGCATTACCTGTACATTTTAGCAGTAAATTACAGTAAGAAAAAGTTTTTATCTTCTCCTTCGAGCCTTGCTCTCTTCAGAGAACTTATTCATTAAAATAGAGAAAAATAATTTCCCGATACGTTACAAGAAGAATCGGGGAACCTTCAGAAATAGGCTGACCATATTTCCTTGAGACAAAAACGGGACATTGGGATGGCAAAAAAGGGACGGGGTTATGTAATATTCTGTATTCATGAAAAAGTAAGTACATAAACCGGGACAAAATTGACATTTTTATTAAAACGACGGGACGGCCAGGAAATATAAAAACAAACGGTACTGTCCCGTTCAAAACGGTACGTATGGTCAGCCTATTCAGAAAGCTCTACAGAATCCTTCGATCCACTATAAGAAGAACTCGGAGAGTAGTATAGAATAAACTACTGCGAATAACAAATCCATTGCTGCCACCTAACCAGAACCCCCGTCGACTTCGAACCAACCAAGCCATAGACGGAGGGGTATATATATATATATATATATATATATATATTTCAACTGCAAAGAACACGCAGTATAATTAACGTAAAGAACGACGCTTGTATAGGAGAACATTCCGCGCAAGATGAGGAGGGAGACCGAACAAATATATATATATATATATATATATATTATATATATATATATATATATATATATAAAATATAATATATGTGTGTATATATATATTTATATTATATATATATATATATATATATATATATATATATATATATATATATATGTGTGTGTGTGTGTGTGTGTGTGTGTGTGTGTGTGTGTGTGTGTGTGTACATACTTCTAAGCTAAAGCGGATTCTACTTGGTTTTGGGAACTATCCTTCCTTTGGGGGACACTAAGTCAGGACGTGTGGCTGTGGTTCCTGACTGACAGCCAATTGCCACAGGTCCCCACAGTTTACTTCAAGAAGGCCTGGTGATAGGATGTTAGTTATTCAGTTATTCAGCATACATACATACATACATACATACTATGCTTGGTTAGGTTCTTCCTCTCTCCTGACATACAGCCTCTCTCTCTCTCTCTCTCTCTCTCTCTCTCTCTCTCTCTCTCTCTCTCTCTCTCTCTCTCTCTCTCTCTCTCGGCATTTTTGAATATGAAGTTTAGCCGCCACGTCCCCTACCCCACCTTTACTCCCACTCTACATTACTGAATATGAATTTTAGCGGCCACCAACTCCTTCATCCCTTTCATCCACTCAACATTTTTACACCAGCCCTACCCCTCTTCCCCCACGCAACAATTTTTCACCACTCCTACCCCCGTTCCCCACTCACCCCTACCCCTTCTAACTCCTCCTCTACCCCCTTTCCCACTCACCCCTACCCCCTTCCCAACTCACCCCTACCCCCTTTCCCCCACTCTATATTTTTGAGATCATACCACTCACATTATAAGTATATAAATATAATTCATACGCATAATGATTTTGGATACAGTTAATAATAATTTATCGTTAATAAGTAAGGATTATATCTTCCTTTTGTCCTCGTGGGATTCTCAGCTGTTTATCATTTTCAAATTTTTTTTCACCTCAAACTTAAAATACAATCGAAAAGTGTTTTGAGTTCAATAATTCTTAATGAATATAGATAGGTTGGCAGAGAACAAGGGACGTAGGAGTTAAAGGGAGCGAGAATGGGTGAGAGTAAATGAATGAGAGGATGAAAAGACAACATAAAAATAAGAGGAGGAAGAGTGAATGAAATGAAAAATGCAATAACAATTGAATACGATGCTTGGAAATCCAATTTTATTTTCAGATACTCAATTTGCTATAGAAAAAAATGCTTTCCTCTAGACACCTTTCAGAGTTTAATAACCAGAACAAGAAAAGGATTTATGTCCATCTTAGGGTTGCAACCTGCCTGTTTTCTCCCAGATGGTCTGGGAACAGAAAGTCCTTGCCCGGAGTCCGGTTTGGACTCCTGACCCGGATATCTTATGTCCGGGAAGTGGATATTCATTAAACAGTAACCATTTCCCAAAATAGAAAAACAAAACTTCTCCACATTTTTAAGCCGCTTATAAAAGAGCAAATACAGGGTGTGTAAAGTAACGTAAGTGAAGAGAAAAATCTCATTTGAATGTGATACGCCATGGAAACGCCTGTATAGAGGTCGATGGTGGACATTTTCAACACCTCTTATAAACCTTACTATCGAATATACAGTTGTTATAAAGTACCTGTAATAAATATTACTTGTCCATGTTAGTAGTATGACCGCAAAATGGGAGAGTGCAAATGTAATTCTATTTCAAATGTTGATCAATGTTGCAAGCCCCCTCTCCTTGTTGCAAGACCCCCTCCCCTGACCCACTTTGTTGCAAGACCCCCTCCCCTGAACCCCCTCGTTGCTAGACCCCTTCACCCTCTTTTGTTGCTACCCCCAACCCCTTGTTGCTAACCCCACCCCAAGTTGCATGAAGGGGAGCTTTGGGGGAGAAGGGAGGATGACCTCCCCCCGAAGGGGTGACCCTGACCCCTTTGGGGAGAAGGTGGGACGGCCTCCTCCCCCCGAAAGGAGTATACCTAACCTAAGAGAGAGACGCAGACGCATAATAAAGCTCTCGGTTTCAGCACCTGGTTTATAAGGTGTAAATCAACAAGTTGGCTTAATCAATCATTTGGCTTAATCTGGCTTAGCAGGCGTAATTGGCTTCTTTAGGTGTATATTAATAACCTTCGAGCGAATTAAAAGCGCGCACACACACACACACACACAACACACACATTGGCTTAATCAGCCATTTGGCTTAGAAGATTTAATCTGGTTTAGAAGGCGTAATTTGGTTGTTTAGGTATACAGGGTGTCCCATAAGTCCGGCATCATAGGAAAAATAATAAAAAAAGGCAAAACAAAAGCTTTTATTTACAGAACGTACTCAATATGTCCACCATTGTTTTCAATACACAAATTCAGACGTGATACCCAGTCAGCAAGCACACGGTGAATGATGTCAGGAGTAATGGTGTTACATGCTCCAATAATGCGCTGCCGCAAATGTTCAACACTCCTAATTTTCTCTGCGTATACCAGCGCTTTCAAGTGGCCCCAGAGATAAAAATCTAGTGGCGTGGGATCCGGGCTTCTAGCTGGCCATTCCACAGGTCCTCGACGTCCTATCCAATGACCAGGGAATTGTTGGTACAGGTATTCCCTTACTTGGGTGCTGTAATGTGCAGGAGCGCCGTCTTGCTGGAACCATGTTGGGAAATTTCCTTCTTCGTTCAAGACACTGGGAAATGCTTCTTCCTTGAGCATACGTAGGTAGGTGCCTCCAGTGACATGTTCATCGAGAAAGAGGGGCCTATGATGCGATCCTTCCAAATGCCACACCATACCATCACCCGAAATGCACCTTGTTCCTTTGAAGAGGTATACCAGTGAGGGTTGTTTTGAGACCAGTAGCGGGTGTTCTGTCGATTTACCTCACCATTTCCATAAAAAACAGCCTCGTCACTGAACAGAATGGTGGACGGGAAATTGGCATCCCGAGCATATTGTTCCGTAGCCAATTCACAAAATTCCATCCGTCGGTCGGGATCATCTTCGCTTAATTTCTGTAGGATCTGAAGTTTATATGGATGCCATTTGTGAGCCTGAAGAATGCGATGGATGCTACTTTTCGACACTCCTGTCTCGGCGGACAATCGCCGAAGAGACTTATTGGGACTTCTGTTAAAATGAGCCAGGATAACAGTCGCTGTATCATCGTCAGTGGAGCTCCTTGAAGGTCCACTGCGTGGTTTATCTTCTATGGATCCTGTTTCCTTAAACTTTGCAACAAGTCTGCTAACACAACTCTGTGTTATTGGCTCGCGGTCTGGATGCAGTCTGTTAAATTCAGCAGCGGCCTCTCTTTGACTCCGATTTCCTATGAGTAGAATTATCTGGATTAGTTCTTCCTTGCTCACAGACATTATGGCCTGTAGAAAGAGAAAAATATGAATTATGGTTTGTAGAAATAGAAAAATATGAATTTCTCCTATGATGCCGGACTCATGGGACACCCTGTATGTTAATAACCTTCGAGCGAATTAAAAGCACACACAAACGCACATACATCCCCGACTATATACACGCTCATAGATCCACTATTATGGCACACACACACACACACACACACACACACACACACACACACTGGCTTAATCAGTCATTATAACCTTCGAGTGAATTAAAAGCGCACACACAGGCACACACACTCCCCGACTATATACACGCCCATAGATCCCCTATTATTGCACACGCACACACACACACACACACATATATACACACATTGGCTTAATCAGCCATTTGCCTTAGAAAGCTTAATCTGGCTTAGAAGGCGTAAATGGCTGGTTCAGGTGTATATTATTATTACTTTTGAGTTGCTAGATTGCACTATTTATTTAATTAAAGCAGATATTCTTGACATTTGGCTAGGAAGTCTTAGCAGCCAGTCGGCTTAGAAGGCGTAACCAGCCGTTTAGTATACATATATATACTTATTTAATAAAATAATAACGTTTATATATACAACCAAAAGAATCAAATATAACACCATCACATCATTCTGTTTATTTAGACGAATTATTGGAATTAATTTCATGAAACATATACAAAATAAATATACAATCAAAATAGTTCTCTCTCTCTCTCTCTCTCTCTCTCTCTCTCTCTCTCTCTCTCTCTCTCTTCTCTCTCTCTCTCTCTATATATATATATATATATATATATATATATATATATATATGTCACAACCATGCGATTTACCATTTCTATGGTTGAACAGTATCCATGTTTGTGCCATTAGAAGTTCGCTGTAAACAGCGAATGTCCCTCCCTTAGCTGTGCCTCTCTAATTCGTCTCCTTTGATTTCTCCCAAATAATGACTTATACTGTACGTACAGAGTAAATCACTCTGAGGTCATAAAGTAACTTAATTTCCTTCCATACCTTGAATACTGAATCACGTGTTTAGTATGTGGATATCTTTTGTATTCAATGTATGGTAAATTCTTTAATAATTATAAAAACTTCACTCTCTATAAGTCATTATTTATATGTTGTGTCCTGTCTGGTCTTATGCAATATAAATATTATTCAACTATACTCATTATTCAACCATACTCATTCCTACATCCATGTTCTTTCTTGACCGCTATCCTTTATTAATTTTATTACTTATTCATTCATCTACCTATTGTCTACTTATGCCCTATCAACTTATCAGTCTATGTTTGCTCGTGTCTAGATTACGCACACAACTTATTGTGTGACGACTGTGTACACTACTTTGTGCAGTCGTACATGTCCCTTGACGATCATGATTACGTACGTGTAAACACGTCCACGTGTATTCTTTATACTTTTTCTTTTAATTATTTCACCTCTCGCAAGGTACTCGTTAATGCTGACTGAGTGTTCGAATTCCGATGTCGTCGCCAAAACCAAGCATCTGAATTCGAAAATCTCCTCTCTTGCTTCTGCTACAAATTTATAACATTAAGATGTTATGTATATTATTATATTATACTATATTGTCTGTATTATGTTATCATTAATGTCCGTGTACTTCCAAATGAAAAGTACACCGTATTTTTCTCCGTTTTCATCATCGCTGGCTTTTAGGCTTTCAAATCATGATAACCAACCATTCCTCTAATAATATTAGGCATAATTTGGCGTAATTATTGTTAACTATAAATATGGTATAACATTGTTGTTAATCCCCTGTAAATTATAGAACAACGGAGAACTCTCCTTCATTATTTAAATTGTATTACCTATTCAGATTACTTCAGTATTAGATATGTCAATTAACAAATTGCTAAAATTGTAATTAACGGTAATTAATGTACTTAATATAATGTAATGTATGTACTTAATGTACTCGGTACATGTCGGCCCCCGACATTATGTCGCCATCCAAAAAAGTGTATACCTTACAAAAATTAGTATTTTTTTTGTTAACTTTTTGCTTAAATTATGCTTGACGTCAGAATTCTTCAGCTCTCCAGCTAAAGTGGGAGCTTAACCTTCAACTGCATTCCCCCAAAATTGAGGCTTATTTATTTCTTGTATTGTAAATTAATTCATTCCTGCCTGGCCCCTTGTTACCAGAGGTTTCACCTCCCTCACTTTGAATTCCTGCCTGAGCCGTTGTTACCAGAGGTGGCTCCTCTCTCATTTTAAATTCCTGCCTTACCCGCTACTCGCGGAGGACGACCTTCCTCCCTGTAAATTCCTGCCGTAACCCTTACTCGAGGAGGACAAGCCTCCTCGCTTTCAATTCCTACCTTAACTATTGTCAAACGGGTCGAACCTCTACCCCTGTAAATTCCTGCTTGAGCTGCTGTTGTAAAAGGTAAAACCTCTCCCCCTGTAAACTTCTGATTATCAGTGCCTCGTTCTGTATATACTTTGTGAATAAAAATTTATGAGTGAACAAAAACTCCAATTTTTGAAGTGAAGTGTTTCCATTCACCCCTTCGGGAAAAAACCTGGTAGAAACTGTTCATTGGTACTCGGATGCTCTCGGCTAAGGCCGAGCTTACCCAACAAGGACCACCTTCGTTGGATTGTCCAAAGTGCATTAACCCTAAAAAGTCACAAGCGGGCAGAGGCTCGCACAACCTATGCGTGATATATATATATATATATATATATATATATATATATATATATATATATATATATATATACATTTAACTGCAATGACCACGCAGTATATTAATGTATAGAAAGGACGTAAGTATAGAGGAGTGTTCTGCACACGAGGAAGAGAAATAACGAACAAATGAAAAATGAGGTGACCGCCCGGGAATCGAACCCAGGATCTTCCGATTGCTGGTCAGATATGCTACCACTACACCACGGTCCCGTGGTGTAGTGGTAGCATATCTGACCGGCAATCGGAAGATCCTGGGTTCGATTCCCGGGCGGTCACCTCATTTTTCATTTGTTCGTTATTTCTCTTCCACGTGTGCAGAACACTCCTCTATACTTACGTCGTTTCTATACATTAATATACTGCGTGGTCATTGCAGTTAAATGTACATATTCACGATTTGCGAGGGTGCCCTCTCAAGGCATTGGTTTCTGCCCTATGTAGGAGAATTACGACTTCTGACTGATCGAGGCCCGTGGTGTAGTGGTAGCATATCTGACCGGCAATCGGAAGATCCTGGGTTCGCTTCCCGGGCGGTCACCTCATTTTTCATTTGTTCGTTATTTCTCTTCCTCGTGTGCAGAACACTCCTCTATACTTACGTCGTTTCTATACAATATATATATATATACAATAAAAATAATAATAGTATAAGAAATACACAAGTTGAACGAGCAATATATATAATCAAAAAATAATAATAGCATAAGAAATACACAAGTTGAACTAAGAATATATATACACAATAAAAAATAATAATAGTACAAGAAATATACAGTTTAAACGATGAATATATATATATATATATATATATATATATATATATATATATAATAAAAATAATAATCGTATAAGAAGTACACAAGTTGAACGAAGAATATATATATATATATATATATATATATATAATCAAAAAATAATACATAAACATCAAAATAATAGTACAGCAGAAATCTATATACACACACATTTATATTAAATAATAACATTTTAACAAATAAATATACTGCAGAACCATCAAATTACATACACTTTATGTTCTACTGCGTTTAACTAAAATACTAAATCCGCACGTGATCGAGTCTACAGTTACATCATTGTTGCTTTGCACTATGCAATAAATACGATTTAACATTATTTCACCGCTCAAGTTATAGGGATGCCAATACTAGATATAAATGGCCTTCAATTCGTTCAATACTATTTTTGTGTCCACTTTACATGTGGTTCGCAATTTTGGCCGGTTATCATTTTAATTAACTTCGCTTTATAATAAAATGCCAAGATTTAACATCATTCACTAATGATTCTAATAAATCGGATTCTTTTAAGATTTAGAATTCCTTTTAAGCTCTTTATTCTCAGTCAGCGGAACCTTTATCATATCTCGCTGATTCACTTGTACTCGCATATGGAGGCTAAGCTTCACGCCTCACTCTAATTTCTACTTGTAGCACACATGTATATGTTTATACCCGGGTGTTAATCGTTGACCCAAGTGTTTGAGAACGCCATTGTGGATTGTCTTACACGAGGAGAACCATCCAGGGGTAGCTATTTAGATTGGTTTGGAATTTCATTAACGATCGTCAAATTGAACCTCCGACAGGTTGACTGGGGTTATCAGCTTGAAACGAGTTAATTGCGATTCACGAGCTTAATCTGACTAGCGATATATATTGTGGAACAACCATTTGCATAACGTTGCAACCTAAATCGATAATTTATAGTTAGGCTTGTTAGAGACTAACTTATTTATCAATTTAAATTAAACAAATTTAAATGTATCCAACTTAGTCTAAGCTAAACAAAGTTAAATCTATCACGTAAAGAGTTTAAGCTTTCCTTAAGGATTATTTCCTTTAAGTGAATATGCTTAAACAATTAACAGCGTCCAAGTTTTGTGAGCCCTAAGTTTAATTTAAACAATACCTTTTCGAACCTGAAGTAAGGGTGGATGCGGGGGGCTATAAAGATAACCCCTTTTAGGCTGCTTATTTTTCCAAATCAGCCGCACCATAACGGCCCGGACTTAGTGTTACTACTGTACTGTAATACAGTCCATCCACAATCCGGGCGATACGTATGGTTTCATCCCGAGTTACGCTGGCCTTTTCAAACTCATTAACCATAAAAACGGGTTCTTTATCAATATTTAAAAAGAGGGTGTCCAGCTGAATTTCACATATCCCCACCTCATACAAATCACGACCCAATTCAATGGCCCCATGAAGTTCTGTCACAAAGTTGGCCAGGATTGTCATTAGGATGTACAGACAGAGAAGAGGACGGTAGTGTGACGTAGAAATGGTTAGGCGCCATGTTGCATACTATTTAAGCTTCATTATTGTATCATCTTTTATATAGGTGTTGAAGCTTTCTGGGTACCCTAGCCATTTTACCAGGTACATTTTACTCTTTCCTGAGCCTTTGCCTCCTAAATTTTTTTAATTTTAAACACATTTTTTCTTAATTTAAATGTCACTTTCTGCAACTCCTCGCGGTAAAAGTCTCCTGCGATTTCTTCCCCATTCAAATCTTCAACGTAATACAGCATTATCTACTCTTTAGGTCTCATAGCCCTAACTTTAAAAATCTCACGTGTCCAACCTTGCTCAAATCTCTTCGAGAATTTATTTCCCCAACGCGACAGCCTTAAATAATCATTGATTTTCAAACGCGCAGAGTGTGGCGGTGATCTACGAATATCTCTTCTCACATCAGGATCTGTGCGCGTACCTCTTTCTAAAATCTCGTCAGGTGTTGTCCCAATCGTGCAATGGTGTGAGCGGTTGTATGATGAGGCCAATGATGCCAGAATATCTATATCTGTATGTGTTTTTATGTGTAAAATAGCGGTGCATGCGTTCCTTTATGGTACGTTGAACCCTTTCAGCTAAAGAGACCTTATGTATAGAATTGTTAGTGTAGTAGCTGATATTAAACTCTGTCAGCATGTTCTGAAAAGCTCGGCCAATAAATTCTTTCCCCATATCTGTACAAAAATAGCCAGGAACCCTGATTTCTTTCAACATCAACGTTTTGGTGGCTTTAGCAACTGTTTCAGGCGATTTATTTTTTAGAGGAATTAGCCACAGATATCTAGAGAATGCATCTATTATGAATAGGATGTAGCGGTAACCATCGTTATACACTGAATATCTTTGCATGTCTGTTAAGTCTGCTTGCCAAATAGAGTCAATCGATGCTGCTGTTGTCTTGGCTGTTTTAAACCTTTTTCTCACAGGCTTATGAAGTGTATAAGCGTCCGTCCTGCTCCCGGAAAAACCTCTCAACATCTTTTTTCCCTACTCCATCGTTGTAAACACTTCTGTACAGTCTATCAATGACTCCGTAGGAGGGTGGGCTAGAAATGTCATAATAACGTCTTCTTAATATGTTAGCCACTTGCATATTTTCGAGGCACGTGGATAAGGTTGACCGTTGTTGTTGTTTGGCCACTTCTTTTTCCTCTTCAGAGATGCTACCGCTGGGGGTGATGGCGTTCTCAGTTGTGGCACATGCGAGGCATGTTCCAAGTCTTTTAACCTGTTCAGATTTCCTATCAATGTTTTGGGGACAATTATTTGTTGTAGTCTTGCTTTAATATGCTTCCATCCTGATGGTGAGGGCCTGTCCCACTTCACCACTATCACTAGATCATGGACGATGTCAACGATATTCGATCCCTGTACCTTTGCTCCTTCCACACTGATCTCACCTGTATCGGTCCACTGTATGTTGGGGTCTTCATTCAATAGATTATAAAGACTTAAACCTTTATTCCTCAATGTATGTGCGAGGGTGCTTTTTAATACATGCTCCATATGCTGTGGGGCTGAGCCGTTATTCTTTGGTTGGTCAGCTCTATCGTCGGACACAGGTCCTATGTCGCCATGCTCATCGTTGTCCGTGCTGTGCCTAATAACCACGGGGATCTCTGTCGGATTCTTATAATTTTCGTACTCATGAAGAAATTTCTGCAGAGCTTCTTGGTATAAGATGCTTTTCTCATCAGATGTTTTTTCACTGTTTAATAGGGTTAACAATTCCTTTTCCATTCTTTTAAGCCTGCTTTTACGGGGTTCTAAAACCGTGTCTGGACTCTTTGAACGTTGCAGTGAAGCATACACCTCGTGTGGAATCACTACCACTTGTTTCATTATATTAATCGACTAATCTAGTCAGTAAAGGTCCCAAAACTGAAAATAAGATGGGGAGGAATGATTGACCCCTATCTTTGTACAATAATTCGTTTTTTCTTCCTCACAGTCTGACTTTTACGTGCGAGTGTACGTATTATGTTCTTGTAACAGCGTAGGCGAGCCTTCTGAGGGGGTTTCATTGATAAATTGCAATTTATAACGTTAAGACAGCTTTAACGGATGCATTTTAAAAAGTCGGAGTCGATATTTTTAGCAAACATCTATTGCATTGCTCAGGGCAGTCGATGATAGATTTTTAGTAATTCATGGTATTTATTTAGCCTCTTTGTCATTCAGGAATATACACCGTTTCAGGCTCGTTTGGAAATATGTTCGTTCTTAGAAGCACGCTAAACGTGTTTCGCGGATGAAGGTCACAAAGCAAATGTCGGTAACTTTGACTTGTAGCTTCTTTATAAACTTGCAAAAACTCCTTAAGTCGATTCGGGAACATTTAACTGGCTATACCCCAATTTGTGAACACAGCTCTACGTTGCGCGAATAAGACTAGATATTGTGTATTTAACGACACATCACGCATGTATCTATTTTTTTTTAAATAGATTCTGATTGATGAAGAAAACGTTTATGTTAAGATGGTGGGAGAACAATGTAAATGTCTCGGCAAACATTAGTAGTATAGCCGCAAAAGGGGAGAGTGCAAGAATGTTGCAGGTTATTATGTAATGTTGCAAAGGGGGGTTGTTGCAAATGGGGGAAGGGGTTGTTGCAAAGGGGGAAGGGATGTTGTTGCAAAGGGGGAAGGGGGGTTGTTGCAAAGGGGGGAAGGGGGTTGTTGCAAAGGGGGGTGGAAAACTTGGAGGCGGCGTTATCCCCCAAGAGAAAGGAGGAGGAGAGAAAGGAGGAGAGGTGTTCACCTGGCAGGAGCCAAGTGCACATTAAGACTTCCAGCCGAGTTGGCGTTGTTTTATAGGCTCCTAATCAGCCAGTTGGCGTAAATGGCTTGAGTTGCCAGATACCGCGATACCATTGTATACATTATTATAGACTCCTAATCAGCCAGTTGGCTGTAAATGGTTGTCAGATATCTCTTTTTAGCAGTATTATTGCATACATTATTATTATATACGCCTAATCAGCCAGTTGGCTGAGTTGCCAGATAGCGCCATGTATTCCATTGTATACACTATTATAGACTCCTAATCAGCCAGTTGGCTTAGAAGGCTTAAATATTGCCAGATACCGTTGTATACATTATTAGAATACCGGTAGTAGAAGGCATAACAATAAACAACATTGCATCATTCTTTTTATTATAAATATATAGAAAATAAATATACATTTGAGGAATATGCGTATAACAGAAATATATACACACAATTATGGATATATATATAAAATAAATATACATTTCATATACACTTCAATATGTACATAACAGTACAGGAGAAATATACACACACACACACAATTATGGTGATATATAAAATAAAATATACATTTCATATACACTTCAATAGAAATATGTACATAACAGTACAGGAGAAATATCAAGCAATATATATATATATATATATATATATATATATATATATATATATATATAAACACAAATCAATAGAAATATGCGTATAATCGTCAAGCAAAATATATATATATACAATTCACTTTTTTTTCAAAATACTAAACTCGGTCTTAATCGAGTTTACAATTACATCATTATTGCTCTGCATTACGCAGTATATGCGGCTTAATAATATTTCACCGCTTAAAGTATAGGGAAACCTGTATTCGATATGAATGGCTTTCATATCGTTCAGTACTATTTTTGTTCCCACTTTACAACCGGTTGGTAAGTCATCTTTAAACACGTCTAGAATACAATCAAAAGCACGCACAAAGAGTTCATCGTTAGCTACATTATTAAACACAAGTTTATAAGAACGCTTTTCCAATCGAGGGTTTATTTCTACCGACTCGAGCTTTTCAATCGTGAACTCTTCACTCAACATAGCGGCAATTGAAATAATCTTCTAAATCGTTACGACAACTGCGCGTTATATAAAGAAATAGTTCTTCAGGGTGAACGGTGTAGGTGAGCTCAGCCTTGTACCGATCAATTGCTTTGTACCAAAGTTCATGGTATTTCAAAGAGTCTAAACTTTTTAAATAAACATCCAGCACTAGACCATTCTCACCAGTCCTACACTCGGTAAACCCATCGAGCAGAGCAGTGTATGCGTATTCAAGAACTGTATCAAAATAAAGCATATCCGTAACACGCGCGTCTAATATAGGTTTCAGTTTACGGAATCCGACGATTTCAAACATTCTGTCGAGGATGAAACGGTTTCGCGTAGGAATAAGAGCGTTATTATCAGAAGCATTCTTCCACATCAGCCTTATATCAATGCACGGCCGATCGTTATTTATACACAACGTACATACAACGGCGTATGAGGGCGCGTCACTAATCTGCTCTCTTCTTGTACCTACGTTAGCAGGTATTTTATAACGATCTTCACACCACTTCTCAACTATCACAAAGATTCTATTCATCTCCTCGATACTTAAATAAACCCGTTTGTTTGTCGGTCTACATTCCGTTTCCAGTACATAGCTAATGGTACCGGAATTACGCCTGAACACGCGCAACGATTTCGTCACGGACACATCGTACGAGGCGTTGAGAATGCTGCTCAAAGGAAGTTCCATCGTATTCGAGGAGCGCACGTCCACTCGGCTCAAGCTCTGAGATAACTATGAGCCGTGTGAGGCACAGGCAGGAACGGTTCGACGGGCGGCTGACTCGATGATACGTGAATGGGCATGTTCGTACGACTCGAATTGTTGCACATATTTGTTTTTCCGTTTCGTCACTACCAGCCTACGCACTTTGGATAAGAACTAGGCGCTAATCATCTCCACACTCCGGCGCACTATTTGAGAGGAACATATGCTCATATTTTTCCTTTCTACCCATCAAACGATACTCGTCTCTAAAATCTGTTAAAAACTCACGCATGGCACTAGCCACAACCTCACTATGAACCTCATCATGATATACGTTAATATAGTGATAAAAACACCTAAGATTGTCCATGATCACGAGATTCACATTTTCAGACGTGGGGTATGAGTAATCGACATGGTGTAGCATGACGTAATACCGCTTGTCACACCACCCATCCACAAGGCTCATTATCCATACCTGCTGCTTCTCTTCTGCACGCGTTGTTTCTTTTACTTCACGGTGTATGTGAGACTTTATAAAGTTTAGCCCTGCAGCATACTTCAGCACATCGTCTGTGCAACGAAAGCCTTCAACAGTCTCACCAGACATCCGTAGAGTATTTGTACATCTTGGAACTTCGCACAATCCAATGTGGTTTTAAAAGAGGCATAGGAGGGGGGAATAGGAAGTTTTTCGGTATCCACCACATCCTCACACTTTACTGAATACCATTTCATAAACGTTGTGCAAGCAATATTAAAGGTAGCCATTTCAATATACGTCTGATCTGAATACACGTCTGATCTCTCGGGCTTACTGCGGTCGACTGACCACGCAGGGACTCCCAGATAGTAGCATGACTCACGCAGTGGGCGGAGCTTAGAACTTTCACCTACACACACACACACACACACACACACACAAAGGAGAAAGTGAAACGCTATTTGATTTATTTAATAAACGAGATATTCAAGTTATATATATTTACAAATACGATTTAATAAACGAGATATTCAAGTTATATATATATATATATATATATATTTACAAATAGATACGATTATATACAAGACGTGTGAGTTAGAAGCATCATTGGTATCCAAAGGGTACGGTATCATAGGTGCCAGGTAACTGGTAACGTTTCCTATAGGTGTTACGGCACACCATCGTACCCCTAAGTTCCTTCACGCCTCCCAGCTTCTGCGCCCGAAAATTGTGGGTGCCTACAATTAGTTGGTAAGGTTGCAAACATACTAGATCCTTCAACGACTCAAAGTTAACAACCTCCCGATTCGCATGGTTGAGCGTAATACCCTTTGCCTTCACGATATATTTCATTTCATCCCTACCCTGACCCGTACCCCATAAGTCTTAGGTCCTGTTGAGATAAAAGAGTCGGCGTATGCGTCGTCCCCATACTCATCCTTGATCTCATCAGTGAGCTCGCCGAGGAACTCCCCAATAGCGGGCATGTAATCACCCTCCCTCTCTGTGAATATCACGCTATCTGTATCGGCATACAATACTCTCCGCCCAAGAGAATGCAATAGACCCCAAAGTTTTATACGGCGTAGGCTGTTGTGAAGCTCGCCACAGGTATGTTTGTAACCTTGAGGTATCTGTGGCAAATTCAGTGTTGTTGTACTTTATTACGTAAGTATACCTACATTCACGATCTCCATGACCTTTTATCGGGGGCATTGGCATAATCCCAGACATCGCTATAACTTTGTGCCAAATGAATGTTCCCTCTGCCGGTATTCTGCCCAAATTTCCCCATAGACTGTTTAGACACAACTTTGCACTAAAGCGCTTGCCAGGATTCTTTACAATTTGGACACGATCAAGTTGTATACCTTCGCAGTCGCGGTACCGTTGAATATAGGCAGACTTTCATCTTCGGTATCAACTCCTCGCGGATACCCTGATGCTTCAACCTTATCCTTCAAAAAGGCGTTTATATATGGTGTGAAAAGGTTGGGGAGCTTCTGAAACCTCCACACCTCGTGTATCTTCAGTATTCTATAACCATGGCGTACGGCTAGGGCCAGCTCAGGACTTGTATATACGCCTCTGATCTTACGCTGGTGGGGTATATGGTTACATTCGCCGTTATCCTCTTCCGCGCACTTCACGCACAGGGGAAACATGAGCTTGTCGTCGATAACGACAGGTAAGATCGGCATCCATAAATTGCGTGGGGGGAGTACGTCTACGAAAGAGAGCCCAAAGTAATGATCATTCAAATTTTTTGAAAATTCATTGATGGAGGGTATGCTAGGTCCCACCAGTTTCTCAGGAGCGCCCACGGGGTACGGATGGCTCCATCACGTATGGGTATAAAGAACAGAAATCGTAGTAATGGAGCTTCACGCCCACCGTAGGTGGAAAGTATAGTCTGAATGGATTTGTACGTCCTCCAAACAAGCTATCACCACATTTGAGAGGGTCCAGCACCATTGAACGCTTGATCGTTTTCATTTCCTCACGGTATACATCGTCTGTCTCCATCCGTGCATCATATTCATGCTCCCACAAGACTTTGTGAGTGAACTGTGATCCTATAAGTTGATCGCGGGTGCGGGTCCCTGCAAGACAGTCGGCAGGAGATCTACCGTGGATATCTCCGACGATACCGCACTCAGGGCGGGGGCATCCATGCCACCAGCATCCATTAAAGGAATACACAGTCTTCACACCAGTGACACGGTTTTCACTTAACCCATCAACCCAAAAACACGTCCATTAATCTTAATGGGTACTTCACCCGTGTTGCGGGCGTGCTTTATGTATACACCTGTTTGTTGCTGCAGGTGTATGAGCCAGTAAATAGCCTTGTGTCCGTAACTGCGGGGGTTGTTTCGGTGAATAATGGCTAAGGTGTCTTTAGGCATGAAGTTATTCTTGAACACCGTGAAACATAATGATGCGATGGTGGTTGCGACTTGCAGTGGATCGCATTTGAAACGGGCTATGTACATACTTCTAAAGGCCTGGAAACATACTCTAAGCACGCGCACATCATTCACGCAATAACGCTCAATTCATCAGCTATATTATAAGGGTTACTTTCATTAAAACTGTCGTAGTATCGATCAAAGTCTTCACGTTCATCCATGCAGTCAAAATAATGTTTGGGGGTGGTGGGCCTACGTAGTTTAAAGTCTCGCTGGTGAGGAAAGTGTAGGGAAGTATCCTTTGGAACTTCAGCTGCTACTCCCATCACCTTGGGTAGCTTTGCTAATTTACAAGGTGTGAATAATAAAGTATCTTTAAATTGTACATTGCCTCTTATCTGCATCTGTATTAATTTGTTGCCTCTTTTCAATGGATCACCTGTAAATATCTCAGAGGATTCGTGTTCAAGCAACTCCTTATAAAGGAACTGCGTGTCAAACTTTGCCCCGTTATGGGCGAGAATATACACAGTCATTTTTTTGAACTTGTCGGCTAACTTGACAATATAGGACACAAATAGTTTCACAGGACTATCGCTGACATTCGTTTTAAAAACGTTTGTCCGTTTACCGCATTTGGGGCACTCGTCACATTCGATACCCATACACTCATCACAGATGGTCTGGCTCACAAGTAAATGTGGAATTATCTCTTTGGTTTCAGCGTTCGTATATGTTTCTACAGTATATCGTAGTACACAGTTATACAAGGGTTATTTTTAGGCTTAGCATCTTTCATATAACACACATGCTTTACTCCATCCGCCTTATATTCCTCCTGCATGTAGGACAGTGAATTACGTCGCACTTGTGCTTAAATTTTCCCCAATTATCCATTGTTGTGAAACATACCACATTCACAGATTCTCATTTTCCTGCACGTACCAATTGATTTATGGAGATCAAAGCAGCTATTATTGAAAAATGTGCGTCTACACACATCACAGTCTCTCTTCTCAACTACACGGCTTTCACATTTGGTGCTTTTACACTGCTCACATACCATGTGACATTCTTTACAATGTCTCACTATATCATCCGCAAACTCGAGGCACCCTTACACAAATCATGATGTCTCCCATATTTCGACTTTGTCATAACTCGCGTAAAGCCCCCTTATATTACGGATGGGGAGATACGTTGTCCCTGACAATCCTAAAATAAGTAGGGGCCTTGTACGATCTCTCACACAGCTTTTAAAAACATACACAGTCCGGCGGCGATCATCCAAACCAAATATAACTATGCGCACATTCATTTCCTGTTCTACCTTTCTCAGCTCTTCAGGACCCATACTACAGTCAAATCAAGTTCACAGTCTACAGCTAGTTTACGGGCACGCTCAACGATCGTAGGCAGCCAAATTTTTTGAGTCCGTGTATTTTGTCAGTAAACATACGTGCTAAGAGTACTGCTATAAAGCCGCAACCACGATCGACGTTTATATGCCTTCGGTAAATAGTTGGAGAATTGAAGTTAAGAGTGTACGGTATGGCACTATGACTCGCAACACGGAATACACGGTCAATATTTACCGTGAAGTTGTCCATATTGAAGGCTATACTACTTTGGACGGCTTGCATTATACGCCCTAATATATATTCTACATCTCAGCAGCCAAACGTCTAAACGGTACTATCACCCAATAATCGTCTACATCACCGTCATCTCACCCGAATCCAAGGACAGACTCGTCCTGACTTCACGCTCGTCGCGATTCTGAAGAGCAAACTCTATAATACGCTCTACAACCCTGCGTATCCCGCGCTCAATACCATTGCTATACATGACTCTAGGTCGACCCTGACTCTATACCGATTTCTAGTCAAGGCTGGGGTGGTGGGCTGCGGATCGCACCAATTCCAGCGTTATACCATCCTCAACAGAACGGGGGCGGAATTAGTGTATATTAGGTGCTGCTGATGGGGGCCCTGTTGCGTAGGAGGGTTGGGGCTCTATTATTGTAGACTTAACAGAACGGGGGGCGGAATAAGGGAGTATATTAGGTGCTGCTGGGGAGGTTGTTGCGTAAGAGGTTGAGGGTTGGGGGTCTGCTGCAACAGACGCGTATTTCGGTCGCTTTATACTGATGTGGGGTTCTCATACCTCCGCTTTGGACGTGTTACCGGTATCGCTGGTGAGGGTTCAGGGGAGGAGATCACATCTACACTGTCGTCGAGGTCTCCGTAATGATAGGGTGCTCTACCTCATCGTCGGTTCTGTGAGAAGAAATATAAGGATCAGCACTCAAAATTTGTAATATTTTGTAAACCCACTTAGGAGTGTGACGTGTTAGAAATGGACCCTGTAGAAAAATTCAGATTCACGAGCCCATCCACATGTATTATATCTGGACCTACAGGAAGTGGTAAAACTGTGTTTATGCTTAAAATCATTAAAGAAAAGGCGAGATGTTCTCGAAATTTGTGCATAAAGTTATATGTCTATTCGACGTATCAATCAGTGTTCAACGATACCAAGATGATATTTTGTTCCACAAAGGTGTATATGACGTTAATTCGCTTAAGGGAACTGAACATACAATCATTGTAATTGACGATCTCATGTTGGAGATGGATAAAACGTTTGCCGAGACATTTACAGTATACTCCCACCATCTTAACATAAGCGTGTTCTTCATCATCAGAATCTATTTTTCAAAAATAGATACATGCGCGATGTGTCGTTAAATACGCAATATCTAGTCTTATTCGCGCAACGTAGAGATGTATCACAAATTGGGGTATTAGCCAATCAAATGTTCCCGAATCAGCGTAAGGAGTTTTGGAAGTTTATAAAGAAGCTACAAGCATGCGTTACGGATATTTGCTTTGCGACCTTCATCCGCGAAACACGTTTAGAGTGCTTCTGCGAACGAATATATTTCCAAACGAGCCTGAAACGGTGTATATTCCAGAATGACAAAGAGAAAGAAATACCATGAATTAATAAAAATCTATCATCGACTGCCCGGCAATGCAGCAGTGTTATTAAAAATATCGACGCCGACTTTTTAAAAGCCTCTGTGAAATCTGTCTTAACGTTATAAATTGCAATGTATCAATGAAAACCCATCAGAAGGCTCGCCTACGCCGCTACAAGAACATATACGTACACTCGCTCGTAAAAGTCAAACTGTAGCGAAGAAAAAACGAGTTATTGTGCAAACGGAGGGTCATTTCTCCCATCTTATTTTCAGTTTTGGGCCCTTTACTGACTGATTAATATTATGAAGAAAGTGTATGTGATTCCCCCACGAGGTGTACGCTTCACTGCACAGAGACACGGATCTAGATCCCGTAAAAGCAGACTTAAAAGAATGGAAAGCGAATTGTTAGCCCTATTAAACAGTGAAAAAAACACCTGATGAGAAAGAATCTTATACCAAGAAGCTCTGCAGAAATTTCTTCACGAGTACGAAAATTATAAGAGCCCTACAGAGATTCCTGTGGTTATTAGGCACAGGCACGGGGGACGATGGCGACATAGGAACCTGTACCGACGACACAGCTGACCAACAAAAAAGATTAGCCACACAACATATCGAACATGTATTAAAAAATACCCTCCCACTTACATTGAGGAGTAAAGGCTTAAGTCTTATATCTATTGAATGAGGATCCCGCCATAACAATGGACCGATACAGGGGAGATCATTGTGGAAGGGATCAAAGGTACAGGATCGAATATCGTAGACATTGTCCATGATCTGGTGAGAAAGTGTGGATAGGCCATCACCATCAGGATGGAAGCATATTAAAGCAAGACTACAACAAATAAATGTCCCTAAAACGTTGATAGGAAATCTGAACAGGTTAAAAGACTTTGAACATGCAACGCCTGTGACACAATTGAAGGCGCCGTCACCCCGCGGTAACACCTTTGAAGAGGAGCAAGAAGAGGTAACCAACCCTACCCCGGTGCCTCTAAAATACGCAAATGGCTAACGTATTAACTAAACGTTATTATGACATTTCTACCCCATCCTTACGGCGGCGTAGATAGACTGTACAGAAGTGTTACGGAGTAGGAAAAAAAGATGTTGAAAGATTTTGAGGAGCAGGACGTATATACGCTTAATAAGCCTATAAGAAAAAGGTTTAAAACAGCCAAGACAACGGCTTCCTCGATTGATTCTATTTGGCAAGCAGAGTTAACAGACATGCAAAGATATTCGTGTCATAACGATGGTTACCGCTACATTTCTATCATAATAGACGTGTTTCTAGATATCTGTGGCTAGTCCTCTGAAAAATAATCACCTGAAACAGTTGCTAAAGCCACCAAAACGCTAATGTTAAAAGAAAACAGGGTTCCTGGCTATTTTTGTACGGATATGGGGAAGGAGTTATAGGCCATGCTTTCAGAATATGTTGACAGAGTTTAATATCAGCTATTACACAACAATTCTATACATAAGGCTTCTTTAGCTGAAAGAGTTCAGCGCACCATAAAGGAACGCATGCACCGTTATTTTACACATAAAACACATACAGATTTCTAGACATTCTGGAATCATGGCATCATCCTACAACCGCTCACACCATCGCACGATTGGGGCAACACCTAACGAAGTTTTAGAAAGAGGTACGCTCCGAGAAGAGATGGATCACCACCACCACACCACCACCACACTCTGTGCGCTTCAAAATCAATGATTATGTAAGGCTGTCGCGTTCGGGGAATAAATTCGCAAAGGGTTTTGAGCAAGGATGGACACGCGAGATTTTTAAAGTTAGGGCTGTGAGACCTAAGGTGTGATAATGATGTATTACATTGAAGATTTGAATGGGGAAGAAATCTCAGGAGGCTTTTACCGCGAGGAATTGCAGAAAGTTGCGTTTAATTTAGAAAAAATGTGTTTAAAATTGAGAAAAACTTTAGGAAGCAAAGGTTCAGGAAGGAGAAAAATGTACCTGGTGAAATGGCTAGGGTACCCAGAAAGCTTCAACACCTATATAAAAGCTGATGCAAATAATGAGCTTAAATAGTATGCAACATGGCTCCTAACCATTTTACGTCCACAACTCCCGTCCTCCTCGTCCCTGTCTGTACACCCTAACAACACGCTAGCCAACTTTGTAACAGAACTCCATGGGCACATTGAATTGGGTCGTGATTCGTATGAGGTGGGGATATGCGAAATTCAGCTGGACACCGTCTTTTTAAATATTGAACATAAAGAAAACCGTTTTTACGATTCTTAGAGACATTGGACGAGTGTGAAAAAGCTGGGGTAGCTAGGATGAAACTATGCGCATCGCTCGGACTAAGATTGCACGGTATTACAGTACAGAAGTAAGACTAGGGCCGGGTCATATGGTTCGGGCCGAGGATGTTGTGAGAGGCTTAAACGTAAGTTTAAGAAACTCAAACCTTACGAATGATTTAGTATATGAAATCGTAAACAACCCTGCACATACACTAATCCTAAAATCAAAGACTAACAGATGTCTTAAAGAAACATAAAAGTTCAAAATTCTAACCAACGGCCGATATAGCGCAGCCTTCCAAAGGACACATTTCACGAGACACAGTATAACTTGTGCAGATTAATTGTATCAATTGAAGATGGAGAAATTGGCTGAAAGGTCCCCAGACATGTGCTATAATTTACAGTAATATAGTGGAGCACCAGTTTGTTGGGGATACCCAGGCACGCCTGCTGCGCATTGCTCACATCCCCAACCATAGAGGAAGGAGTTTGAGTATTACATATGACAGACCCCATTATGTGAATGTCGCAACTAATTTAATAACCAATATCACAATATATATAAGAACGATTGAGGGCGAAAACTTCCCATTCGGTAACGGGAGCTTAACAGTGAAGCTACACTTTCGACGCACTGAGTTATAATGGATAGAAAGCCTTTCACCGTCTATCGAGGGATGCGATACCAGCGCGGTAGTGGACTTGGATCCATTTTTTCATCCATACTACGTACGGCTGTTCCTTTGCTGAAGAGGGGTGCCAGATACCTTGGAAGGAAAGCGCTACAATCAGGCCTTAACACTGCAGAAGACATATTGGCCGGGGCTAAACCTAAAGAAGCTCTAAAAAAACATTTAAAGCGTACACGGAACGAAATCATCAAAGATGCAAAGAGAAAAATGCGTGGTGGCGGGAAGAAGAAGAGGGCTCCCCGGAAGAAGAAGAAGGGGTCACGTGGTATTAAACGTAAAAGGCTATCAAAAAAGAAATGCTGTAAGCGAATGAAACCTATGGTTGACCACTTTTTTGACTGATATAAGCTAAGGATATTGATCTCATGAATCATAGTTTGTTTACCACTTGTCGAGAGAGGAGTCACTATTTCGCCATGGCACGCTTCATCCACCCATGTAGTTCACAATGCTGTAAATCGGAGCTGTCCTTTTTTGAGCTCCCGCCAACCCAAGTTTCTATTGAGCACAGTGACTTTATTACAATTAACCCTTTAAACACAATTAGTTCCCCGAGTGCACCTATAGAATTCGTGATACCCAGCTCAGGTCCTTACTTTTTTATCCAAGCTGTGTGCACATGTACGCTAAGCTACGTATAGCCCATTCTGATGGAATGGCCTGCGATGACAAATATGCTGTATACCCTGAAACAAACTTTCTGCACGCCATATTCAACCAGTGTGACGTATATTTAAATCAGACCAACATATCGGCAGGCACGGGGTACTATCATCTACGAGCCTATTTGGAAAATGTCCTCAACTTTTCCAAAGAAGCGAAGGCTACCTTTTTAAGTGCGGAGGGATATTATCAAACTAAAGATGAAAATAGTATAAAGGACAAATTTAAAAATTCTAAAAAGAAAATATACGAGTGTTTTGGACGGTTGCACACAGATTTCACTTTCCAGGAGAAGTTGCTTGTGAACGGGGTGGATATGAAAATAAAGCTCACCCGCACGAGTCCTGAGATCTGCTTAAATCTGGATGCGAATCAAGAAGAGGGCGCAAAGTCCGTTGTGGTTCACATTATGGACACATACCTCCGCGTACGGCGAGTGAAATTAAGTTCACCAAAACAACTAGAAATTGAGAAAAATTTACTAAACGCTACAGTGAAATATCCTATTAACAGAGTGCAGATCAAACTATATACGGTTCCTGCAGGGTTGGCATCGAAGCAGATAGAAAACATTGCCCTGGGAAATCTCCCTAAAAGGATATTAATCGGCATGCAGGACCACGCTTAGGTGAATGGAAAATATAAAAAGAGTGCCTTTAAATTCGAGAATTTCGGACTTAAAAATATAACTCTATACGTTAATGGCACTGCTTTGGGTGGAACAATGGGTACGGACTATTCATCAGACGCTGTGTTACCTCTTTGTGCCAGAGCCTATAGTAATCTGACCCATATTGCAGGTGATTGTGATGAGCTTGGTAATGGGGTAACGCAGGAAGAATTCATTGATCAATTTAACCTTTATCCGTTTGACATTACACCTGACTTATCTGCTAGCGTAAATACCCATTTAACACCACAGCAGAGCGGTAACATCTCAGTGCGGCTGGAATTCGCCAAGCCTATAGACGCTCCTATTAGTGTACTAGTATATCTCGAATCGCAAGCCCTAATAGAAGTAGATAGATTTAGAAGCGTTATCACTGACTTTTAAAATGGATGCTAATACACTTCAGAAAGTAATGGAGCGAGTCACACGTTCCAAATTTATCGGCGTGTTTGCGAAACATTGAGTTTGCCAAGTACGCGAGAATGCGGTAGTCGAACACAGACATCATCGGTAATGAAGGGACTCACTGGATCGCTGTCTATTTTAAAAATAGACAGCGCCTGTACTATTTTGATTCACTCGGTACTCAACCCTGGAGTGACCCTATTATTGTAAAATTTCTCGCTCAGTTACATATTCCCGAAGTTGTATGGAACCCATTTCGTATGCAGGGATATTTTACTAATGTTTGCGGAATGTACTGTGTCTCATTTCTCATGCATATGTCAAATGATAAAGAATTTATAAATTTTTAAATTTATTTGACCCGTGTCACACTCACCGAAACGATGAAATGGTATGCAGACAGATAAAAAACCGTTTTCCAATTGTACGTACTCGTTGTGTATTATAATGTTTTTGTTCGTATATTTGTAACCGTATATTCGTTTATTGTACTGATTTCTTTCATTTAATAAATTTATGAAAATATATTGCGTCTTCTTATCCCAAAAAGATCGAAAAACACTTACATTATTTGACATTGTTGACTGATTAGTATATCATCCGTATTCCCTTCAAAAGATTGTATAACTCGTGTCAAATCCTCATCGGACCTTAAAGGAATAATGAAAACATATACAGAGTATACAGACAGACAGATCCCCATTATGTGAAGATATCTTTGGTTCGAGGAGTGAACGCCATAAAAATTTCGATTTTAGCATAATGGGGAAATAACACTGATTGACATTTTTAGCGAGTATCTATTTGACGAGATACTACAACTCTCTCTCTCTCTATATATATATATATATATATATATATAATTCTAATTATAGACACTTACATTTCTATGGTAGTCCCTTGCGTCGGGTTGTAAGGAGCGTCACTGCAAATATCTTCTACGGTCTGCGTTGAAAATAGTTCGCCACAATCAGTCGCATTGAAAAGACTAATTGTGGTTAATGCTGCAGTATCACGTTCTTCATACAAGTCTGGGGAGACGTACAGGTCCATGGTGGAGGATGTGTGACACTGCTGACTGATCAGTATATCATCCGTATTCCATTCAAAAGATTGTATAACTCGTGTCAAATCCTCATCGGACTTTAAAGGAATAATGAAAACATATACAGAGTATACAGACAGATCCCCATTATGTGAAGATATCTTTGGCTCGATTACCAATTTCGATTTTAGCATGATGGGGAAATAACATTGATTGACATTTTTGACTAGTATCTATTTGACGAAATACTACAACTCTCCTATATATATAAAATCGAATTATGGACACTTACATTTCTATGGTAGTCCCTTGCGTCGGATTGTAAGGAGCGTCACTGCAAATATCTTCTACGGTTTGCGTCGAAAATAGTTCGCCACAATCAGTCGCATTGAAAAGACTAATTGTGGTTAATGCTGCAGTATCACGTTCTTCATACAAGTCTGGGGAGACGTACAGGTCCATGGTTGAGGAATGATTATTCACTGATGCGAAAATAGCTACTGTTACTCCCAACTGAAAATATCCCCTTTTATATGCACATTCGCCAAGCTCCGCCCAAAAGACCAGATGTCCGTCGTGATTGGCTGCCGATGTAGCTGGGTGGAGCTATGACGTGTGCCATTCCGCTATAACGGGTACGGACGAGTAATTGCATCTTTATATTTTCACTAATAGAATTAATGCTCTTATTCTCCTTTGAAAATTATTTGGTGATTCGTATAGAACTTTTGGTATTGATTCCAAATATGGTTTCAGAAGTTTTCTATCACCCATAGTTTTCGAGAAAATAATATTTCCATTTACTCAATTTCCCGCATCATTAGTCACTAATGTAATCGAGAGGGTATAAAGAAATATATCATAATTATATTTTAAAAATAACATTCGGTTTCAACGTTAAACTGTAGGTCTAAGGTGGTCATTACACATAATAAAAGAAAGTGGTTGGCAGATAAATGGGCACCCTATGTGTCCTAGTGGTTAAGACGCGGGACTGTTGATGGTTCAAACTGTAGGTCTAAGGTGGAGTAGAAAGCTTGACCTTCGTCAGAATGAACAATTCGGGCGGAAGCTAACCAAAGGTTATCCAAAGGGTATATATATATATATGGGATGAAATTCACAATAAAACGTGAAATGAATGAATGCTGAAACAAGGAGTGAGGCGAGGTTTTGCTTGATTTGACTCGTAGAAAGGTAAAATAAGGCCGACCGAGTTGGGCAGATTCTCGGAAATCCTTTCCTCTATCGGATTATGTTTTGGATATTTCCAACTTTCTTCGTTTCTTTAAATTTCGTTTTTCAATTTTCTTCGCAGGGAATTGAAAAACGAAATTTAAAGAAACGAAGAAAGTTGGAAATATTTTAGAGATCTGGTTTTAAAGCTTTTGTTAATGAAGAATATTAAATATACTCGTATTTATAGTAAATATTGATGTAGTCTTATGATAATACAATAACTAAAATTTTAGTTATCTCATTCACATGAATTGGAACTCTTTATTCACGTTTGCTATTATTTATTGATTGGTGCATAATTAGTTGGGTATCCCTTATAAAAATCATTTCTGTCTAACGATTTATTTATTGGGTAACTTTACTAATTCTATTAACGCGTAAATCTTTCTGAAACATGAAATCATTGTTCAAATGCTTTATTTGCTGGATCTATTTAAACTCCTTCGCGTGCAGTTTAGGTAATTACATTTATTCAAGTAGAGTTTGCAACCTCTCCTTTCTTCAAGCGAGTACTGCAACGTTATACACTATCGGATTATGTTTTGGGTAACTTTTGGACAGAAATAAGATGTTTAAAAGAACAGATATTCTCCGACCCCGCTATAGTGGCTTGGGCAATTCCAAATGAATAATTTCTTTATTTTTCGTCATTTTTTCATTTTTTCGTCGCAGGAATGAGGCTATATGTTTCATAAGTTTTCATCTCGTTTGGTGGAATTGTATCGTAAATTATTTAAATGAAGTTTCATAATTAAATTAATTGGTTTTACTGTTATTTAGGAAAATTTATATTGGGAGCAAACGTTACAATAATAAGCTTATGTCGATATAGTTACCCATAAAAGTTTTAATTCGGTGATGCTCTCATAATTCGTTGGGTAACCCTTATAAAAATTCGTTTTCTGTCTAACGAAATAGGGTAACTTTGTTAATTCTATTAAAGCGTAATGAAAGAGGCGCTTGTGTTATTTTATACGGTTGAATCTTGAATAACCATATAAATATATATTGTGGTATTTTATATGGTTCATTAGTTTATTATATATACAAGTACATTTGGAATAACAGCCGTCATATATGTGTTACACGATTAATGGGACACATGGCGCTATCTGGAATACCTTGCGCTATCTGGCAACTCAGCCAGAATAGAGGATTATAAAAGTTCGCGAAGCTGGTGAAGAACCATTCCCCCTCGGCTCCGGCCGAGTAAGGAGCTCTGCTCCTTCTATTTCTGGCCCTTTGGTAAACCCCTTAGTGGCCTCTTAGGTTAGGGAAACGAAAATAAATTGGGGGAGAACTCCACTCTGTCCTTCAGGTGTCTCTCTCCCTCCTTCAGGTGTCTCTCTCTCTCTCTCTCTCCTGCATGTATCTTCCTCCTTCAGGTGTCTCTCTCTCTCTCTCCTGCATGTTTGCCTCCAGCATGTGTACTGCATGTGTACATCCAGCATGTGTACTCCTGCATGTGTGCGTATGTGTGTGTGTACCTCCAGCATGTGTACCTCCTGCATGTGTACCTATCCTCTCTCCTTCAGGCGTCTCTCCCTCCTACAGGCATCTCTCTCTTCTTCAGCTGTCTCTCTCTCTCTCTCCTTCAGGCGTCTCTCTCACCTTGGCTCAGCCAACTGGCTGATTCTGGCTGATTCTGGCTGATTAGGAGCCTATAAAACAACGCCAACTCGGCTGGAAGTCTTAATGTGCACTTGGCTCCTGCCAGGCGAACACCTCTCCTCCTCCTTTCTTACTCTTGGGGGATAACGCCGCCTCCAAGTTTCCCCCCCACCCCCCTGTGCAACAACCCCCTTTGCAACACCCCCTTTGCAACAACCCCCTTCCCCCCTTTGCAACAACCCCCCTTTGCAACAACCCCCTTCCCCTTTGCAACAACTCCCACCCCCTTTACAACAACCCCACCCCCCTTTGCAACATTACATAATAACCTGCAACATTCCTGCACTCTCCCCTTTTGCGGCTATACCTCCAGCATGTGTACCTACTGCATGTGTACTCCTGCATGTGTGCGTATGTGTGTGTGTGTACCTCCAGCATGTGTACCTCCTGCATGTGTACCTATCCTCTCTCCTTCAGGCGTCTCTCCCTCCTACAGGCATCTCTCTCTTCTTCAGCTCTCTCTCCTTCAGCTGTCTCTCTCTCTCTCCTTCAGGCGTCTCTCTCACCTTGGCTCAGCCAACTGGCTGATTCTGGCTGATTAGGAGCCTATAAAACAACGCCAACTCGGCTGAAGTCTTAATGTGCACTTGGCTCCTGCCAGGTGAACACCTCTCCTCCTTTCTCTCCTCCTCCTCCTTTCTCTTGGGGGATAACGCCGCCTCCAAGTTTCCCCCCACCCCCCTTTGCAACAACCCCCTTGCAACAACCCCCTTTGCAACAACCCCCACCCCCCTTTGCAACAACCCCCTTTGCAACATTACATAATAACCTGCAACATTCTTGCACTCTCCCCTTTTGCGGCTATACTACTAACATTTCATCCATTTCTAACATGAGATCGTCAATTACAATGACTGTATGTTCATTTCCCTTTAACGAATTAACGTCATATACACCTTTGTGGAACAAAATATCATCTTGGTACTCGTTGAACACTGATTGATACGTCGAATAGCACCATATAACTTTATGCACAAATTTTGAGAACATCTCTCCCTTTTCTTTAATGATTTTAAGCATAAACACAGTTTTACCACATCCTGTAGGGCCAGATATAATACATGTGGATGGGCTTGTCAACCTCTCATCTTCTTCCACAGAATCGTGAATGACGATGAGGTACAGCATCATGTCCCCATCATCAATATTACAGACGATCCCGATGACAGTGTAGTTGTTGTCACAGACTCCACACCCTGTAACACCTGTAACACCACCACGCGACAATTCAAAGAGGAGGCATGATGAAGAGCCTTCCACGTCAGGTATAAAGCGTGGCAGGAGTGCACCGGTTGTTAGACCCCCAGTAATAGAGCCCCAACCCTCTACGTCTTACGACACAACCTCCACAATAGTTCCTTCCTCAAATAAAGTTGTTGTCCCTTATTCCTGTTCAATTCCGGTACATCCTCCACAACAGCAGCTTCGCGTTCTGTAGAGGATGGAATAACATTCGAGTTGGTGCGCTTCGCCACCCCCAGCCCCGTTCTAACTAGAAATCGGTAGTAGTCAGGGTTGACCCTGGATCCTTGTATAGCAATGGTGTTGAATACGGACTACAGCGCGTAGTTGAACGTATTGTGGAGTTTGCCCTTCAGAACCGCGACGATCGTGAAGTAAGGACGAGGTTATCCTTCGGGTTCGGGTCAGATGACGGAGACGTAGATGATTTTTTGGTAGTAATATTGTCCCGTAGTGAAAAACTCTACGGTCCAAAGCAAGTTCGTCTCTGAAGAATTGGGTTCTAATGTTAAACCCAAAATTCCTTAGTTCTGACATCACAGAGTGTGCAATCTTTCATACGCGGAGTAACCCCATGTGATCCGAAGTAACCCCATATAATCCGAAGTAACCCCATGTAATCCGGAGTAACCACATGTAATCCGGAGTAACCCCTTGTGTAACCCCCTGTAATCTCAAATTAAATCATTGGCTGCGATACATATATGAAAATATGCTCATCGCACGAATTCTTCGATCCCCCCACCTCCGTTGTTTTCAGCATCACGCTATGCAAGGCGAGCGTCAATAAACACGTCAATTTTTCATTTTTCATTAGTAAATTTTACTAAAAATCTTTTACCATTCCCAAAGATAAAGCATAATTGTGTCAACCTATATACCGCCCGTCTTCTCTTACCCTAACCCACTTCCACTTCAAATGTCAGCTGTCTCTGATCAGTATTTATCTTCCGCGAAATCACGTAAATTGATTTTTTCGAATATAAAATTTATTTGCGTTCTGTAACTTCCTTCCCAACCGATTCCCTTTTGTAAGTGCTCAACACTATCTTCACGCCCCATCCTGGCGCCTCTAGGCCCTACAATTATGCTTTATTATCAAAAGAAAAATGTAGACTACGCAGAAACTATTTCAATCGTGATTGGTTCACCCCGGGAACTCCCCAGAGTCAAAATTTCCCAATCGCGGCTGTAAATGGAATTTACCTCCGCTCAAATCTGAATGTCAAGAACTATCATAGGCGTTTGCTGATAAACTCCTCCCGTAAGATGGTGACCCTTAGTTTACCTCGTCTCCGCCTACCCCGAGGTCTTGAAAACCCTGAGAGCGCCGGCAACGAGGTTCTTTGCTCTCTTGTTACTTCCAACTACGCAGGCTCTGTGATTGATTCTGCGATTAATTGTGCAGTGGCACTACCTCGTCCTAATCTAATTAAACCCGTTTTATAAATAATTAAACTCTGCCGCAGATTGTACTTAAGAAAAGAAACAGCGTAAAATTGTTCATTATGCTACTTAACTAATTTTAAGATTTTTATATTAAACTTCACCTTGCGAATTAGTTAAATTTCACTTCTCAAATTAACCAAATTTATTTGTTCACATTAAAAGATTGTGAAATCGAAGTGAATTAATAAAAAAATCCAGTTAAAGTGAACGTCGTTGTTTCCATTCACCGCGAAACTTAATAAGATAGTGTTTTCTCCCGAAGTCTCCACCGTGCTCTGTGAAAAGGAATCAGGAAGCACTTTATGGTAACCTTCCGAAACTTTACAATGAATCGAGGTACGAGTGGTCAGTAGAAACCACAAACAATACAACAATACACGAGAAGGCGTGTGAGCCTGGTGCGTCCACTAGGGTCGACGTGAGACGTGACACCCCCAAAGAGTTTTTTTGGAGTTCTCGTAACCCAAGAGTAACGTTGTCAATCATCCTCCAGATATAACTCCGACTCCAACGAAGGGGACCACCTCCGGAATTCACAGTCCATCGTCGTCTTCTACGTTCCAGCGGCCCAAAGAAACCGGCTCGACAATACCATTCAGACGCTTGGCATCTGTAGATATAGAGTATATACGAGGGTAATTCAGTAAGTATCCGCACTTTTTATTTTCACAATTTTATTTTCACATCTGATAGATTATAAACACATCACTTCTCAACATAGTCTCCCTGTTTCTCAATACACTTAGTCCATCAATCTACAAGCTTCCTAATGCCATCACAAAAGGATGTTTTTGGCTGTGTGCGTAGCCAGTCATGCACCGCCTCCTTCAGGTCATCATCGCCTTGGAATCGCTGACCTCTCAAAGCGTCTTTTAGTGGTCTAAACAGGTAAAAATCCGAAGGTGTCAGGTCTGGACTGTAGGCTGGATGGTCGGGAACTTCAAATTTAAGTTCTTGAAGGCATTTTCTAGTCTGTGCAGCGGTATGAGGGCGTGCATTGTCGTGTAACAGAATAACACCTTCCGACAATCTCCCGTTGCAAGGAAGTTCAAAGCGCAGCCGTCAGCAGGTAAAGTTATGTTAACACTGTTTTGGAATACACGAGGCCCTATCCTTGAACATTATCTAGAGCGTGGAACTACAGTAACAAGTGTATCGTATTCTGACATGCTTCGGAATGAGTTAAAGCAAGCAATTCGCACAAAACGGAGAGGGAGATTATCGGAAGGGTAGAACAGGAAATGAATGTTCGTATAGTTGTATTTGGAATGGGTGATCGTCGTAGGACTGTGTATGTTTTTAAAAGCAGTGTGAGAGATCGTACAAGGCCTCTACTTATTTTAGGATTGTCGGGTTCAAAGTATCTCCCCATCCGTAATATAAGGGCTCTTTACGCGAGTTATGATAAAAGTCGAAAATATGGGAGGCATCATGATTTGTGTAAGGCGTGTCTCGAGTTTGCGGATGATATAGTGAAACACTGTAAGGAATGTCACTGGTATGGTATGTGCGCAGTGTAAACACTCCAAATATGAAAGCCGTGTAGTGGAAGCTGAGAAGAGGGACTGTGATGTGTGCAGACGCACATTTTTCAATAAAAAATGCTTTGAGTTCCATAAGTCAATTGGCACGTGTCGGAAAATGAGAATCTGTGAATGTCGTATGTTTCATATGATGGATAATTGGGGGAAATTCACGCGTAAACGTGATGAAATTCACTGTTCTATATGCCATGAGAAATATAAGGCGGTTGGAGTAAAGCCTAAAAATAGACCTTCTATAACTGTGTACTACGATATAGAAGGCCTAAAAATAGACATTCTATAACTGTGTACTACGATATAGAAACATATACGGCTGCTGAAAACAAAGAGGTTATCTCACATCTACTTGTAAGTCAGACTATCTGCGATGAGTGCATGGAAGTCGAGTGTCATGAGTGTCAAATGTGGTAAACGGACAAACATTTTTAAAACGATTGAAACGATTTTAAAATTCTTTGTGTCCATTATTGTCAAGTTAGCGGACAAGTTAAAAAAAATGACTGTGTATATTCTTGCCCATAACGGGGCAAAATTTTACGCAGTTCCTTTATAAGGAGCTGCTTGAGCATGAGTCATCTGAGATATTTACAGGTGATCCCTTGAAAAGAGGAAACAAACTTATACAAATGCAAATAAGAAGTAATGTACAGTTTAAAGACACTTTATTATTCACACCTTGTAAATTAGCTAAGCTACCCAAGGTAATGTGCGTAGCCGCCGAAGTTTCAAAAGGATATTCCCCTTACACATTCCTCACTAGTGAAACTTTAAATTTCGTAGGACTACCTCCACCCAAACATTACTTTAACCGTGAATGTATGAGTACAGGTGAACGTTAAGATTTTGACTGCTACTGCAACAGTTTTAATGGAGATACTCCTTACAATATAGCTGATGAATGTGAGCGTTATTGCGTGAATGATGTGCGTGTGCTTAGAATATGTTTCCAGGCATTAGAAGGATGTACATAGATCATTTCAAATGCGATCCGTTGCAAGTCGCAACCACGATCGCCTCATTGTTCTTTACGGTATTCAAGAACAATTTCATGCCTAAAGGCACCTTAGCCGTAATTCACAGAAACAACCCTCGCTATTATGGGCACAAGGCTAATTACTGGCTCACACACATACAGCTGCAGACAGGTATATACATAAAGCATGCCCGCAACAAGGGTGAAGTATCCATTAAGGTTAATGGTAGTGTTTTTTGGGTTGATGGTCTAAGCGAAAATCATGCAACTGGTGAGAAGACTGTGTACTCTTTTAACTGCTGTTGGTGGCACGGGGGCATGAGTGCGTGATCGTAGGAGATATCCACGGTAGATCTCCTGCCGACAGTCTTGCATGGACCCGCACTCGCGATCAGCTTATTGGCACACAGTTCACTCACAAGATCTTGTGGGAGCATGAGTA